>JARJEI010000067.1:145000-622598 GCA_029955415.1 Lottia scabra
AGCGCATTGAATATTATCTTTCAGCTGTAAAAAAGTCCCATTTCACTGTTTCTGAATTTCTTTTATTAATTTAAAATTATTCTCAAAATAAAATCTTTATGACGTTTTTTTAAATATTTCAGAAGTGAGTTATGAAGCAGTGTGTTTTAAAAGGGTTAGGGTGTTAATATTATTCGACACTGGTGTAGGCTAGAGAGCCATGATTTATCAGCCGACGTTGGTTGAAGGTTGTCTGGGTAAGATGGAGTGTATAGTGCGGCTAGTAGAATGACCCATCGTTCAATAGTCAACTTGTCACTTACTAAACTTTATTTATTCTTATCTAATTCATCTTCTTATTAATCTATAAAAAAACAAAAAAAACATCAGAGAAGATAAGGTTGGCTTATTCGACCAGTTATCACTGATTTTTACAGTTACTAGTTTCATTCTAGTTGAACTCTTCAGACTGATTAATACGGACTGCCTTATATACTGTTTGACCCCGGTAGAGGTCGCCCGGGTTGTAGGAGTAGGCAGTGTCGCCGTGATTGGCGGGTTTGGGCTCTGTGGGAGGGTGGCAGTATTCCTGGGGTTAGGGTGTCCCTGGTAGGGTAATAAAAAACATCATTAAAATACCTCTAAAAAAACTAATAAAAATATGTACAGGCTAAACATAATTCCAATCATCAAAAATAGCATCCAAAAACATGGCAAATTGAATAGTTGTCTAGAGACTAAAAGTTTTACTCCTTACAGGTACATTGTGATAACTGACTAGACTAACAAAACTATCCTAGATATATTATTAATATAACCATCCTAGAAATCTATATTCATGTATATATGATATATCAATATTAATAATATAACTGATAATACCCTAATGATATGATGAAATATTGTTATCATTCTAATACATGTACCGTATATTATATCTTTCACAATATACCAATAACAATCCCTACTGGGGCCTTATTCGCAAAAACTTAACTCAATATTATTAATATAACTGATAATACCCTAATGATATGATGAAATATTGTTATCATTCTAATACATGTACCGTATATTATATCTTTCACAATATACCAATAACAATCCCTACTGGGGCCTTATTCGCAAAAACTTAACTCAATATTATTAATATAACTGATAATACCCTAATGATATGATGAAATATTGTTATCATTCTAATACATGTACCGTATATTATATCTTTCACAATATACCAATAACAATCCCTACTGGGGCCTTATTCTCAAAAACTTAACTCAATATTATTAATATAACTGATAATACCCTAATGATATGATGAAATATTGTTATCATTCTAATACATGTACCGTATATTATATCTTTCACAATATACCAATAACAATCCCTACTAAGGCCTTATTCTCAAAAACTTAACTTGCAATGATTTTAGTGTTCCAGTCATCTGATTGCATAATCACTAAAATTGATTTTAAATATAGTTTTATTATCCAATCAGATTACTGTATTTCTTAAAATCTGGATTTTATCTTAGTTAAGTTTTCAAGAATAAGGCCCCTGTTCTCTATTCTCATCTTCTATTTCTAATCTTAAAGTGGACCATTCACCATTCAACCAACCATAGTTTCAGTAATGGAATTTTTTATCTCAGCTTTTCAGTTCCGCTAATATTTTTCAGAGCTCTCCCTTGAAATTTAAGTCTTTAAATTCATGTGTATTCATAATTATCAGCGTTTGAAAGTAAAAATTCTGACTCCTAATAGAGTGAGACAATGCCTTTAAGAAAACAAATATACAGAAATTGGAAGACAAATGTTTAGTAAAGGATTATGCAATTTTTGCGAATTTCTAGTACTTCTGACTGAACGCTAGCCTATTTTCTTGTATTCGAGACGTAAATCGACCCTCAAAAATAGAGAAAATATCTCTTTAATATAGATTGATACATTGATACTCTTATCAATACTGATTAACATTATAATCTCATAAAATATACAATCAGTGTAATTGTTAGGTGTGAAATATTGAAAGCTGATACTTGGTCGACTATCAGACAGAACCATAGCTGTAGGAGGGCCCACGAGTATAATAATGTTTTCCCATCTCACTGGGCCAATTTTGCCCAATTTTTTAGAACTCACTGCCCAAAAACATACTTTTTGGATGGGCAGCTATCCCCGACTGATCCAGCCTTGTTTTACGTAGTGCCAATAGATTGCGAGGGCTTTGGAGACGCCATAGTGTCAGGGGCACACTAACATTTATTCAAAAATAAACGCCAGTTTATTTAAGGGGTTGATAGTTGAAATGTAAATATTAATAAATAATTCAACTGCTATAGTCCTCAGTCACTTACACTGTTATAATAATTCGATACAATCAGGGGCGCCGGAAGCACAGAGGGGCAAAGGGGGGCGAGTATGTGCCTTTTCCATATATTTTCAAGCAAAATTTGTTGTGTCCTTGCCCCATATATATATATATATAACTATCCAATCAGAAGTGATATGAGAGGCTCTAAAATACAAAATTTTCTAGGGAAGCTCACAGTACCCACCCCCTCCCCCCCAACCCCCCAGACAACCTGGTCTCCATCGCTTTGCTTGGTCACATATTGCCCTTTATAACACAGCTTTGCCCCCGCCCATCACATTTGCCTCCAACGCCCCTGAAAACAAAATTTCACCTCAGTTCCGATATCACCTTTCAACCAACCTCAGTATACAACATATCAGCCAGATTTTACCTTCAGTGCAATGGTATACCATTTAAGCCAGGCTTTAGAAATTTAGTTTAAAATTATACCACATCCAGTCCTCTGAATAACTAATTCAACTTCTGTCAGAACAATTCAATCAGTTTGTAAATATATCACCTTTTAGTCCAACTTTGTCTTTAATTTTAATCCAAAATTATTCCATTTCATCAAGTCTTTAGAAATTCAGTTCAAGCCTCTCACCTCCAGTCCTTTGAAGTAATAAATTCAACTAGAACAGTCAACAAAATTATTACATTTTTACAAGGCTTTAGAAAAACAGTTTAAAGTTATAATAGAGAGTTTTATAAATAAATCCAACTAGAATAGAACAGTAACTTCAGTAAACTACATAATAAATAGAGGACCTAGAAGTATCAGATTTGAACGACATGTAGAAGCGAGGAGCACATATAACAAAACACAAGACAGAAACATCTATATTTTACAAGGATAACAACTAAGGTTCCGTGCGGATCCTTTCTCCCAGCTAGTCCTTGACCAAACCTCTTGGCATTGATCTTTCCCGGATTATCCTTACAATTTACAGCTGGGTGGACTGGAATTATGAGTGAAGAATATAACACACTTGTTTAATAAAGTTATATGTACTCCTTGCTTCTATATGTGGTTCAATATTATAGAATAGAATATAACACACTTCTTTAATATGACGTTCCAATAATAAAAATCTGTACAAGCAAAACAATTCCGTTAATCAAAAATCTCGTCCAGAGCATGACAAAACAATGCTATATACTAATAGATCTAGCCTAATAGATAATAGATATAATAGTTCTAGTAGGGGAAAGTTAAAAGATTAAAATTATTATCATTTATAATCACCTAGCATCATGTGATAACCTTATTAACTTTCTATTTATAGACTCTGTCAATAACAGTCCAGCTTCTCTTACAATAAATAAGTCTTTCAACCAGATCACGGTCCCAGCAAATTATGGCTGCCCCATTCACTTTCCATGCAGTGTACAATGCTGGAAACTATGTAATGACAGCATCACAATGCATAAACCTACTGCCACTTGATGAAGCCTTCAAAACAAAAACAACTAATGTAAGATACTGACTGGTGACATTTGTGATGACAAAGTGACATTGACTGACAGCTCAAGCTGCATTCAACGTTCAAGATGGAATAAAGTCAAAAACAATTCAGACATTCCATTGACCTATTTTCTCAATCGTTCTTGGAATCTGCCTTTTATAAAATAAATTGACAGTTCTGGCATTTGTTTACTTCCGTCATAAACAGTTACTGATACGCATGACTTTCGTTCTAGTATTTTTCAATATTAAAAGGTTTCTTAAATAGAGTTACCTCCCATTGACCATGATTTTCATCTACAAATATTTTGTCTGCGAAAACATTTTATTTTGGTTAAGATTTTTGCGAAAAATAACTTTGAATATATTCTTTATTATAAATCTTTTTTTTTTGTATCACTATAATTTTCTCGCATTATAAGATTTATCTTGAACATGGCCCGAGTTGTGTTTAGTCCAGGTCGTTTTTGAAAGTTGGTCCGATCTGTCTTTTGTCCGAGTTGTCCTGAAACCATTTTGAACCAATCAGTAGCCAGGAAATTATTGACTTCTACAAAATCTTCCCACACTTCCTTTTACGCTGAACACTGAAAGCTCAAGGTAGCACATGAATTTCTCTCCCCAGAAATATCTTCAAATTTGGTTGAAGTCAGTCGAAAATAAATTGAATATTTGCTTAGAATGCCATAAGACAATAATCTCTACGAATTTAGTAATTTTTTACGGTTGAAACCATTAAAATAGTTCAGAATGCAATCATTATGTCCATCAATGGAGGCACGCATGTTTTTCACCCTTCCATGAAATGAGTTTGGAAATTGAGCCATCATGACTTATTCAAGTCGGCTTATTTCGATTAATCTGTGAATAATGATTGGTCCATGCATTATGTATCCAAATCCAGTAAAATTGTTGAGGTGTAGGCCATGGATTGGTGGATGGAGTTGGATTAGGGGATGAGTAAACGAAACCCTCAAACCACAGTTGGGCCATTTCTCTAATTAGTTTTTATTGACCCACAATTATAAGCTCACTGGCAAAAGTGACACAAGAAAATAAAATTATTGATAAACTTTGCTCTTTGCAATGGGGAAGTATGCTTATTTTGATTATGATTGGCCCAACGAATTCACACTTCCCTCCAGACAAAATTCCTTGTCACAGGCCCAGATCTGTCCAGTTACATGTTCATTGGAATGAATTGATTTTCATCTGAAAGACACTCGACTGCCCATAATTAAAAACACTAAGATATATGGATATACTACTTCTGCATTATTAATAAATGCAGGCTAAGTATATCTATATAACTTAGTGTTTTTAACCTTCCTACTTCTATATGTCTTATAACTTATAAACATAATGCCCATAATTATACGATTTTATCGTTCATTAATGAAAAACTTGTGATTTATTTTCAGCAATTTGATTGTGAGAGTGAAGTGACAAGATGCAGATCTTCGTCAAAACATTGACTGGTAAGACCATCACCCTTGAGGTCGAACCAGCAGATACCATAGAAAATGTTAAAGCCAAGATTCAAGACAAAGAAGGCATTCCTCCAGATCAACAGAGATTGATTTTCGCTGGAAAGCAACTTGAAGATGGCCGAACCCTGTCTGATTACAACATCCAGAAAGAATCGACTCTCCATTTGGTTCTGAGACTACGTGGTGGCGCCAAGAAACGAAAGAAGAAGAATTACACCACTCCCAAGAAACAGAAACACAAGCGAAAGAAGGTTGGTTTGCAGAGGACGCACATATGACACTAGTCTAGTGCTGATGCGAATTAATTGTTCTTTTGAAGTGACATATATAAAATGGTGACCAGAACTTGCTGGGTTTCACTGGTCAACTCATGGTAAAAAGGTAGAAAGACCTGTGAAATGGCTCCCAACTTGTTTTAAGTTTGAATTGGGTGAGGGTTTCAAAACGCAAATTACCTTGCAAAATCTCTGAACTAAAAAAGGTTATAATGTGGCATTAAAATGGTCCCAAATTTTTGTCAAAATAGGCTTAGCAGAAAAAAGAATTTCACTACTGTCTGTGTTTAGTTAAAAAATTATTGGAATAATATGTAGCCATAATAAAAAATTCAATTTTAGTAAAATTAGAATAGAATGGTCTAGGATTCTAAAGAGAAATTCACTTAGGTCACAAGCTGGGGCCTTATTCTCGAAAACTTATCTTAAGATGATTTTAGTGGTCTAGTTATCCGATTGGTCAATCACTAAAATCTATCTTAAATTATGTTGTATGATCCAATCGAATTGCTGTATTCCTTAAAATCTTGATTTTATTTAAGTTAAGTTTTCGAGAATAAGGCCCCTGGACTGCAGTTTGAGAAAGTTGTTGTTGATCCTAATATTCTTGCCTCTCCTCCCCTATTAAAACTTTGTTCTGTTTCTATCTTTCAACCACTGTAACCTATAAACAATAAGTTAGGTTTATTTTTCAGGTAAAACTTGCTGTATTAAAATACTATAAAGTTGATGAAAATGGTAAGATTACCAGATTGAGAAGAGAATGTCCTAATGAAGAATGTGGAGCCGGTGTCTTCATGGCTTCTCATTTTGATCGACAATACTGTGGAAAGTGCTGCCTCACTTACGTTTTCAACAAACCTGAAGACAAAGCAGCCAAGACAAAAGGAAAAGGCAAATAAAATGTAATTGTTGAATTAAAGCCTAAAAGAAATAATTGTTTTTTTTTTCTTGTTTTTCAAACTTCATGTGCAATGAGGATCGCAGATAATTTTTGAAAATTTTTATTCACATATCGATGGTTCTGGCAGTTCTATTTAAACCAAGCTGTTTATCTCAATAGCCATAGGATATAATGATCAAAAATATATCTTGAAATAATTGGTTAGCTTGTGTTAACTGTTAGATGGATCGGTAGGACATTTGCAATATCTGACTATTCTGTCAATGAAAACATACTGCCCCTTTTCCAGCCTCAGATAGTTATTTTGAGTTCCATTTGGCTGTCAATATCTTGTATGCTGGCTATGATTTTTGACTTGATTTGCAGAAAAAAATATCGGTTTCATATTATTGTAAAGAAACTGCAGGATCTGGTCAAATGACTGATCATTAAGGAAAGTCTTTGGTGTTTTGAGCATCGGTTGAAAGACTTGACTCCAAGAAAATCGTTCCATGGTGAAGACTAGACACCAACATCCATTGACATTCAAATTCTGAACACCTTATATAGACTTGCAGGGTACCATTAGAATTTGCTTGGATTCAGTGATATAGACTATATTCCCTTTCAATATTAACAGGTAGTTAAAAGATTCAGGTATATATAATAAATATGTGAAGGAGTATTTTACATCCCATCTCTTCTGCATTGATTATGATGGAACAATAGCATTAGCCTAGTACTTTTCAGGGGCTTTATTCTCGAAAATTAAATTGGATAAAATAGATCTTAGCGTTAATACTTGTACAGTCAAGTTTTCGACGTAACTCGTCATAAGCATAGTATAATATCAGTTCAATGCAGGAAATGGAGTGAATCCCCTGTTCCTGTAATTACAGTTATAGTAATTTTTCGGAACTTTGTATCTGTATCAGGGACACTGATAACATCAATTTGCGCCATTCTAATTTCCATTCTGACGTCTGTGGTTCTTGTAATTCCACAAAAACTAACTTGTTTAATGACGTCGAATTGATGTTATCAGCGTCCCAGATACACATACAAAGATTAGAAAACCACTTTATAATCCCTTTAATGAACGGAAATAATATATGAAACATAAGGAATAAAAATTTATTATACACATACAAAATACTAAAATTGACAATATTTTAATATAGTTTACGTTCTAAAGACAATTTCATATTTTCACGACACAATTTATATATAAAATACTCGCCCTAACAAAATGGACAAAAAAAATCAAATATTCTGAGGATTTCGAAATAATATTTTTTAGTTTGTTTTTATTATATGCATCATACGAACGATTAAGTTTTTGATTGAGAAAATCATCAGGGATCTTGTATAAAGTTTACATAATATCTATATATACTAAATACAATTTAAACAATAATGCAAAAAGTTTCAAATGAAAATATTGCTATTTTGAGAATTTAAATTACAGATTTACAAAGGGCGACTTCGGGAGTCGAAAAACAGAAACTAACACGAAAACATCGACAAAATATATATACATTGTTACAACATTAGGTTAGTTTCATTCTAAGTCTGTTTTTAAAGAATTCGGCCAATATTTTTATATCTTCTGTTTCTAGAAACCGTGAACCTGAAATTATAAAACATATTTTTAATATCAAAGACAGGTTATATTGTTTTAATCTGAATAAGTCATCTTCACTCATAATTCCAGTCCACCCAGCTGTAAATGGGTACGGATAATCCGGGAAAGATCAATGCCAAGAGGTTTGGCCAAGGACCAGCTGGGAGAAAGGATCTGCACGGAACCTAAGTTGTTATCCTTGTAAAATATAGATGTTTCTTTCTTTTCTTTTCTAAAACTTCTTTGGTCAATAATCTCAGCTACGATACATTTCTTCACTAAAGCCCAAACTCAAAAATTTTAAAATTAACCCCAACACCATGTTCCTTCAGCAACGTTAGACATTTGCATTATCTACCGTTGCTGTATTGACAGGGTTTTCTCGTCATTATCAACTAATAACCTCGTTTAAAAAACACTATACGTCACATTAAATTTATGACCGTTGAGACTCGATTATCACAAGGTAAATTTGCTACAAGAAATTTGACGTCTGGTCATGTTTTCCCGCAATAATTTGTTACAAGGAATATAACTGGTCGACCATAATCGTTCGACCAATCAAAGTTAATGACGAGAAAACCTTATCATGATAGCAACGGATTAATGTAATGAAATGAAATGATAGCCGTTGCTAAAGGAACATGCCCCAACACAAGACAATTTGCTGCAACCAAGAACAGCAGAACTTGAGGAGATTGTAAAGAGTATTTCTAAACTTTTTATATGTATGTATATCAGGGACACTGATAGAATCAATTTGCGCCATTCCAATTTCCATTCAGACGTCTGTGGTTATTGCAATTTCACTAAAACTAACTCGTTTCACGATAATGTGATCTGCATAGACAAATAGTAAGTTATGTCAGCAACGTCACCAACGCATTAGTTTTAGTGGAATTGCAAGAACCACAGACGTCTGAATGGAAATTAGAATGGTTTAAATTGATGCTCTCAGTGTCCCCATATACACATTTAGAGTTTAGAAAATTAGAAATTAATGTACCCCCTTCTGAGAGTCCAGGGTATATAGTTCCAAAGTTGATACGATTGATTTCCAATAAATATTATTACTAACCTTAATTTGTTCAGATCTGGCCAAATTAACAGTTACCAAGAATTCTTTTATTTTTTCTCTCTGATCACCTTGTAGTTGAATACACTCTCCGTATTCTGGGTTCATACTCACTGTTCCGTTACAGGCATATTGCTGTAAAATAAAAACAATAATCTTAATACAGATAGTCAATGTCAGGAATAGTATAGCTTTAACCTTGTGCTTCTTTATGCCTATTTCTATATATGACTTATAAACGTATGGCCATATATCAGGACACAGGTTGGCTGCAAAATTAATCATAAATGCACTAGCGCGCATTCATTCAATTTTGTAGACAACCTGTAACCTGATAAACAACCATACACGCCATAGGGTAACAGTTTATTGCTGAAATGAAAAGTGGTATTAGGTGTCTACCCTCGTCCTTACTGTCAGATGAGACAAAACCGCCTTACCTTTTTACAAGCTTTAACAATTTTTTTCAGGTCGTATTTTGGGTTAATTCCTTGGACAGTGGTGAGTGTTTTACGGCCGTTTCTCTGTTGGATTCGAATATGGATTAAACCTTCTTGTACTTTGTTACTACCAACCTCATTTTCACCGCTTTCAGCAAAAGGATCTAAAATGTCAACAACGTAATAAAAATAATATAAATTCTTGACTGTTAAATAAAATGGTAAATGGTGGCATTGTTTAGGCCTAATAGTTTTCCCATCCATAACTATTATTATTATTAAAGGGATTAGTCTGCATTCCCTGTAAGTAAATTCTATTCAGAAATCGCTTTCCGTTCCAGAATAAATGGTATTAAACAAGCATTTGAATATCTACAGAAAACGGGCTGAAAAATTCATTTCTAGGAGTTCCCGCCGAAAATTCATAGTTCCTTTGTGTTCTGTAGTTTTAAATAGGGGACTCTTTACTTATAGTAAATTCCATAGTGCGTAACGACAATGTATCTGTGCGCGTCAGTAAATCGGTCGACTAATCAGTAACAGCCAATGAAACCTATCGTATAGCACCACGTGATCAACTTAAATACTCCCACAAAAACGTAACGCCTTCCAGTCGAACATTGATCAGCACGTAAAAAAATGTCCAAAGTTCGAGAGAAACGTGCATAGAAGTGTATTTTACATTTGGAAAGTGTTCAAAAGGAAGGAGTGGAGCCAAATTCACACAGATGAGGTGGAAATATGCCGTCAGGCTGATAGTGAATGGGTGAATATGGATGGAATTGACAAGACAATTCTTCGGTTTTCACCCAACCTGCTACAGGAGATTTACAGACAAAACAAAACTACAAAAAGCCAAGGTACGATGTGAGAACAGTGAAAACGCAAGTGAAGTGACAGTGACATTAATAAAGGCAAGCCAGTCTCACATTCACCATCAACTTTAATTTCTCCCAAGAAATTAAGGCCACATCAGGGACCAATTTTATCAAGAATTATTTCCCAGTCTTGAAAACATGTGTTACCAGAATAATTGAATGAAATCAAGTTATTGATAAAAAAAAACAAGAATTAATAATAAATAGGCCTAATATGAATGAAAAAAAAATGTACAATCTGATCTGTAGGCCCTATGCAATTCAAACTACTTTTCTGAAGTCTGAAGTCAAGCCTATTGATGCCATGTTTACTGGGTTTAAGCCTGAACTAATGAATGGCAACAAATAAGTAATATTATACTGGGAGTGTTGAAAAAAAAGAAATAAAGTCATTGAAATTAATTTCTTTGAAAATCAGAGATTAAGTAATATATTTCTCAAGTGAGCAAATAATTGTATAATAACAAACATCACATAATTATATATCCATCTGAAATTACAATTTGATTTTTTTCATGTCTGATTTATGCTTAGCTAAAATGCAATGCTATTACTAACCTGAGACAACATGCTTATAGATATGATTGTGATAAATGCTGTCAAAAATTTTAATACAGGTTTGTGAACATAATATAGTATTTAATCTTTATGACCATTTTCATTTAATAAGTAAGACATTTGTAACAAATAGAAATGAAACCAAATGAAGGTTCCACTGTGATTTGTTTTGACAGTAGTTTTTTGACAACAGAAGACTGTGCTGGTCAATGTATTTTCTTAATTTTGTAATAGGCTACTATTGAAATGGTATGTACAGTATTAGTTTTGACTATTCCTGAAATAAAGTAATGTATATTATTAAACTAAGTCATCATTCTTTACACTCCAAAGATAGTATATATCTTATAAAGATAGTATAAATACCTATATAAATATAAGGAGGAAAGCACTGGGGGTGGAAACACCAGGGTTAAAAATGGAAAAGGGGGGAGAAAGGGTGGGGGTGTCAAATTCATTAGATATTGAGCAGTTTGTGTGTGATATGTATGGAGTTAATGTTCAGACTGTTGATGAAGCCAGATTTAATTTCATTTGCACAAAATCAGCCTCTGATATTTTCCGCCTTCTATTGATACTCTCATTCAGCATTTATACTTTTAAGCTGCTATCAGAAATTGAACTCCTGAATAAGAAGTTAATTCTGAAAGTGATATTGAATAATTTGAATTTGATGTATCATATATAAATAATTATTTAAATTTAAAAGTGTTGTTAATATTATAAGTATTTTTAAATTGGTTGTTTCAAATGAATATATGTTTGACAAGCAAGTTAGTGTAATTTGTTTACATGTAGGCCTAGTCTAATAAACATGAAATAAGAATATAGTTTTATGTTCACTCTTCGTCTCTCGTTGTAGTTTTTTTTATTTTCACAAAAACATTTTAGACATTGAATAAATGTATTATTTTACCGAGATTTTCAATTTTTCTCCTTGTTGTCATATCGTCAATAGATTGCATGAAAGATTGGAACATTCAGTTAGCCTATATTTCTTTGTGAATCAAGACTTAGTAGCTTTATCTCCGAAGATAACTGTCGTAAATCAAGAAATAACGCTGAATTTTAAACTGTATAAAGTTACCAATACAATTCAGTCCCTATTGGAACACCAAAGAGCACTTTCGTATCCTTCATTCGTGTGAAATCGATCATCGTTTCGTTCAAAACAAGATGGAAGCATGATTACTCGTTGAGGGATTTGTTTATAAGATGTCAAGCCCTGACCTATGACCGATGACCCGCTACCATGACGATGGCCCAGAGTCGGACGCCTATGATTGGTTGGATTACGAATATCTCTACGCCTTTTCCAAGAAAACCTTCTCACTACGATAAAATGGTGGTCATACAGTCCTATTAAAGAGTCTGGTGCTTTGCTCTTGGGAACTTTCTAAAGCTATGAAATAATCGTGGGAACTTTTTAATTAGGGTTATTCAAGCATAGTTTTACATTTCTAGATCAAGCATACGTCGCGCCCATTTTTTTGGAGCGCACCTGAACGATAGACGGGCTCAGCTAGGATACTAGATTCGAAAGAAGTTTTCTAGCCTTTTTGTGTGTATGAAAGACACTTCTAACATCTATTTGGTGCAGTCAAAATTCTCATTGGGTGCCTCTGGTTACTGTTATTCCAGAAAGAAAAACGCCATTGTCTTGAAATAAGTCAGACTGGATGATCAGGTACAGGGCATTATAAATACATGTTGTTACAACGATATGACGTTATTAGATAAATGTTGTTACAGCGATATCATATGAATCCCAGTTCTAGATACAGTAAACTCAACAGGCTTTAAGCCTGTACAGTTTTTTACATCTGGTATCAAGGTATAAATTATTAGATTTTATTAGCCAATTTTAGAATTTAGGTAAGACTAAGAGATGAGATTTTTGTATTATATTATAGTTCTACTTCTTCTAGTACTTCTCTGAGGCTATTTACATAAATTGAAGGCTCAAATTTACCCTAAAAAAAATGATGAACATTCCCCTTAAAAAACGATAACTTTAAATATAATATATAAATATATCATTGCAATTTACATTTTACTGTAGTAGGGCAAGTAGCTGTCAAGCAAACAGGAAAACAAAACAAATCGGACCAAAACAAATAATTTAAAGATGAATTACCAAATGCCCCTTTTAAATTCTGGATACTCTCGGTAGTCATACAAGCTTGTGAAGATTTCCTCTTTATAAATATATTCTTGTTAACTCGTTAAACTGAACGCTTTAATGGATGATGGCGGATTTCTTCAGTGACTACTTTTTCTTCTCAGAACAAGGGAAGCCAATTTAGGGAAGTGACGTCACAGCTTAGAGTAGAGACTAAAATTTCAACATAATAAATAAAAATCCTTTTTTTCAAGAATTCCATAATTAAAATTATTTATTTTTAAGTCAGCAATTTTTTAAGAATATTTTCACTTCAAAAAGTATTTTTAAAATATTTCATAAATCAAAGAAATCTCAAAATTAATTCAGATTGGAGATTACAAAAATTAACATGGCCGCGAAAGAAGCACGAAAATTTACATGAATAATGCACAGAGAATAAATAGTAAGAATTATAGAAAATTAAATGCAATTCTTTCCTTAGCAATTGCTCTTACGTTAAAATTATCGTTTCAGAGGAAAACGTTTTCGATAATGTCATTATTTCTTTGTTTTCTTAGGTAACGAGTTTGTAAACACGCCGAATGCTGATCGAAAACTGAAAGGAGAAGCCATTTGCAAAACACAATAGCACAACTCAACACCGCCCAGTATTTAGAAAACTGTTTAGAATTCAGAATAATACAGTGAAGAGATCGTAAAGTTAGACCTATGAAGACATAAATTCTACCATCTCAAGTTTTGATTGCTGTCTTCGAGTATAAATGGATGAATACGACCCAGAAAGCCCAACAGAGTAAGTCCTTTTTCATGTGCAGAACCATTTTGCCTTTTTTTCAGGGGTCATTTTGGTCTAAGACTTTGTTTAAGTCAAAGAGCAATTTCTGAGACCAAAAATAGGCCCATTTTGACTTTGGTTTTTAAGACCATTTTGACTTTAAGGACCATTTTGACTTGGGACCATTTAGGAATAGTGTCAAATTGACAATAACCCAGTCAATTTTATTAAATGTTGCAAGGAATAGGAAAGGCCTATCTTATCTTTTATTCTACATAGCACTACCAGTATAGAAGCCTATAGATTAGTATAGTCCCTATGTGCTACTGAAACAATAGCGATTAGTAGGGCTGGGTACTGATCAATAATCGATTAATAATTGAAATATTTTAATTGGGAAATTTTCTAATCTTCATATGTTCGTGTATGTATTTGTACCCGAATCTTTGTTTTTTTTTTATCAATATCAGGTATGGAAGACAAATGAAACTGAAGTAATGTCAAGAATATTGTATGATCATCATGATAAAATGAGTCGTGACTTTTCTAGCAGAGCAGATGATATTAAAAGAAAATTTGACAATAAATTTTAATCTATTATGAAATTTGATAATCGATAATCGAAATAAATAATTCGTAGCTTCGATAATCGATTATTTCAATTATTAGACTCAGCGCTAGTCAAAATGGTTCTCTATAAAGCCTACATACAGTAACAAGATCTGTTCTATGCTGCCCATTAGTTTGAAACTTGTTGACTCTATTCTCAGCCTCTGATAGCTATTTGGACGCATATGGCAGGCAGAGAGTCAGAAAAACTAAGCTGCAGGGGTTTTAAACATATTTTTTTTTACCTTAAATCCATAAAACTTCGATATATATTTGTAGTTCATTCATACCATCATTATCCCCCTACACCATGCCAACCATGTATGCGTGTCCATCAAAAAAATTTTCCCAAGAAATAAAATCTATCAGTCGCAAATTGATGCTATCAGTATACACATACAAAGTTTAGAAAATCACTTTACAATCCTTTTAAAATTTGAGCCATTTTGACAGTGTTTGTATTTTTATTTGTAGAGACCGAGAGAATGGTGGAGTAGTTCAAACTCAAACAGTTGTACCAACTATCGGAGACAAACCCCCGTTAAATGACGTCCCAATCACTGACAGATGGACAACTTTAGAGACGTCAGTGTTAGACGAAGGAGGCTATAAAAAACCAAAGAAGAAAAAAAAGAAGAAAAAACGTGGTGCCTCGATGGAAGACGGTGAAGGATTTGACGAGGAACAAGATGTTCCATTTCAGACAGAATCCACAGAAATTCCTGATATCAGAGACATCGCAGTTCAACCGGTACCTCCAGGAATAACACAGGCACCAGATTTCCATGACGATGGTGACAGACCTCCCAGAGATAGGAGAGAGTTCCATGGCCGTCGAAGTTTCGGAAGTCGACATAGTTTTGATGAGTTTGATGATGATGGAAGAGATTTTGACAGACGTGGAGGTAGACGAGGACGGGGCCGTTTTGACGACCGACGTGATGACAGACAATTTGGCAGACGGCGAGGACGTCGTGGTTTTGACAGTCCTGATTTCAATCGAAACTATGATGATTATGATGAATTCGAAGAAAATGGAGATTTTGACGGAGAATTCAATGGTCCTGGACCCGGTTTTGATGGACCTGGATTCGATGGACCTGGATATGATGGTTTTAACGGTCCACCCGGTATGAATGGACCACCATTTGATGGACAAGGCTTTCCTCCCGGGTTTAATGGTCAGATGCCATTCCAACCCGGTTTCCAGCAGTTTGCTCAACAGATGAATTACATGCCTGGGTTCAACGGACAACAGCCACCCATTGATCCAAATACAGGAATGCCGCAACAATTCCCTCCAAACTTCCCCCAAGGAATGCCCGGTATGCCCATGCCTCCTGGCCCCCCTGGACAACCAGGCATGCCCAACCAACCAGGGATACCCCCGATGCCAGGAATGCCTGTTCAAGGTGGACCAAATCCTCCAATGGATCCTAATCAGTTTATGCAAGCCTACATCCAACATCAAACCATGTTACAACAGCAACAGGTGCAGCAGCCGCAGCCGTTCCAACCTCAGATTCAAGGAGCTCCGCAGCTGATTCCAAATCCAGCAGATCCAGCGTTGGCTCAGATTCAGCTGCCCCCTCCCCCTCCTGACACGGCAGCTCCATCTGTTGTTGAACCAACTTCTGGAAAGAAGAAAAAGAAATCTAAAAAGAAGTCCAAGACTCCTGAAATTCCTCCTCCAGCTCCAGCCGTGGCCCCACCTCCCAGAATTCCAACCCCTCCCTTACCAAAGATGGGAACTGGGGATGAACCAATAGAAATTGACGATTCTCCACCCCATGTTGTTGTCATTGACGAACCAGACGAGGATATTGTAGAAGAGGAGGAACCAATCCCGACACGAGAAGAAGACGAAAGTGAACAATCTGCTGCTAGAAAATTATTAAACAAAGTCATGAAGTTAACAAAAAGTGGAGAAAAACCGCTCCGAGATTTAAACCAACTGCCTCCTATGATTGGAAAGGGTCTGCTTAGTTTACGTCAAAAGGCTGCAGCTGCTCCCGTCCTCGCCCCTAAAATCTCATTCAGTGTGAAGACAACGTCTAAAACTGTGGATGGTTCAGGAGGGGAGAGTGATGAAGAGGATCAAAGTAAAAAAGAAATCATGAAAGACCGACCGAAAATACAGAAAAAACCAGACATGTTCAAACCTGACGATGATAAATCTGATCCCACCATTCAACATTTAATACGTGTTCGAAATGATCTAGAACTTCAAGATAAAATACAAAAAGAGGAATTTAAAACCATTTTAGCTACACTCAATCAACAGGCACCCATTGTTCCTAAGGAACCAGTTAAAGAATCTAAAAGATCAGAAGATAGGAAGTCAAAGAGAGGCTCCAGGTGGTCGGAATCGGACCAAAATAACAGCCACGAATTACCCGAGAAAGATGAATTAATCGGGAAATGGGCTGACGAGTATCAAGATCGGGTGGAAGTTGAGAAGAAACCTGAAGAGAAAGAAGAAGAAGACAGAAAAAGCCCTGACGATGTTTTAAAAAGAATTGCCGAGGAGCGGAAGAGAATCGAAGAAGAAATTTATGACAGTCCCGAAGAGCCGAAATCGGAAGAAAAGAAAAGAGAAAAATCGCCAGAAAAAAGACATGATAAATCCCAAGAAAAACACAAGGACAAATCACCTGAAAGAAAAAGAGCCAGTAGTCCAGATCGACCCAGTGAAAGAAGTCGTGATAAATATAAAGACAGCAAGAGAGATAACTCTAGAGACAGTCGAGAGAGATCTAAAGGCAAAAGTCGTGAGAAGTCGAAGTCAAGATCACAATCACGAAGTCGAGAACGTTCCCGAGAGAGGGGAAGAAAATACAGAAATAAAAATAAGAAATCACGGAAGTCCAGTTCACGATCCAAGTCTAGATCCAAGTCCAAGTCTAAGAGTCGATCCAGATCCAAATCTTCGTCTAAATCCCGATCTCGATCTCGGACTGATTCGGAAGAACGAGATAAATTTAAAACACGGAAAACAAAGAAAGGATATTTCTACGAAGATGATCGCGGGTATTATTACTCTGCTAAAAACACTCCATGGTATAAACTACGAACGGAAGGTGGAGGGTGGAAACATCATCCAGGATACTTTTATAAGACTGATTATAAAGTTACTGATTCTGATCCTCGCGATTCTCACCCACCCCCTCCCCGATTTAATCCCCGCTACCAACAACGTCGACACTCCCGATCTACATCTCGATCTAAAAGTGACAGAAGACGCCATGATAGAAGAGAGCGATCGGAGAGCGAAAGTCCCGTAAGAGAAAAGAAGAAAAAGAAAAGAGATCACAGTAGTCAAAGTCGATCCAGTTCTGCCGCTAGCAGTGATGAAGACAAAAAAAAATCGAAAGGAAAATCTAAGAAAGTGTCAAAGAAACGTCGTTCCGATAGCGAATCCTCAAACTCTGAATCAAATTCTGAAAAGGAAGATAAAAAGAAGAAATCTAAGAAGAAAAAGAAAGCGAGTAAAAAAAACGCATCAGATGAAAGTTCTGAATCTTCGAGAGAATCTGCAGCATCTAGTGATGAGGGCAAGAAAAAGAAATCAAAGTCCAAAGAAGATTCGTCTAAAAAAGCAAAGAAGGTTGATTCTGATGAAGAAAGTGGGAAGAAGAAATCTATTCGTAGACATGACACAACTTCAGATGATGACTCAGAAGATGGGAAGAAAAAACGCAAACATGGCCGACAGAGCACTCCCAAAAAGGAAAGACGACGTAAGAAGTCTGAAACAAGCACCAGCGATGAACATTCAGATGAAAAATCATCAGGGAGACGTTCAACAAGAGACAGAACATCGCCTCAAAAACGTGAAGAATCGCAAAAAAAGGAAAAAAGTTCTGATCATTCGCGACGAAAGCACAGCAGTAGTGAACGAAAGGATGAAATGGAGTTTATGGAAACTGATGAACCTGAAGGTGCTTCTTACAAATCCTCGAAGAAAAATCACGACAAAGCTCCTAAATTTGAGATGATGGTATCGAAGCTGGTAGAATCGGAGACTCATGGTGGAGGTGACGCTGGTGATGAGAGTGAAGAAGATGATTCCTCAGACTCGGATAGCTCCGACTCGGAAGATGACGACAAGAAAAACTACTCCAAAAAGGCGAGGAAAAAACACAAGAAGGGAAGATCATCCATTGATAAAGTTGATTACGAAGAAGGTGATTCGAAACACAAAAAGAAGTCTCACTCCAAGTCGAAAGATCAAGACCTCATCAAAGATTCGAAGAAATTAAGTCCAGATGTAAAGAGCAGTAAGAAAAAAGATGGGAAACATCAAAACTTAGAAAAGGAACCGAAATCGAAAGATTCTGACCATACGAAGAAACGTAGAAGCTCTTACGAAGCTGAAGATAAAGAGAAAGCGTTTAGAAACGAAAGCAAGCGAGAGAGAAAAGGCTCAGTGTCCAAGACTAAAGAATCATCCAGTAGTAAGAAATCCAAGAACAAGGAATCGAAGGAAGTGGAAGCGTATGATCCTGAAGAATTGTACGATCCAGCCGATTTGTTTAGCTCGGAAGAAGATCTACAAGACTCCAAATCTGGTAAAAGTACGAACATTGCACTTGAAAAGAAAGATTCCAAACCTGTTAAAGCCTCCAGCACACCAACTGACAAGAGTTCTGGTTCCAAACATTCAAAGACAGCTAGCTCCCCCTCTGACAAGAGTTCCAAACATTCTAAAACTTTGAGCCCCACGTCAGAGAAGGGTAGAAGTTCCAAGCATTCTAAAACTTTGAGCCCCACGTCAGAGAAGGGTAGCAGTTCCAAGCATTCTAAAACTTTGAGTCCCACGTCAGAGAAGGGTAGCAGTTCCAAGCATTCTAAAACTTTGAGCCCTACATCAGAGAAGGGTAGCAGTTCCAAGCATTCTAAAACTTTGAGCCCTACATCAGAGAAGGGTAGCAGTTCCAAGCATTCTAAAACTTTGAGTCCCACATCAGAGAAGGGTAGCAGTTTCAAGCATTCTAAAACTTTGAGTCCCACGTCAGAGAAGGGTAGCAGTTCCAAGCATTCTAAAACAACAACACAAGATCAAGAGAAAAACTCAAAATCCAAGAAACAGCAAGTCGAATCTGATAAAGTCTCATTCAAGATTTTAACTAAAACATTGAGTAAAAAACAAAAATCCACATTTGAGGAAGAGTTTATGGATTCTGATGAAAATGAAGATGAAATTTCTCAGAGAGATGACACATCAGAGCTACAGAAAACCTCAGTTGAGTCTAAAACTGGTCCAAAATCCAAAAAAGACAAATCTGACTCAAATGAAAAATTGAAATTTGAGTCCCAAGATGAAGAAATGAAAGATGTCTCGGACAGAAAGAAATCTAAGAAGAAATCGAAGGAAGAAGTTGTTTTGGAGTATCCCGACAGTTCCTTTGACATGTTTTCTGGAGATCAAACTAAGAAACCCAGCAAGACTCTGGATGCAGAAGTTCAACCTGAAAAGCATCAATCTAAAAGACATTTAAAACACGACAGACCAGAAAAGTCAGAAGAGGTTCCAGTCAAGAACAGAGATGAATCCAAGGAAAGAAGGAAAACATCAGAATCTGTGTCTCCATCGGAGAAAAGTAAATTAGAGAAGACTGCAGCAGATAAAGACAAAGATTCGAAAAATTCTTCATTAGTGGCATATGATGATGATGAAGACTTAGATAATGATGAAGAAACAGACCACAAAAAATCATCGAAGTCGAAAAAGAAGCATAAGAAGCATAAATCAAGGAAAAGTTACTCTGATGATGAGGAAATTGTGGAAAGAAAACATCACCATAAACAGAAAGTTTACGACGATTCCGAAGACAATGATCATTCGTTTGAGAAATCAGAATCCAAGAAGAAGCACAAGAAACATAAAAAACACGAACATGAGAAAGATTCTTCGAGGAAGAAACGTTATTATGATGATGGAGATGAGATTTCAGATGACGATCTAGAAGTAACATTTAAAACCAAGAATGAGTCTCGTCATAAACTCTCGGAAGAGGATGATCATCACAGCAAACACTCATCAAAAGACAAACTCAGTCCAAAGGACAAAAAGGATAAGGAAAGTCCAAGGGAAAAGTCCAGCTTTAAGGAGAAAGGAAGTCCAATGGAAAAGTCTGGCTTTAAGGATAAGGAAAGTCCAAGGGAAAAGTCCAGCTTTAAGGAGAAAGGAAGTCCAAGGGAAAAATCCAAAGATAAGGAAAGTCGCATGGATGAGACCATCTCAAAGGAAAAAGAAAGTCCAAGGGAAAAATCAGGCTTAAAGGCTAAAGAAAGTCCAAAAGAAAAAACCAGGCCAGAAGACAGCAATTCTAAAAAGAATGATGATACACCTAAACCACTTTCTACAAGACGACACAGTGATGAAAATCCAAGGAAAGAATTTCTCTCAGAGTCCAAACAGAGAAGTTTTCAAGAGAAAGATGAATTTGTGAAAGATGACAACAGAAGAGGAAGTTGTGAATCCCCAAGATCAGATCTGCAGATGTCATCTGAAAAACAAAAAATGTCTGAAAGTCGCAGAGATCGTGAAGATTATTACAAGAAAGATTCAAACATTCCTTTTGAAAGCCACTACGGAAAGAAATTGGATGAAGTTAGTGACAGAAGAAGTAGTGGTGAATACTCCAAAAAAGATTTGGAAATGTCTTCGGAAAGTCGAGGAAATCGCGAGGGTCGTTATAGGAAAGATTCGGAGACTCATTTAGAAAGAGATGACAGGAAACATCGAGGTTTTGATGATAGAGAAGAGTTTGATAGAGGTGGTGAAAGACGAAGGAGTAGCGATGAATTTTCCAGAAAGGATTTTACTCCATTGAAACGTGCTGACATGGATATGAAGGATGCTGCGTATGGTTCGAATCGCACTGGTCGACGTCAAAGTTTAGACGAATATGACCCAGAAAATGATATTCCTCCTCCCCCTCCTAAAAGAAGAATGCACCCAGAAGAACATTATGAGAGAGAACAGGCATATTACGAGAATGAGGCTTACGATAGACCATCACGTCAAAGACGAGGATCTATCGAAAACCGACGAAGCAGGACTGATGAGAGGCATTATGAGGAATATGATCCTGTACCAAGTCGCAGTCAATATGAACCGTACGATCCAGAGTTTGAAGAATTTGAACACATCTATGATGATTCTGCAGATGAACCCAGAAGTAGAGACGATTATCGTCCACGGGACAGACCAAGAAGATCTGACCAGGCTGACTTTTCACGCAGGGAACGTTACCCAGAAGATTATGAAAGAGAAAGACCTAAAGAGAGAGCCTTCTCTCCGAGATCTCGTAGGGAAATAGAACATACTAGACATGAAAATATCTCCTCAAGACGTTATCCTGGATCATCAGTTAGAGACGATCACTATAGAAAAGATGATACGTGGCGCCAAGATGAATCCAGTCGTTTCCATGGTGAACATGGCAGACGCGGGGACGATCAGAGATTTAAATCAGAGAACAGACACGAAGATACTCGTAAGATGAAAGAGATGACAGCTGACCAGTCAAGATACCCAGACCCCCATTTTAGAAGCGATGTTGAATATTCGCGTCATACTGATAGAAAATCGAAACAAGATGGAGGAAGTCATGTGACTGAGTTTGATATCGGGAAGATTAATCCGGAAGATATCCCACTCCCTAGCGACCCACACAAATCAGCTGCCGAGGCTGAAATAGATTACTATACAGGAAAAAAACAGAAACCATCGGCACAGGACAGCAAACCAGATCTTGATAAATCATTCGAAACTAAGGAGAAGAAAAAAGGAGTCAGCATTGTAGACACTTTACTTTCAATCCAGAAAGTTGGAACCAAAACCGAACACAAGATAGACATTCTGGAGAGAGAAGCAGCTCAAGCCAAGAAAAGACGAAGGTTTACTGACACTCCTCAAGTCTTTGAACCTAGAAACACTCAAGTTGGTGCTGTGTCCATGTCTCAACCTTCGATCTCGGCAACTTTAAACAGCTCTTTAACTAATCTTCAGTCTCATGATGGTACATCAGAATCAGACCGAGAATCTACCTTTAACCAATCTGGTAAATTTGTCCATAGAAAAGATTTTAAAGATGTAGGTGCGTCAACGCCAGCTACGACTGTCACTGACAGGAGTGATTACGAGAGTTGTTACGACGAGGTGACGTCATCGGACACCGACATCAAACGTCACTACCAACATCATCCCACTTCTCTACCAGTCACTATTCCACTACCGAAAGATATTTACGGTTCTGAAATCTTCTCCAGTCCCAATAAAACAGATGGTGACACTCCATTAGAGGATGAAGTCATGAATGTCTTTGACATGTCTGATATTCCGCTACCAGAAACAGAAAATGTTCCCCCACCACCACCTCCAGCTAAACCAGCACAAGACAAACCTCTCAATAAAGCTGCATCCCTACGAAGATCCAGTCGACTGTCGGCCAGGAATTCCGTGGACAGTGAAGACAATTCAGATCAACCTGAGACAATCCAATCTCCCGTCATCGAAGACAACCGTTCTAAAATCACTATGAAGTTGACCAGCAAGTGGGAGAAAGTGAAAGTAGACAAGGCTGATGTTTTTGGTGCCGACACAGAGGAAACAAAATCTAAACTTAAAAAACATGTTTTTGATGACGCAACTGCTGCTTTGGAGACACCAGAAACCACAAAAGATTCACCACCAAAGAGAAGAAGTAGTAGACGAAGTGCTCAAGCTGCGAATGAGGCTCTGGTCAATTTGAATAACAATTCGTCGAGACGCGGAAGAGGCAAGAAGAATCCAGGGATTGATACACTGTCAAAGGAGGTTATAGGAAGTGAAACCTCACCTGTCTTGTCTTCTGAGGATCTGGTGGTGAAGGCTCCCACCCTGCCCCTGGAGTCTGCTGGATCAACTATTCCTGTACTGGGCAGTCATCCTCCCCTACAGCCTGTATCTGAAGTCATCTCGAAACATAACAAGGTGTTTGATGCCTTTGCGGTTGGAGTTCCTGAAAAAGCAATAGATGAGATTCCAGTTGAACCCGGAAGTATTATAGATCAAGTAGAACAGGAAATCACACAGAAAATCTTGAGGGAAGAAACGGAAAGACGAAGACCCAAATCTGATTCGTACGATCGGGATGACGATAGACATGATCGTAGAGACCGTAGAGATGACAGACGTGACACTCGTAAAGGTCGTTACTATGACGATGACAGAGACCGATATTCACGAAGACATGATGAACGTTCGTATGATAGAGATCGGGACTACGAGGATCGAAGATATCGAGATAGAGGTCGCCGGGATAGAGATGACTACTATAGAGACCGACGCTATGATGACAGGGATGATCGCGACTACGATCGAAGATCTCGCAGACGTTACGATCGAGAAAGCAGCTACGACAGCAGGTCAAGGTCACCTGATTATCACAGACGACCAGCCAAGGAAGAAACGAAAGTAGAACCAGAGAATATTCCTACATTTGATCCACCAAAGAAGGTCATACCACAAGACATCTTTACTGTTGCTGCTCCACCAACAGTAGTAGTACCTGTAGTAGCAGAAATTCCACCTGCTAAATTCCCTGAACCACAGGTCATCAATACAAATATAACGATCGTTCCAACTCAGGCTGCTGATTCGTCCACTAGTCCTGCTAAACCACTGAAAGTAAAATCGCGATGGTTAAGATTCAGCGAGGCAGAAGCGAGTCAAGATAATGTCGTCCCTTCAGCCGATGATCCTTCATTAATAACCACGCCAGCCCAATCTGGTCGATTCACTTCCAACCTGGTATCCATAGTTCCTGTAGAAACACTTCCTACTAGTTCAGCCCCAGAGGAAGCCCCTAAAGGACCGGTGCCCTCAACCTACAGACCCCCACCCCCTGATAAACCAGTGGATCCCCAGATCCCGGCTTACATTGATCAGCTGGTAACTGACGCAGTCATGACTCCAGCCCAACATGCCAACATCTTTGAAATTTTAAACCAAGTAAAAGTACCAGAATTAAAAGCTGTCGTTTCAAGTACCGCTGAAGCTACGGAGGTTCCTGATATTGAAGCAGATGAGAAGTTAGTGGCGCCACCAGAACTCCAGGAACCAGTCAAGATTCCCTATTTTGAACCCATTGATGAGAACCTATATTTAACTGAGAGGTATGTTTATTGTTTATTATAGAGATTAAATAACAGAACACATGTTATATTTCAGAGCCCCCCCCCCCCCCCTTTTCTCTAGATCCTGGATCTGCCCCTGCAATATAAGGTAGCCTAACCCTAACCTTATATAGAAAACACATCAACACAGAAATTATAAAACAAATGTTGATATGAAGAGATTGTGCAATTCTTGTCTGAACACTTTGTATACACCTACATGACATGAAATGTATTGAGTTTTATATTATTATTATTATTATTATTGTAGGAGACAGTCTAAAGAAATGAGGAGAATGGCGTGTGATTGTACAACTAGTAAAGAAGATCGCGAGATGGGAATAGAGGCTTGTGGGAATGATTGCCTTAATAGGATGCTCTATATTGAATGGTAAGTTCAATATCTTTAACCCTGCGAACCCTGACGTTATTTTGGATAAAACGTCATATACCCAGCAATATTTCTTTAGTGTATTACGTTAACGTTATATGATCACTTGACAACGGCCGGTTTACCGGCTTGTCGGGTATATATAACGCAAGGATGGGCCAGTATACCGGCCTCACGGGTTGAAAGGGTTAAAGGAATACAACCCTTAGAATCAAAAAAATCCAAATTCTCAAGCAAACTTGGTCAATAAGAGTTTATATTCATAAGACAACTTGTCTGGTGTCATAACTATACTGTATAATCTGATAAATCCAGAAAACTACCTTATATATTATAGTTACTACAAGATATACAAAATATTATGCGTTTTATTAAGTGTTTTTCCAAATAGACAAATTTTTTGTTCATTTTTGGTTTAATCTATTATAACCTCCATACTAAAGACATGAATATTTTAGTAGTAGTCTGTATTAAAGAGTTGTTTGTCAATAATTGTCAGAATGATATTAATCTAATTTCTATTTCAGTGATGATATTAATCTAATTTCTATTTCAGTGATGATATTAATCTAATTTCTATTTCAGTGATGATATTAATCTAATTTCTATTTCAGTGATGATATTACTCTAATTTCTATTTCAGTGATGATATTAATCTAATTTCTATTTCAGAATGATATTACTCTAATTTCTATTTCAGTGATGATATTAATCTAATTTCTATTTCAGAATGATATTACTCTAATTTCTATTTCACTGATAATATTACTCTAATTTCTATTTCAGTGATGATATTAATCTAATTTCTATTTCAGTGATGATATTAATCTAATTTCTATTTCAGTGATGATATTAATCTAATTTCTATTTCAGTGATGATATTACTCTAATTTCTATTTCAGTGATGATATTAATCTAATTTCTATTTCAGTGACGATATTAATCTGATTTCTATTTCAGTGATGATATTAATCTAATTTCTATTTCAGTGATGATATTAATCTAATTTCTATTTCAGTGACGATATTAATCTTATTTCTATTTCAGTGATGATATTAATCTAATTTCTATTTCAGTGACGATATTAATCTAATTTCTATTTCAGTGATGATATTAATCTGATTTCTATTTCAGTGATGATATTAATCTGATTTCTATTTCAGTGATGATATTAATCTAATTTCTATTTCAGTGATGATATTAATCTAATTTCTATTTCAGTGATGATATTAGTCTAATTTCTATTTCAGTGGTTCAAGGTGTGCTTGTCTTGATTACTGTACCAATAAACGATTTCAAAAGGTGAGAGACAGTTTTTATACTTCGCAAAATGATTGAACTTGATGAACGTTCGTATGATCGAGATCGGGATCATGATGATCGAAGATATTGAGATAGAGGTCGTCGTGATATGGATGACTACTATAGAGACCGGCGCTATGGTGACAGGGATGATCGCGACTACGACCAGAGATCTTGTAGACATTACGATTTTCGCGCAATGACCGTACCGATGTCATAAAATAATAAAACACCAGCGTGAACAATCTTTACTGTAAAACAAATCTTGAAACACATTAACAATATATTGGTAGCAGCTAATAAACTTTTCATTTGAGGAATTATATAAATAAATGAGTAAATATTTCATAATGAAAAGTGGTATCAGGTGATAGGAAGAGTTAGCATACTCTGCCTACAAACTATTGACAATACATTGGTAGCAGCTAATGAACTTTTATATGAGGAAGTATTTCTATAAATGAGTAAATTTCTCTAAATGACAAGTGATATCAGGTGTCTAGAACTTGTATCAAGGTATATGTCTGTGGACGTCAAGGAGAAGCCAAGATTTATACGCGTCATACGAATCATGCATTAAAAATCAAAATGTTTGGTTTTAGAGGGTATGATTCCATATATGTGGAAGCAGTATCCGTCAAATTGTCTCTGTCATGCGTCAAAAACAACGGCTGGTGTTGCCTAATTTACTGCTATTATGACCACTTTTGCTTTTTTTCATATGAATTGATGTAAACCTGTGTCTATTTATTTCTGTCTATTTATTTCTGTTATAGAGACAATACAGTAATGTTGAAGCATTTCAGACTCCGTGGAAAGGGTTTGGTTTAAGAGCTGTAGAAGAACTCAAAACGTAAGTGAAATTTTCTCTTGAAGATTAATTCTGAATAGGATCCATTCAACAAAATATCTAAAGCTTATGATAGACTTGAGCTTTATTCGTCTGTATATTGGTTGGTTTATTCGATACTGAATTCATTCTGCCAATGCAATGGACACCCAGGACCAATGTATGCAATATTAACTGTGAATTGGCTTCAGCCAGAGCTCATGATGTTGGATACAAGGAAATGAAGATTGTTATGATAGAGAGTTCAGTTATCGATTTGGGTGTGAAAGACCTCTTCACTAATAATTCCAGTCCACCCAGCTGTAAATGAGTACGGATAATCAGGGAAAGATCAATGCCAAGAGGTTTGGTCAAGGACCAGCTTTGTTGTAACTTTTCTCTTAGACAATAAAAAGGAATTAAAAGGATGTTTTTGATTTTCTAGAGATGACTTTGTTTTTGTTTTTTTCTAGAGATGACTTTGTTTTTGTTTTTTTCTAGAGATGACTTTGTTTTTGTTTTTCTAAAGATGACTTTGTTTTTGTTTTTCTAGAGATGACTTTGTTTTTGTTTTTCTAGAGATGATTTTGTTTTTGTTTTTTCTAGGGATGACTTTGTTTTGTTTTTCTAGAGATGACTTTGTTTTTGTTTTTCTAGAGATGACTTTGTTTTGTTTTTCTAGAGATGGCTTTGTTTTTGTTTTTCTAGAGATGACTTTGTTTTTGTTTTTTCTAGAGATGACTTTGTTTTGGAGTATGTGGGAGAAGTGTTAGATTTTCGTGGTTTTAAAAACAGATCTCGACAGTACGCGAAGGAAAACCAGACACATTTTTATTTCATGGCTTTAAATCCGGACGTTATGATTGACGCCACAGTGAAGGGAAATATTTCACGTTTTATTAATCATAGCTGTGATCCTAATTGTGAAACTCAAAAGGTACGTTATTTTACCTCACCTTTTGTTCTTGTACTGTGATTCAATATTACTGTCATTCTTGAATCTAAGACCAGCTTTCTTTTTTTAAGTGGGCCTTCGTGACTCAGTGAGTAAGATGCTTGCTTTTCTTACTTGACGTTAGCTATATTGTGCATCTCGTGCTCACTCTACAGGCTTTACAGATTCTTTTGATTTTGATTGTATGGGTCAATGTCATTATGAAGATGATCCCTATTGATTTTCTTTTTGATCCGATAATTTTGCACTAAAATATCATGTCCGATTTGACGTTTCACTCTATTAGCTATATTGTGCATCTCGTGCTCACTCTACAGGCTACAATTCTTTACCGATTTTTTTGATTTTGATTTTATGGGTCAATGTCATTATGAAGATGATCCCTATTGATTTTCTTTTTGATCCGATAATTTTGCACTAAAATATCATGTCCGATTTGACGTTTCACTCTATTAGCTATATTGTGCATCTCGTGCTCACTCTACAGGCTACAATTCTTTACCGATTCTTTTGATTTTGATTTTATGGGTCAATGTCATTATGAAGATGATCCCTATTGATTTTTGTGATGATCAGATAAAATATCATGTCCGACTTGACGTTTTACTCTATTAGCTATATTGTGCATCTCGTGCTCACTCTACAGGCTTTACAGATTCTTTTGATTTTGATTGTATGGGTCAATGTCATTATGAAGATGATCCCTATTGATTTTCTTTTTGATCCGATAATTTTGCACTAAAATATCATGTCCGATTTGACGTTTCACTCTATTAGCTATATTGTGCATCTCGTGCTCACTCTACAGGCTTCAATTCTTTACCGATTCTTTTGATTTTGATTTTATGGGTCAATGTCATTATGAAGATGATCCCTATTGATTTTTGTGATGATCAGATAAAATATCATGTCCGACTTGACGTTTTACTCTATTAGCTATATTGTGCAACTCGTGCTCACTCTACAGGCTTCAATTCTTTACAGATTGATTACAATCAATGCTGCCAGTTGTAGTATGTTACCTTGCCTGGCAAGCTATGTTATTTCATTAAATCAAAATTTAAAACTTGCATTTCATTAAATTAAATTCAGATATTAACATGTATTTTATGTTTTTTAGTGGACAGTCAATGGAGAATTAAGAATTGGATTTTTCACCAAGAGAACGATTCCACCTGGAGAGGAACTTACCTTCAATTATCAGTTTGAAACTTACGGGTATGTTAAACTTTCCCTTATTGCATACTCTATAGTGTCTACCTATACTGGAACAGGAAATAAATTATTATTTTGGACACTGAGAGCATCAATTTGCGCCATTCCAATTTCCATTCTGACATCTGTGGTTCTTGCAATTTCACTAAAACTAACACATTTTATGACGTCACTGACAGTGATCTACTTCTTTGGATTTCATTTTCATTGGTTTGAATCATCACTTGAAAATGAGTTTTGATTGGTTGTAAGTTTAGTCTTGCACCCAAATTGGACGTAGACAGCCCCCTCGATCCCTTGCCTAATCTGTTGATTGTGTCAACCTATTCAAAATGTAAACCCTGTACATTTGAATTTATTTCATACTTTGTTTCGAAACGTTACCTGTATGAGTTTTGAAACGTAGTATGTTATAAATACAGAAGTAGTATATCTATATATCTTAGTGTTGTTGAAATGTAGTATGTTATAAATACAGAAGTAGTATATCTATATATCTTTATGTTTTTAATGTAATCTTCCTACTTCTTGTGTTTACTCATAACAGATTATTATTATTTTGATATAATTTTAGACAAAAAGCTCAGAAATGTTTCTGTGGTTCTGAGAATTGTCGAGGGACTATTGGTATCGAGAAACCAGCTCGGTTTAAATCAAACAAGAAGAAAGACAGAACGAAGAAAAAAGAAGAAATGATCGGAGTGGATGAGATTGAGGAACAAATTGAACGAATGAATGTAGAAGGTCTGACCAATAAGAATCATGTATTAAATCTATGTCGTTTGATGGTGTACGTACAACAGACAGATCATCGAGTAGCCATCTTGAAAATATTACAGGTTAGAAACGCTTTCATCGTAATAGTTATAATAATAGATATAAAATATATATCATGCATTCATTGTAATAGTTATTATTACAAATATAAAATATATATAAGGCATTCATCGTAATAGTTATAATAATAGATATAAAATATATATAACGCATTCATCGTAATAGTTATTATAACAAATATAAAATATATATAAGGCATTCATCGTAATAGTTATTATAACAAATATAAAATATATATAAGGCATTCATCGTAATAGTTATAATAATAGATATAAAATATATATAATGCATTCATTGTAATAGTTATAATAATATATAAAATATATATAAGGCATTCATCGTAATAGTTATAATAATAGATATAAAATATATATAAGGCATTCATCGTAATAGTTATAATAATAAATATAAAATATATATAAGGCATTCATCGTAATAGTTATTATAAATATAAAATATATATAAGGCATTCATCGTTATAGTTATTATAAATATAAAATATATATAAGGCATTCAGCGTAATAGTTATTATTACAGATATAAAATATATATAAGGCATTCATCGTAATAGTTATTATAACAGATAAAAAATATATATAAGGCTTTCATCGTAATAGTTATAATAACAAATATAAAATATATATAAGGCATTCATCGTAATAGTTATAATAATAGATATAAAATATATATAAGGCATTCATTGTAATAGTTATAATAATAGATATAAAATATATATAAGGCATTCATCGTAATAGTTATAATAACAAATATAAAATATATATAAGGCATTCATCGTAATAGTTATAATAATAGATATAAAATATATATAAGGCATTCATCGTAATAGTTATAATAACAAATATAAAATATATATAAGGCATTCATCGTAATAGTTATAATAATAGATATAAAATATATATAAGGCATTCATCGTAATAGTTATAATAACAAATATAAAATATATATAAGGCATTCATCGTAATAGTTATAATAACAAATATAAAATATATATAAGGCTTTCATCGTAATAGTTATAATAATAGATATAAAATATATATAAGGCATTCATCGTAATAGTTATTATTACAAATATAAAATATATATAAGGCATTCATTGTAATAGTTATAATAATAGATATAAAATATATATAAGGCATTCATTGTAATAGTTATTATTACAAATATAAAATATATATAAGGCATTCATTGTAATAGTTATTATTACAAATATAAAATATATATAAGGCATTCATTGTAATAGTTATTATTACAAATATAAAATATATATAAGGCATTCATCGTAATAGTTATTATTACAAATATAAAATATATATAAGGCATTCATCGTAATAGTTATTATTACAAATATAAAATATATATAAGGCATTCATCGTAATAGTTATTATTACAAATATAAAATATATATAAGGCATTCAGCGTAATAGTTATTATTACAAATTACAAACTTTACAAGCGAGGCAATTCTGTAATCAAAAATCGCATCCAAAGGTTAGCAAAAGCTGGAACAATAGTTGTATAGTTGGGAATTCTTTCAAATAAGTGTACCATCACATGTTTCAAGAAGAGTAAGCAAGTTCTGCTCTGCTTAACTGAGATAAAATCCATAAGAAATACATTACTCTGATTGGTTGATAAAACTAAATTTAAATTATATTAACCAATCAAATAGGTGGATCATTAAAGGTTTTCCAGATTAAGGCCCCAGATCCCCAGGTTTTATGAAATAGTCCTAGCCAGTAAATTGATTGGATTATAAAACTTAATTTAAAATGAATTTTAGTGATTGACCAATGAAAATGATATATCACTCAAAATCTTTTAAATTAAGTTTTTAGGAATAAATCCTTAGTTTATTTTATATTTCTGTGTTATTATGATTATTTATAGAATACACCGGAACCTGCGTGTTTAAGATTATTTGTGGAATATCATGGTTTACCGTTACTATGGAGCTGGATGGCAGATTTAAACCAGGAACCATCTTCAGAGTTCCAATACCAGGTAAATATTTAGTTCATATTCCACAGATGGTTAAAATCAGATATGAAGTACAATTCAAATATAAAAGTCCACTGATGAATTACACTTAAAGTTTGAGAACTTGTCATTCGATGAAGGAATACTTGAAAAATTAAATTTATGGATAATAAAACCCATTGAAATTATTAAGTGTCCCTGATATTAAGTGAGATATGATTGATATAATTCCTCATGTGAAAAGTTCATAAGTTGTTACCTATGTTTCGTCAAAATGTCTTTTTGGATTTCGAGTTTCGTTACTACTTGGTTTTTCTTTATATGTTATTATTATTTTCATATTTGAAATGTAAAAACTGATATCTATATTTTTTCAGGTTTTGTCTCTATTATCTGAATTACCAATAACAAATAGAACTATTTTACAAGATAGTAAGATATTATCAATTATTGAGAAATGGACGGAAACATCAGAGGCTGAAAGTTATACAGAGTTACCTCCCCCTCCCCCCGGTATGACACCTGTTGGTATATTAGCCTGCCCTAAAGATACGAAGGAAGCGAAAGATAAAAATCCTAAAAAACGTGTGACGTTCGCGGAGGAGGAACCTAGTTCAGATAGTGAAATGTCGGATGTGAATTGTACGATGGCGGAGGCTAGTTCTACTATTTCTATATCAGCTGAAGGTGTGGAAGTCTCGGGTACGGATACCGTGACTGATTCCGTGACTGATAGCGCGACGGACACCGTGACCCACGATACCGAGACGAGTTCCGAGGACAAGGAGTCAGTACAGGAAGTAGAACAATCTAATCAAGTTGAATCTAGTGAAGATACAGGGGACGTGCCCCAACAGGAAGCTGATTCTAGTAATGATACGAGGGAGAAGAAAGAGGGCGAGTATCTAATCGAGGGTAGTGCTACAGAAGAAGAAAGTCAGGACGATGAATCGAGTTCTGATAGCCAAGATGCGCCCTCGATTAGTTCAGTTGCTAGTAAATTATTAGAACATTGGAGTAATTTAAAAGAAGTTTTTAAAATACCTCGTAAAGAAAGAGTAGAGGAAAGAAAAAGAACGGAACAAGAATTGGGTAGGTTGAGTTTTTATTATTTTTATACGCCTTCATCTCTCTATATACGTATATTATCGGCACGCCTGTCCGTCCGGCCGTCAACATTTGCTCGTAAATGCTCTTAAAACTAATTGGGTATGTTGAGTTTTTATTATTTTATTATGGATTTGTGATTTGTGTTTCATTTGATCAAACTTTGTACTGTTTTCTACTTCATGGTTAGACCCTTATGTAGTTGATAAAAAAAAAAAACAATTTAAAAAGCCTTTCGAAAATTTAAATTAAACTGGTTATACGGTGAAATATTCTCATCGTCGACTTTCAATAAATTTTCTTGGTTCTCTATCTTCAAATTCAAGTGTCCTGATGAAACGTCTAGTAAATGATCAGGGGCCAGTTTCACCAAATCATAAGTTGATTGTAATGTTCCATAAAGTGTTTGACACAAACAGGGGCCTTATTCTGCATTTCTTGACGATTTTAGAATTCCAGTCATCTGATTGGTTATTCGAGTTAGAAATTTAGTTTAAATAACCAAAAAGATTACTATAGGGCCTATTTCTTAAAATTTAAATTCTATCTTTTTAAAAAATTTTGTGAAACGTGGCCCAGCTCTTGTTTATGAGTTTTTTAAACTTATTTTACGTTTTTTTTTTTAGACACCAGGTACGAAGAAAACAGAGATTCACTTTATGGTAAATATTCTCTTTGGTTTTTTTTTGCTGTTCATGATAGGCGGCCATCTTGTCTGGTAATTGGGCAAGGACAGACAACTTTTGTTTAGAGATTGTTTTGATTGGCTGTTTTTACAGCGAAAGTAGACATCACTTTCTGAAGAATTTCTGTGATTGGCTGAACTATTATTTATTCAATATGGCGATCTCTGTATAGTATACAAAGTTATCTAGCACGCTAGTCTAGTGCTAGTTGATACGAGTGAACTATAATTTATTCAATATGGCGACTATCGTATAGTATACAAAGTTATCTAGCACGCTAGTCTAGTTCCCAAGTTTATTCAAGTGAACTGTAATCTATTCAATATGGCGATCTCTGTATAGTATACAAGGTTATCTAGCACGCTAGTCTAGTTCTAGTTGATACAAGTAGTCTATTAGAGACACTGATAACATCTAGCCTAGAACTAATCGTATAACACCTATAACTGTATTTATATTATATTTCAGCTGATTGGAATACTAAACGTAGAAAGAAGGGAAAGAAACGTGGGGCCGAGGAAGAAAGTTTTATAGATCATAATAGACCAAGGTAGGTATATTTATAAAACATGGATTGGTGGCTCAGTGAGTTAGACTGTTGCTCGCTAACCTGAAGGTCCAGGGTTCTATCCCAGTATAGTTATTGAGTTATGGTGACTCAGTGAGTTTGACTGCTGTTCGATAAACTGAAGGTTCAGGGTTCAATCTCAGTATAGTTATTGAGTTATGGTGACTCAGTGAGTTAGACTGCTGTTCGCTAACCTATAGGTCCAGGGTTCTATCCCAGTATAGTAAGGGAGATATGGTGGCTCAGTGAATTAGACTGCTGTTCGATAACCTGAAAGTCCAGGGTTCTATCCTGGCATGGGACGAGATGATACTTTTGGATTTATAAACCCACCTAGAATTGTAGTTGTATATTGCTGTCATTCCGTCTCTCCATTCATCATCAGTTCTTGACTGATTCAAATAAAACTTGTTGTTGTCGTTGGAATTAAAATTCTACACGAGTTATAACTTAACTTCATTTGTGATAAAACGATTTGAGTTATTGTCCTTGATTTACAAAAACTTAATGTGATCATCGGAATTCTATGATTGGTTTCAAATTCAATTCAGATATCAATGTAGCCAGAAAGTTTTTCGATTTATAAAAATTTAATATAATTGTGATTTATTTCAGAAGAACGTTGTTACCAACACCTCCCAAGATGAGTAAGGAAGAGAGAAGACAGTTATTCGAGGCTCAAGTTAAAGCTAAAGATGAAATGAACGCTGAGTTTCAACGCCAACAGATGGAGACACTGAAAGCAACGTATCCGTTAGTTCCCGTGGAATATTTCAACGATCCTGGTTTTATAACGGCTGTCGCTAGCAATCCTGTTTTCGCTCTACAACTTCAGGACCCGAATTTTATTTTAAAATTACAAGATCCAAATTTTATGATGCAGTTTCAGGAACTGAATAATCCAGAACAAGATCCCAATCTAACAGACCTTTCCGAACAGGATATGGTAATGTTTGACCAGAATATTTTACTACAGATGCAACAAGACCCTAATTTAGTTTTACAGTTGATGCAACAAGACCCAAACCTGATGTTACAACTACAACAAGACCCTACGTTAGTTCTACAGATTCAACAGAATCCAGGGTTACTGTTACAGTTACAGCAGTTATCTAATATGGCGTTACAGATGACCCATGACCCCAACATGGTAGTACCTGGTCTAACAGGTTTACCATCTCAAGGTAAGGCGTTTTATATTTTATACTCAGTCTGTTGTTCTAGTACCACAGATCAACAAATCTTTGATATCTACGCCAGGCCTTCTCTATTAATTTTTATAAAGGGCCAAGTACATTTTATATAAAATATAATGTCCAAATACAGCTTAGCTATCATAGCGAGCAGAGTATTTTAGCGGAAGGGGTCACTCTTGAAGGAGCTGGCCATCATTTGAGAAGGCCTGATTTATTATGTGAAGCTCAAACAGAAATTGATATTAAATGTAATTTGATCGTTCAGTCAGATTACTGTATTTTCTAAATGTGAATTTTATCCTAGATATTATGAAATTATCAAGGGGCCTTATTCTAGAAAACTTAACTTAGATAAAATCCAGATTTTTAAGAAATACTGCAATCTGATTGGATAATAATAGGCCTACTTAATTTAAAATTGATTTTAGTAAGTGACCAATCAGATGACTGGATCACTAAAATCATCTTCAGTTAAGTTTTCAAGAATAAGGCCCCTGATCTTTATTTGATATTGTACTTCTTTCTCTCTTTCCCTCACCATCAATTTAAATTTTGATCTGATTGTGTACAAACATAGTGCACAGTCTCTCATTATTAAATAATGAATATATTGTGATATACTTCCTTAGTTCCTTATCGTGTTTTACGTCAAATATTACGATAAATTTTGATTCTTTTACAGCATTATGTTCCTAGTAACCCCCCTTTCTCAGTCCCAAGCCCCGCACCCCCCCCCCCCCCCCAACCTTACACCGTAAATAAATTGATCACTATATCTGTTCAGATCTGTGCCAATTTAAAATCTTTTTAAAGCAGATATTTTGCCAGTTCTTGACAACCAACAGGCATTCTGTTTTTAAGTTTATAAGATTTTTTTAATTTCAAAACTATATGCTAAATTTTTTTAAAGATTTTTTAAATTTATGGGCCATTTGTCCTTGTTTTTGTACCTGTGTGTAATTTTGTAACTATATATATATATATTGTGTGGAGTTGGGTTGTGTTTTTATTATATAGACAGTAACATGTTTCAGGGTTTGTCTGTCTAGTTTTAAAATCTTGGCAACTAAAGTTGATTTGAGTTTGAGTTAAAAGTTTTGATATGCTCAGTTTAACTTGGACTATAAACCAGTTTTCAAGATGGCTGTCTACAGGTTTGTACCGACATCCTTTCAACAACTCATCAAATATAAAACATGTCTTCGGAAACATTTCATCTTAATATTATAGAGATATTACCTCTTAGTATGAACATAAAATTATAATTCTTATACTATACTTGATAATAAGAGTTTATATTCATCAGTGATGTTATACAAATAGAATCAAATAAACTTTAAAACTATGTAATTATCCATAAAATTACAAGCGTTTTTCAATAATTATTTATAACACCAGAAAAGTTGTGCCACCAGATAAATTCACTGATGAATATAAACTTTTATTGACCAAGTTTTAGAATTAAGATTCCAATGTGTACTTTCTAAGAGGTAGTATTCCTTTAAACTTAATATTGAAATCAGCCTCGCAAGACAGCTCATAGTAGATCACATTAAAGAGATTGTAAAGCAAAGTTCAAAGATGTCATCAAACACTGAGTTTTAGTAGAATTGCTGAAACCACAATGTCAGAATGAAAATTAAAATGGTGCAAATTGATGCTATAAGTGTCCTTGATACACATTAAAGATTAAGAAAATTACTTTACAATCTCTTTAAGTCTTGTGATTAAGACAGTGGAACTATGTCTTGTGCAGAAGAAACTGCAAAAAAGGATTAGATATTCTATTTAAAGTGGATTGCATCAAAGATCGTCCGTGCAACTCCCTTGTGAATGTCTTAGAGTCAATATCAATACCTTTCTATTATATATATTTCTCTACCATATTGAAATGTTGAAATGAATTTTTAAACCCCCGTTTTCAGGAAGGATAAGTTAAAACAAGATAATGTTATGTTCAGATAGATAATGTTATAAGTTTTAGTTTTAAGATAAAATGTTGGATTGGTCAACTAAAAGGTTTGTAATGTACTGATATACATGCTTGGAGGCCCGCGCCTCTTAACTTATATACATGCTTGGCTAACAGTCTTCAGGCCCCGCGCCTCTTAGGCCCAGTGCTAGAATGTTAAAGATACCTCAACAGATGGAAATCGAAAATCTCTAATTGCACACTGCCTGGCATTGCCTCAGTCCTGGCAATAAACATGCTTTCGCAGTAAAGGGATTTTAAAGAGATTTTCAAAACTTTGTATATGATCAGGAACACTGATGGCATTAATTTGTGGCATTCCAATTTCCATTCCAAAGTCAGTGGTTTTGCAATTCCACTAAAACTAACTCATTTTATGACGTCACTGACAGTGCATAGATATATCAATAGTAGTTTTCAGTAGATTACTGTCAGTGACATCATGAAATGCGTTATTGGAATTACAAGAACTACAGACGTCAGAATGGAAATTGGAATGGTGTAAATTGATGCTATCAGTGTCCCAGATACAAATACAAAGTTTAGAAGTCCCCTGTTGTTCCATTCCATCTCGTGAACTCACAGAAAGTTCACTGAATGAGAGATTTTATCATAAAGTGTCTGTCATGAAAATACAGCTCTGTGTGCTGTAGCTGTATGTGATAATCACTAGATTAGCAGTTCGTAAACACTCTGGATTAATACCACTGTCCTGGCAAATATCCCTCATTGCATACTTGATAGCATGGCCTGTTTTTGATAGTCCAATCAGCAGACGAGTAAGATGTCTATTTCAGTTTCTATTTTAAATCAAGAAAGAAAACCTGAAACCAACTGAGCACCATTTTGTCACTCTGTCTGTGATCTGATTAACTATGAAATGAAGCTAGGCTATCATTGCCATGTGAGCTCCACTTGTAACATGTCGTGTATTACATTGCCCTTGTCTGTCTTACCATCTGACTGTCATATTGTCTTAAAACCCGATAGAGGGTACTGCCTTATCTGATTTCATTCAAATGTGGCATCATGTACTTGAGTTATTGCCCTTGATTCAAGTGTACAAATATCTGACTTGTAATGAGAATTGCAGTGAAAACAAGTTATTAGTTAAAATATATAAATATCAATTAAAAAAGGCAGATATAACTTTGTTAATGTAACATACAGTGCCGTGCAATAAATATTCGTACAAAATGGTGGCGTAATTATATTTGTGCTACGACCCTATATATTTATAGCGTATTAACGTGATTTATAAATAGATTAGGAACATCGGCAGTTATTTATATCATAGTTAATCATTTGTCGAGTTATTTTGTTGTCTTCTGCTTTGTAAACAAATCTGAACGGGCAAATAGTGTTCAATACATTAATTGTAGAGAGATATAGAAATACCACTGTTAAAATAGTGCTGAAATACCACTGTTAAAATAGTGCTCAATTCATTTATTGTAGAGTGATATAGAAATAACACTGTTAAAATAGTACTCAATATATTAATTGTAGAGAGATATAGAAATATCACTGTTAAAATAGTACTCAATACATTAATTGTAGAGTGATATAGAAATACCACTGTTAAAATAGTGCTCAATACATTAATTGTAGAGCGATATAGAAATACCACTGTTAAAATAGTACTCAATACATTAATTGTAGAGAGATATAGAAATACCACTGTTAAAATAGTACTCAATACATTAATTGTAGAGCGATATAGAAATACCACTGTTAAAATAGTGCTCAATACATTAATTGTAGAGCGATATAGAAATACCACTGTTAAAATAGTACTCAATACATTAATTGTAGAGTGATATAGAAATACCACTGTTAAAATAGTTCTCAATACATTAATTGTAGAGAGATATAGAAATATCACTGTTAAAATAGTACTCAATACATTAATTGTAGAGTGATATAGAAATACCACTGTTAAAATAGTGCTCAATACATTAATTGTAGAGCGATATAGAAATACCACTGTTAAAATAGTACTCAATACATTAATTGTAGAGAGATATAGAAATACCACTGTTAAAATAGTACTCAATACATTAATTGTAGAGCGATATAGAAATACCACTGTTAAAATAGTGCTCAATACATTAATTGTAGAGCGATATAGAAATACCACTGTTAAAATAGTACTCAATACATTAATTGTAGAGTGATATAGAAATACCACTGTTAAAATAGTTCTCAATACATTAATTGTAGAGTGATATAGAAATACCACTGTTAAAATAGTACTCAATATATTAATTGTAGAGTGATATAGAAATACCACTGTTAAAATAGTGTTCAATACATTAATTGTAGAGTAATATAGAAATTCCACTGTTAAAATAGTTCTCAATACATTAATTGTAGAGCGATATAGAAATACCACTGTTAAAATAGTACTCAATACATTAATTGTAGAGCAATATAGAAATACCACTGTTAAAATAGTGCTCAATACATTAATTGTAGATTAATATAGAAATACCACCGTTAAAATAGTTCTCAATATATTAATTGTAGAGTGATATAGAAATACCACTGTTAAAATAGTGCTCAATACATTAATTGTAGAGTGATATACAAATACCACTGTTAAAATAGTGCTCAATACATTAATTGTAGAGTGATATAGAAATACCACTGTTAAAATAGTACTCAATACATTAATTGTAGAGAGATATAGAAATACCACTGTTAAATTAGTACTCAATATATTAATTGTAGAGTGATACAGAAATACCACTGTTAAAATAGTGCTCAATACATTAATTGTAGAGTGATATAAAAATACCACTGTTAAAATAGTACTCAATACATTAATTGTAGAGTGATATAGAAATACTACTGTTAAAATAGTTCTCAATTCATTAATTGTAGAGTGATATACAAATACCACTGTTAAAATAGTTCTCAATATATTAATTGTAGAGTGATATAGAAATACCACTGTTAGAATAGTACTCAATATATTAATTGTAGAGTGATATAGAAATACCACTGTTAAAATAGTACTCAATATATTAATTGTAGAGTGATATAGAAATACCACTGTTGAAATAGTACTCAATATATTAATTGTAGAGTGATATAGAAATACCACTGTTGAAATAGTACTCAATATATTAATTGTAGAGTAATATAGAAATACCACTGTTAAAATAGTGTTCAATACATTAATTGTAGAGTGATATAGAAATACCACTGTTAAAATAGTGCTCAATATATTAATTGTAGAGTGATATAGAAATACCACTGTTAAAATAGTTCTCAATACATTAATTGTAGAGCGATATAGAAATACCACTGTTAAAATAGTGTTCAATACATTAATTGTAGAGTGATATAGAAATACTACTGTTAGAATAGTGCTCAATACATTAATTGTAGAGCAATATAGAAATACCACTGTTAAAATAGTACTCAATATATTAATTGTAGAGCAATATAGAAATACCACTGTTAAAATAGTGTTCAATACATTAATTGTAGAGAGATATAGAAATACCACTGTTAAAATAGAACTCAATATATTAATTGTAGAGTGATATAGAAATACCACTGTTAAAATAGTGCTCAATATATTAATTGTAGAGAGATATAGAAATATCACTGTTAAAATAGAACTCAATATATTAATTGTAGAGTGATATAGAAATACCACTGTTAAAATAGTGCTCAATATATTAATTGTAGAGAGATATAGAAATATCACTGTTGAAATAGTACTCAATACATTAATTGTAGAGTGATATAGAAATATCACTGTTAAAATAGTGTTCAATACATTAATTGTAGAGTGATATAGAAATACCTCTGTTAAAATAGTACCCGATACATTAATTGTAGAGCAATATAGAAATATCACTGTTAAAATAGTGTTCAATATATTAATTGTAGAGTGATATAAAAATACCACTGTTAAAATAGTACCCGATACATTAATTGTAGAGCAATATAGAAATACCACTGTTAAAATAGTGCTCAATATATTAATTGTAGAGTAATATAGAAATATCACTGTTAAAATAGTACTCAATATATTAATTGTAGAGTGATATAGAAATACCACTGTTAAAATAGTACTCAATACATTAATTGTAGAGTGATATAGAAATACCACTGTTAAAATAGTACTCAATATATTAATTGTAGAGTGATATAGAAATACCACTGTTAAAATAGTACTCAATACATTAATTGTAGAGTGATATAGAAATACCACTGTTAAAATAGTACTCAATACATTAATTGTAGAGTGATATAGAAATACCACTGTTAAAATAGTGCTCAATATATTAATTGTAGAGTGATATAGAAATACCACTGTTAAAATAGTACTCAATACATTAATTGTAGAGTGATATAGAAATACCACTGTTAAAATAGTACTCAATACATTAATTGTAGAGTGATATAGAAATACCACTGTTAAAATAGTACTCAATACATTAATTGTAGAGTGATATAGAAATACCTCTGTTAAAATAGTACTCAATACATTAATTGTAGAGTGATATAGAAATACCACTGTTAAAATAATGCTCAATATATTAATTGTAGAGTGATATAGAAATACCACTGTTAAAATAGTACTCAATACATTAATTGTAGAGCTATATAGAAATACCACTGTTAAAATAGTACTCAATACATTAATTGTAGAGTGATATAGAAATACCACTGTTAAAATAGTTCTCAATACATTAATTGTAGAGTGGTATAGAAATACTACTGTTAAAATAGTTCTCAATATATTAATTGTAGTGTGATATAGAAATATCACTGTTAAAATAGTACTCAATACATTAATTGTAGAAAGATATAAAAATACCACTGTTAAAATAGTGCTCAATATATTAATTGTAGAGCGATATAGAAACACCACTGTTAAAATAGTGCTCAATACATTAATTGTAGAGTGATATAGAAATACCACTGTTAAAATAGTGATCAATACATTAATTGTAGAGTAATATAGAAATACCACTGTTAAAATAGTTCTCAATATATTAATTGTAGAGTGATATAGAAATACCACTGTTAAAATAGTACTCAATACATTAATTGTAGAGTAATATAGAAATACCACTGTTAAAATAGTACTCAATACATTAATTGTAGAGTGATATAGAAATACCACTGTTAAAATAGTTCTCAATACATTAATTGTAGAGCGATATAGAAATACCACTGTTAATATAGTTCTCAATACATTAATTGTAGAGCTATATAGAAATACCACTGTTAAAATAGTGTTCAATATATTAATTGTAGAGCGATATAGAAATACCACTGTTAAAATAGTGTTCAATACATTAATTGTAGAGCGATATAGAAATACCACTGTTAAAATAGTACTCAATACATTAATTGTAGAGTGATATACAAATACCACTGTTAAAATAGTTCTCAATATATTAATTGTAGAGCGATATAGAAATACCACTGTTAAAATAGTGTTCAATACATTAATTGTAGAGCTATATAGAAATACCACTGTTAAAATAGTGTTCAATATATTAATTGTAGAGCTATATAGAAATACCACTGTTAAAATAGTGTTCAATACATTAATTGTAGAGCTATATAGAAATACCACTGTTAAAATAGTGTTCAATATATTAATTGTAGAGCTATATAGAAATACCACTGTTAAAATAGTTCTCAATACATTAATTGTAGAGCTATATAGAAATACCACTGTTAAAATAGTTCTCAATATATTAATTGTAGAGTGATATAGAAATACCACTGTTAATATAGTTCTCAATACATTAATTGTAGAGTGATATAGAAATACCACTGTTAAAATAGTGTTCAATACATTAATTGTAGAGCTATATAGAAATACCACTGTTAAAATAGTGTTCAATATATTAATTGTAGAGTGATATAAAAATACTACTGTTAAAATAGTTCTCAATATATTAATTGTAGAGCGACATAAAAATACTACTGTTAAAATAGTTCTCAATACATTAATTGTAGAGTGATATAGAAATACCACTGTTAAAATAGTGTTCAATATATTAATTGTAGAGCGATATAGAAATACCACTGTTAAAATAGTGCTCAATATATTAATTGTAGAGTGATATAGAAATACCACTGTTAAAATAGTACTCAATACATTAATTGTAGAGTGATATAGAAATACAACTGTTAAAATAGTACTCAATACATTAATTGTAGAGTGATATAGAAATACAACTGTTAAAATAGTGTTCAATATATCATTTGTAGAGCGATATAGAAATACCACTGTTAAAATAGTACTCAATACATTAATTGTAGAGCGATATAGAAATACCACTGTTAAAATAGTGTTCAATATATTAATTGTAGAGTAATATAGAAATACCACTGTTAAAATAGTGCTCAATATATTAATTGTAGAGTAATATAGAAATACCACTGTTAAAATAGTGTTCAATATATTAATTGTAGAGTGATATAGAAATACCACTGTTAAATAGTACTCAATACATTAATTGTAGAGCGATATAGAAATACCACTGTTAAAATAGTGTTCAATATATTAATTGTAGAGTAATATAGAAATACCACTGTTAAAATAGTGCTCAATATATTAATTGTAGAGTGATATAGAAATACCACTGTTAAAATAGTACTCAATATATTAATTGTAGAGTGATATAGAAATACCACTGTTAAAATAGTACTCAATATATTAATTGTAGAGAGATATAGAAATACCACTGTTAAAATAGTACTCAATATATTAATTGTAGAGTGATATAGAAATACCACTGTTAAAATAGTTCTCAATATATTAATTGTAGAGAGATATAGAAATACCACTGTTAAAATAGTTCTCAACACATTAATTGTAGAACAATATAGAAATACCACTGTTAAAATAGTACTCAATATATTAATTGTAGAGCAATATAGAAATACCACTGTTAAAATAGTACTCAATATATTAATTGTAGAGAGATATAGAAATACCACTGTTAAAATAGTGCTCAATATATTAATTGTAGAGCAATATAGAAATACCACTGTTAAAATAGTACTCAATATATTAATTGTAGAGAGATATAGAAATACCACTGTTAAAATAGTTCTCAATACATTAATTGTAGAGCTATATAGAAATACAACTGTTAAAATAGTGCAATACATTAATTGTAGAGTGATATAAAAATATCACTGTTAAAATAGTGCAATACATTAATTGTAGAGCGATATAGAAATACCACTGTTAAAATAGTACTCAATACATCAATTGTAGAGTGATATAGAAATACCACTGTTAAATAGTGCTCAATATATTAATTGTAGAGTGATATAGAAATACCACTGTTAAAATAGTTCTCAATATATTAATTGTAGAGTGATATAGAAATACCACTGTTAAAATAGTATTCAATATATTAATTGTAGAGTAATATAGAAATACCACTGTTAAAATAGTGTTCAATATATTAATTGTAGAGTGATATAGAAATACCACTGTTAAATAGTACTCAATACATTAATTGTAGAGCGATATAGAAATACCACTGTTAAAATAGTGTTCAATATATTAATTGTAGAGTAATATAGAAATACCACTGTTAAAATAGTGCTCAATATATTAATTGTAGAGTGATATAGAAATACCACTGTTAAAATAGTACTCAATATATTAATTGTAGAGTGATATAGAAATACCACTGTTAAAATAGTACTCAATATATTAATTGTAGAGAGATATAGAAATACCACTGTTAAAATAGTACTCAATATATTAATTGTAGAGTGATATAGAAATACCACTGTTAAAATAGTTCTCAATATATTAATTGTAGAGAGATATAGAAATACCACTGTTAAAATAGTTCTCAACACATTAATTGTAGAACAATATAGAAATACCACTGTTAAAATAGTACTCAATATATTAATTGTAGAGCAATATAGAAATACCACTGTTAAAATAGTACTCAATATATTAATTGTAGAGAGATATAGAAATACCACTGTTAAAATAGTGCTCAATATATTAATTGTAGAGCAATATAGAAATACCACTGTTAAAATAGTACTCAATATATTAATTGTAGAGAGATATAGAAATACCACTGTTAAAATAGTTCTCAATACATTAATTGTAGAGCTATATAGAAATACAACTGTTAAAATAGTGCAATACATTAATTGTAGAGTGATATAAAAATATCACTGTTAAAATAGTGCAATACAGTAATTGTAGAGCGATATAGAAATACCACTGTTAAAATAGTACTCAATACATCAATTGTAGAGTGATATAGAAATACCACTGTTAAATAGTGCTCAATATATTAATTGTAGAGTGATATAGAAATACCACTGTTAAAATAGTTCTCAATATATTAATTGTAGAGCAATATAGAAATACCACTGTTAAAATAGTACTCAATATATTAATTGTAGAGAGATATAGAAATACCACTGTTAAAATAGTGCTCAATATATTAATTGTAGAGCAATATAGAAATACCACTGTTAAAATAGTACTCAATATATTAATTGTAGAGAGATATAGAAATACCACTGTTAAAATAGTTCTCAATACATTAATTGTAGAGCTATATAGAAATACAACTGTTAAAATAGTGCAATACATTAATTGTAGAGTGATATAAAAATATCACTGTTAAAATAGTGCAATACATTAATTGTAGAGCGATATAGAAATACCACTGTTAAAATAGTACTCAATACATCAATTGTAGAGTGATATAGAAATACCACTGTTAAATAGTGCTCAATATATTAATTGTAGAGTGATATAGAAATACTACTGTTAAAATAGTTCTCAATATATTAATTGTAGAGTGATATAGAAATACCACTGTTAATATAGTGTTCAATACATTAATTGTAGAGCTATATAGATATATCACTGTTAAAATAGTGTTCAATATATTAATTGTAGAGTGATATAGAAATACCACTGTTAAAATAGTTCTCAATATATTAATTGTAGAGTGATATAGAAATACTACTGTTAAAATAGTTCTCAATATATTAATTGTAGAGTGATATAGAAATACCACTGTTAATATAGTGTTCAATACATTAATTGTAGAGCGATATAGAAATACCACTGTTAAAATAGTGTTCAATATATTAATTGTAGAGTAATATAGAAATACCACTGTTAAAATAGTGCTCAATATATTAATTGTAGAGTGATATAGAAATACCACTGTTAAAATAGTACTCAATACATTAATTGTAGAGTGATATAGAAATACCACTGTTAAAATAGTACTCAATATATTAATTGTAGAGAGATATAGAAATACCACTGTTAAAATAGTGCTCAAAAAAACTTTTTTTGAATAAAAACTGAAATGTGGATCGTATATAGGCGTCAACCATGTCTGTCCGTCCACAATTGCTCGTAAACACTCTACAAGGCACAATGATGGATTTTGACAAAACTTGGTATGAGTGTTTGTTATCACCCATGGATGAATTCTTTTGAAATTGTAAAATATTTAATAGGAGTTTTTGCCCTTTTTCTTGGAAACGCTTTTCATTTTTATCTTGTAAACATTGTACAAGGCACAATTCTTGATAGATTTTGACGAAACTTGGTGTGTAATTGCAAGAGGATGAACCCTATTTTAAATCAACCCAAAAAAAAAAAAATATCAACCATGAATTATTGCCCTTGTTTGTGAAAACGCTCTGAATTTTTAGCTTGTAAAATGTCCAGAGGGAAACATTTTTCATTGTTTTTGACAAAATTTGGTGTGAGTGTTCGTATTCACTCAAGGATAAACTCTATTGGAAATTAATTAAATCGTAAAATACTTACTAGAATTATTGTCCTTGTTTGTGAAAACCCGTACAATCTTTAGCTCGTAAACACTCTAGAAGTCACAATTCTTGACAGATTTTGATGAAACTCAGTGACGTTGTTGATAATCACCTGAGGATAAAACCTATTAAAAATTAGCAATATCGAAAAATATTTACTATTGTCCTTGTTTGTAAAAACGTGTTAGATTTTTAGCTCGTAAACATTCTAGATGGTACAATTCTTAATGGATTTTGACACAACTTGGTGTGAGTGTTTACCATCCAACGCTATGGAAGATCAGAAAATTAAAAAATATTAAGTATGAATTAATGCCCTGGTCTTTGTAAACATGTTCAATGTGCTATTGTTGATATATTTTGACAAAACTTGGTAATAATATTGTTCAGTATCATCCCAAGAAATTCTCCTTAGGCTGCGTTTCCATAGAGCTTCACGCCTCACGCGTGAACTGAAAAATGGTTAGAGAAATTTTAGAAGAATATGTCCCATACGACCTCATGCCTCACGCGTGAAGAAACGTGAAGAGGGAAAGTGTGCATGTTCACTTTTTGACGACACGTGAACTGAGAAGTTGAGTTATTTTCTATTGTAAAGATGGATGATTATAGGAAACATGTGATAGAGATAGTGTTGTGAACACGTGTAGTGACTGTCAGTGGAACATAGCGATGTGAGCCATGAGGCGTGAAGTGTGAGACGTGACGCATGAAGCTCTATGGAAACGCAGCCTAAAGTGCGTGACAGAAGGTTGAATTTTTTTTACTGTAACTGTCAAAATATGTTTGTATAAAATCAAAGCTGCCAGTGAGCGTATATTACCTTGTCTGGCAAGCTATCTTATAATTAATTTGGTTTTATAAATTCTATTGGATTCTGTTGTATACTTACGACACCACCACGTATTAGATAAGTTTAAGAATTTATATTTAGAATTGATTCTAAGAGGTTGTATTTGTTTTAAACTATTTCTTGGTGAAACTGGTTTATTCTGTAGTGTAGGTTATCTACCTTTGATTTGTTATTTCTGAAAGTAGTCAATTTGTTGGGTGTCAAGTTTTCTTCTTAGAAGTAAGTTTAAAGGGATATGTTAACTAACTGTTTGAACAACAAAATGTTAGTCTCAGAACCTGGAATATTTTAGCTTATCTAATCCGTAATAATGTTCTAAACTCTCCCTTGAAATTTGAGCTTTCAAATCCCTTTGAAAGCTTTGAAAGTAAAAAATACGACTCTGATAGAAAACACATATATACAGAAAATGAAGGATACATGTTTAGGTAGGGGTAAAGTTGAAGGGATTGTGTGATTTTTGTGCAGTTCTGGTACTTCTGAGGGATATTTACATATATTCATGGGCCTTATTCTGGAAAACTTAACTTAGATAAAATCCAGATTTTAAGGAAATACAGCAATCTGATTGGATAATAATATTTAATTTGAAATTGATTTAATTAAATGACCAATCAGATTACTTGAACACTAAAATCATCTTAAGTTAAGTTTTCGAGAATAAGGCCCCAGGTCCAAATCTATCTTTGAAATGCTGAACTTTTTCTTTAAACCAATGACAGTGTTCTAGTGTTAGTCTAGTCTATGATAGTCTTCATGACCAACCTTTGTTTTGTTCTTGTCTTATTCACAGTGATTCTGGGTAGATTTGTCTTGTAAGAACATGTTGCTGGGCCTGTTCCATACCCCAAACCTCTGTACCAGTGATTCCCATGGATCCATGGGGCGTTTGTCAGGGGGCCATGGCGCATGAGGATGTATATCACCTTTTCTGTAGTCCAACTTTTATTTAACTATATTTTGCTGTGTAAGGTCTGTAGTTGTTTGTGGTCAAATGCATCCTGATGAGGAGGCACAAGACAACAACCCTTGTGCTTTATGCACTGTTCGCCCCTTGTTTGGAATAGAACAGGGGGCCATGGTTCTGGGAGCTTCAAGAATTTAGGTCATAGTTTGAAAAATGTTGGGAACCACTGCTCTATACAATCACTATTATTATTATTATTATTCTGTGATCAATTTATTTACACCACCCTTGTATAGGACTATATCTTAACGTGCCCTTTCTTGTCCACCCCCCACCCCCCTCGTTGTACCTCCCTGTTTTCTTCTTCTCTTGTCACATTCCAAAATGTGTCCAATCTAAATATCATTATGTTGTCAACTATGTGGACTCTCTGAAAGTTTCACTGAATGGACTCTCTGAATGTTTCACTATGTGGACTCTCTGAAAGTTTCACTATGTGGACTCTCTGAATGTTTCACTATGTGGACTCTCTGAATGTTTCACTATGTGGACTCTCTGAAAGTTTCACTATGTGGACTCTCTGAATGTTTCACTATATGGACTCTCTGAATGTTTCACTATGTGGACTCTCTGAAAGTTTCACTATGTGGACTCTCTGAATGTTTCACTATGTGGACTCTCTGAATGTTTCACTATGTGGACTCTCTGAAAGTGTCACTATGTGGACTCTCTGAAAGTTTCACTATGTGGACTCTCTGAAAGTTTCACTATGTGGACTCTCTGAATGTTTCACTATGTGGACTCTATGAAAGTTTCACTATGTGGACTCTCTGTAAGTTTCACTATGTGACTCTCAGAAAGTTTCACTATGTGGACTCTCTGAAAGTTTCACTATGTGGACTCTATGAAAGTTTCACTATGTGGACTCTATGAAAGTTTCACTATACAGATTCTCTGAAAGTTTCACTATGTGGACTCTCTATGTGTTTACTATGTGGACTCTCTGAAAGTTTCACTATGTGGACTCTCTGAAAGTTTCACTATGTGGACTCTCTATGTGTTTATTATGTGGACTCTCTGAAAGTTTCATTATGTGGACTCTCTGAAAGGTTTTCATTATGTGGACTCTCTGAAAGTGTCACTATGTGGACTCTCTGAAAGTTTCACTATGTGGACTCTATGAAAGTTTCACTATGTGGACTCTATGAAAGTTTCACTATACAGATTCTCTGAAAGTTTCACTATGTGGACTCTCTATGTGTTTACTATGTGGACTCTCTGAAAGTTTCATTATGTGGACTCTCTGAAAGGTTTTCATTATGTGGACTCTCTGAAAGTTTCACTATGTGGACTCTATGAAAGTTTCACTATGTATAAGTATACCTATGTGTTTATTATATTTTCTAGTTGTGGATGTTAACGGTCAGTTGATTTCAACTGGAATGCCGCCCCAGCCTGAAGTTACCCAGCAACAACAACAGATTATGGTGGATAGTAATGGTCAACAGATAGTCTTTACTCAGCCTTATCAGGTATTTATAGTTTTTACTCAGCCTTACCAGGTATTTATAGTCTTTACTCAGCCTTACCAGGTATTTATAGTTTTTACTCAGCCTTACCAGGTATTTATAGTTCAGCCTTACCAGGTATTTATAGTTTTTACTCAGCCTTACCAGGTATTTATAGTTTTTACCCTTACCAGGTATTTATAGTTTTTACTCAGCCTTACCAGGTATTTATAGTTTTTACTCAGCCTTACCAGGTATTTATAGTTTTTACTCAGCCTTACCAGGTATTTATAGTTTTTACTCAGCCTTACCAGGTATTTATAGTTTTTACTCAGCCTTACCAGGTATTTATACTTTTTACTCAGCCTTACCAGGTATTTATTGTTTTTACTCAGCCTTACCAGGTATTTATAGTTTTTACTCAGCCTTACCAGGTATTTATTGTTTTTACTCAGCCTTACCAGGTATTTATAGTTTTTACTCAGCCTTACCAGGTATTTATAGTTTTTACTCAGCCTTACCAGGTATTTATAGTTTTTACTCAGCCTTACCAGGTATTTATAGTTTTTACTCAGCCTTACCAGGTATTTATAGTTTTTACTCAGCCTTACCAAGTATTTATAATTTTTACTCAGCCTTACCAGGTATTTATAGTTTTTACTCAGCCTTATCAGGTATTTATAGTCTTTACTCAGCCTTACCAGGTATTTATAGTCTTTACTCGGCCTTACCAGGTATTTATAGTCTTTACTCAGCCTTACCAGGTATTTATAGTTTTTACTCAGCCTTACCAGGTATTTATAGTTTTTACTCAGCCTTACCAGGTATTTATAGTTTTTACTCAGCCTTACCAGGTATTTATAGTTTTTACTCAGCCTTACCAGGTATTTATAGTTTTTACTCAGCCTTACCAGGTATTTATAGTTTTTACTCAGCCTTACCAGGTATTTATAGTTTTTACTCAGCCTTACCAGGTATTTATAGTTTTTACTCAGCCTTACCAAGTATTTATAATTTTTACTCAGCCTTACCAGGTATTTATAGTTTTTACTCAGCCTTATCAGGTATTTATAGTCTTTACTCAGCCTTACCAGGTATTTATAGTCTTTACTCGGCCTTACCAGGTATTTATAGTCTTTACTCAGCCTTACCAGGTATTTATAGTTTTTACTCAGCCTTACCAGGTATTTATTGTTTTTACTCAGCCTTACCAGGTATTTATAGTTTTTACTCAGCCTTACCAGGTATTTATAGTTTTTACTCAGCCTTACCAGGTATTTATTGTTTTTACTCAGCCTTACCAGGTATTTATAGTCTTTACTCAGCCTTACCAGGTATTTATAGTTTTTACTCAGCCTTACCAGGTATTTATAGTTTTTACTCAGCCTTACCAGGTATTTATAGTTTTTACTCGGCCTTACCAGGTATTTATAGTCTTTACTCAGCCTTACCAGGTATTTATAGTTTTTACTCGGCCTTACCAGGTATTTATAGTTTTTACTCAGCCTTACCAGGTATTTATAGTTTTTACTCAGCCTTACCAGGTATTTATAGTTTTTACTCAGCCTTACCAGGTATTTATAGTTTTTACTCAGCCTTACCAGGTATTTATAGTTTTTACTCAGCCTTACCAAGTATTTATAATTTTTACTCAGCCTTACCAGGTATTTATAGTTTTTACTCAGCCTTATCAGGTATTTATAGTCTTTACTCAGCCTTACCAGGTATTTATAGTTTTTACTCAGCCTTACCAGGTATTTATTGTTTTTACTCAGCCTTACCAGGTATTTATAGTTTTTACTCAGCCTTACCAGGTATTTATTGTTTTTACTCAGCCTTACCAGGTATTTATAGTCTTTACTCAGCCTTACCAGGTATTTATAGTTTTTACTCAGCCTTACCAGGTATTTATAGTTTTTACTCAGCCTTACCAGGTATTTATAGTTTTTACTCGGCCTTACCAGGTATTTATAGTCTTTACTCAGCCTTACCAGGTATTTATAGTTTTTACTCGGCCTTACCAGGTATTTATAGTATATCTGTGGAATTCTCTTCCTCAACACATCCCCGACATCAAATCAATCAGTGTTTTTTAAACTCAACTAAAATCACACCTCTTTAAGATCGCTTTCCACTGTTAAAGATTAATTCAACGCAATAGAAGCTTTCAGTAGTATTGTTGCGCTTATATAAATTTAGAATTATTATTATTATTATTATCTATTACAGTTACTCAAATATAGTTAACAGGGTTCATACAGGTCCTGAAAAGCTTTTCCAAACAGTATATCAGGGAAAATCATGATATTTCTGGGAAATTGACAAAATTACGTGGCTAGTGTTGAAACTGCGTAGCAAAGACGTTTGTGAACAGTCTTTTTAAATCCATTAAATTATCTAAATTATTTTGTTTTCTAGGCCCCAATACAACAAATACAACCACCCCAGCAGTTTTTCCCTGTACAACAACAACAACAACATCAACAACAAGCTAGTACTGTTGTACAACAGACACCACCACCAGTTCATACTTTACAACAATTATCAGACGCTAACCTTGTACAACAGGTAGAGACATTACTATTTAGTTTTCTTCTCAGACTCACACTAAACATCCAACATTACAACAAAATAAGCATCTCAACCAGCTGAATCTTGACCAAACCTATTCTGTACCCAGTTCTATTTAAATTGATTTTATGTATGTGTTTTGAACCATATTATATTATAGATTTTGAGATTTGTTTTACGGTTGGGATCGTTCGCGCTTGAGTTTTATTATTCAGTATATCCATTTATCACACAACAGTACTGTTATCGGGTTCATAACACGAGTTAATATTAGAGATATTACACAGTAGACAGGCTAATAACTATGCAAATTAGGTAGAATTTAGGTCATGTATTCATGCGCCAGTTACACAGAACCTTTGAATTTGGCGACTCCGTTAAAATTAACAATGCGGGGCATGTAATGTTCATTAAAATTGTTCCGAAAAATATTACTTTGATTAAAAAAATTAATTTAGTTAGCACATGAAAGTATTTTTCTTGATGTTATTTGTTAGCGCAAGGATATTTAAGCATACGTGAACGCGCCTAACCTAGTTACTGGCTCAATGACGTCAGAAAAGCATTGAATTTTAGGAAAACATGCGTGTATCGATAGTTGTGTGATAAATAGAATCTTAAACTCGTGCTTATGTCATATAAAATTTATGAAATTCGTTGCCGAATTAAATATTTCCCTCGCCAAGGCTCGGGAAATATTAAAACCGGCAACTCATTTCATAAATTTGATATGACATAAGCACTCGTTTAAGATCCTCTATATATCTCAATGTTTTAATTTTATCTTCCTATTTCTAATATTCTTCTATATTTATTACGAAATGTTTATTTTTATATAGTTATAACACCAGGTAAGTTCAATGATAGATATATTCACATATTGGATAAGTTTAAGAATGTAGATAGTATTTTCTTTAATTGCAAGGCAAGTTATTTAGTGATTATATTGATTATTATTTCAGCAATTACAACAATTAATCACCCTCCATCAGAATTTAGCAGCTTCTACCCCGTCTTCTAGTCAAATCTTAGAAGATGACATCCCCCCTCCCCCTTCTCCTCCTAAAGCTAAACAGCCTAAATTACCACCCAACTGGAAAACAGCTAAAGATGCGGACGGGAAAACATACTTTTATCACAGTATTACAAGGTGAGTTATATTTAAATCAGGGGGAGATTTATTTTACGGTTCAAGTCGTTCCTACTTGGATTTAAGTGGATTGAAATTCCTCTCTTCTATTATATAAAGCCCTATTGGTATGGCCATATTTTACTATTAAAAGTATATTTACTACAGGAGTATATTTGTTTCTAAGTAAATGTGCATTTACACGATCTCTTGAGGTGAAGTAAAATACTTCTAGAGTATATTTGCTTACATAAACATGTTTTAACCCTTTGAACCCGTAGTCCCGGTTTACCGGTCTGAACCATATTTCTCTACTCACCGTTGGACCGGTATTCCGGGATCTTAACATGTGGCTTTGTTTACTATTTATAATAACATAAAGACACGTGTGTAATTCAACCAATCGGCGATAAGTATCAAATTGCAAATAGCAGCCCCCAGTAAAACATAAAAAGTATCAGAAAAAAATAGTTTTTGCTGGATTATTACGTAAAAAAAAAACCTTTGAATTCGGACGTCAAATAGTAAGCGACAGTAAACCGAAGCGTAAAATGAAGGTATAAACATTATTTTGACATTACTGATGTATTTTTATACACAAACCAACACACTAAAAGTCATACCAGTGGTGAAATAAACATTTTGCAAATTTTGACGTTTTCACTGGGGAGGCCCAGGATATGGTCATGAACCACGGGGGAGCTCAGGGTTCAAAGGGTTAATGTCTATATAAAAGAATGATTGTGATTGGCTGAACTATAATTTATTCAATATGGCCGCTAGTCTAGTCTCTAGTTATTATGAGTGTATCTATATTACAGAATAACTCAATGGGATCCACCTACCTGGGATCAAACTGATATCGTAGCTGACATGGATCTTGGTACGCCAACATTTGACGAGTTTGGTAAAAAGGTGAGTTATAAGATTTAATATAAAATCTACAAACTCTTGTTTAATAATAGTGATGCAGGTCGGAGGGGCTGACATGGGAAAAGTGTCTAGTCGTTCGGATGGGACAATGAACCAAGGCCTTGTGAGCTACAGACTGTGCACGTTAAAGAGTTGAAAATCGAAAATAAGAGTAAGCTAATGCTGCTGTCCTGTCAAAATTCCCTCATGGCACACTGCATGGCGTTAGCCGGTCCTCAATAAGCCAGTCCTCAATTAGCCCATATAGGTGAAGAAAAACATCATTTCATTTTTTCTTTGTTTAATAATACTGATAAACTGTATAATCATAAATATTACGTTTAACGTCGTCAAACACTTAGCTTTAGTGGAATAGATGTAACTACAGACATCTGATTGATAAATTGTAATGGTGTAAATCGATGCTATCAGTGTCCCTGTTACACATATATGTATTTAGAAATCTATTTAAAGACATTACCTATTTTGATAATTTGTTTTTTTATTTTCAGAAAAAGAAAACTAAGACGGCGGAAGCTGATACTTCAAGTGAAGTTGAGAAGAAATTAAAAGATATTTTTAGAAAAGGAGTAAGTGAATTTAAATATTTGATAAAATTCTGACTTTTGATTTAATATTTTATAAGATTCTGATTTTAAATTAAATATTTTATAAAATTCTGACTTTTAATTTAATATTTTATAAAATTCTGACTTTTAATTATACGCCCTCATCTCTCTATGAGGACGTATATTGTCGGCACCCCTTTCCATCCGTCGGTCCGTCCGTCTTGTCAACATTTGCTCGTAAACGCTCTAAAAACTAGAGTTTTTGACGGAATCAAATGAAATTTGATATGTGTATACATATTCATAAAACGAAGATCAAGTTCGAATTTGAGCTATTCTCGATTGTTAGAAGCAGAGTTATTGCCCTTGCCCCAAATCTTGAATATGCTATTACTCTCTTAGTTTTCAACCGATTTTGATGAAACTTAAAATGGATGTTATTGGACCTAAATCGAAAGGTTTGAGAAAGTTTATTCCTGATTAAAATTAAAGCTTTTTCAAGATTTAGGCCTCTTTCATCAGTTTTGAGGAGTTTTTGCCTTTTGACCTTTTGACCTCTATACAGTAAGTGCTTCATCAACATCATTTGCTTTGTAAATGCTCTAAAAACTAGAATTTTTGATGGAATCAAATGAAATTCGGTATGTATATACATATTCAGAAAACAAATATCAAGTTTGAATTTAAGCAATTTTCGACCGTTAGAAGCAGAGTTATTGCCCCTGCCCCAAAGTCGTGAAAATGCTATTACTATCTTAGTTTTCAACCAATTTTGATGAAACTTAAAATGGATGTTAATGGACCTAAATCGAAAGGTTTGAGAAAGTTTCGTTTCATCCTGATTAAATTTAAGGCTTTTTCGTTAGGTGTAAATGGCTGTGGTCCACTATCTTTAAATATTTTATAAAATTATGACTTTTAATTTAATATTTTATAAAATTCTGACTTAATTTAATATTTTACAAAATTTTGACTTTTAATTAAATGTTTTATAAAATGTTTATTTCAGATGTCAACTTATATTGTGTCGTGTTTAAACCCATACAGAAAAAACGAGTGTAAATTAGGTAAAATAACCAGTACTGACGATTTTAAACATCTAGCAAGGAAGGTGAGTTGTTTCTTTGTGCTATTTCTTGTGGGGGCTGAGGTGTCATAAGGTAGACGCTTGCTTGTTAACCTGAAGATCCAGGTTTCAATCCCAGCTTAGGTTTTTCACCTGGTTTACCCTGTCTGTAGTTGGAGGTAGGAGGACTAAAAGTTGCTTGAATGGGACAATAAACCGAAGCCCTAAACTTGTTATATTTGTAATTGTTGATGTTGTTGTTGTTGTTGTTAAAACTTGCTATATTTGTAATTGTTGTTGATGTTGATGTTGTTGATGTTGTTGTTGTTGTTGTTGTTGATGTTGTTATTGCTATATTTGTAATTGATTATATTTCAGTTAACTCACCATGTCATGGCGAAAGAATTAAAACATTGTCGACATGTAGAAGATCTGGAAGTTAATGAAAATGTCAAGTCGAAGGCTAAAGATTATGTGAGAAAATATATGTCGAAATCAGGCACTGTGTATAAAAAACCTTTAGATGATGATATTTATTAGATTGTTAGTGTTGAAATAATTAATTAGAATATCTTTATTGATGTAGGATTCACTGTTGATAGAGGAAAACGATAGAGGTTCAAGTCACATGTAATAAATATCCTCAAGTTCACCACATGTGATAAAGATGTATAGGTTAATAGACCTTATTCACGTGTCGGCCATCTTGGATCCATATCGAGGCTCATAATGCAAGCAAACATAGGAAGCGTCTTGCCACTGCAGAAAAATCAACACCTTGAGGTCTCAAAGCCATCTCATCAAGTCACATTAAATCAAACCGTTACATCGTTAAAATCGGAAATAATTACGCTATTTCAAAATATTTCAGATGAAGTGTTTCTTCACATAATTCTGAGAAAGGGTCATAAAATTTTCTCGCTGTTGATATGGTGATTAGTGACGTCATATTCGTTTCATTCATTTTAACGTCGTTATGAATGGGTTGACGTCATTTGCGTTATGAACCTCGGTTTCTAAGCGGTTAAAGCGAGGCGTGAATATGATCTATTGAAATCAGTGGAAGAAAACCTGAAATGAAATATGTTGATGTATATTCAACTGTATATAGTTGTATACATGTATAATGAAATATGTGGATGTATATTTAACTGTATATAGATGTATATACATGTATAATGAAATCATAACAGTAATAGTGCTTCTTTCTTTCTTTTTTACTTTTTTATCTTCTATAAAACTGATTCTGTTTTTACCATGAAGACGTCCATTGATAACAAATAATGTGCTTCAATCACAAATTTAATATTAATTGTATTTTATTGTACACACAATGTTGTTCTGGAATAAACCATGTTCCTTTACCAACGGTATACAATATTAATAATCTAACAGTTACTCCCATGACATGATATTCTCGTCATTAAATACTAGTAAACTCTTCGCGTTAATCTATCGATCTGAAACTTGACAGAAAATGAAAGAAATGGCGAAATGGAAAGGTGACATTTTCTCATAATAATTAATTTGAAGGAATATGATTGGTCAAGAAGATGACTCTCGACCAATGAAAGTAACAATGACGAGAAATGTGTGTCATGCAAGCAATGGTTAGATTGATAAAGGAACGTGGTAAAAGACAGACTATTTTTGAAGTTTTTTAAGAAGCTGACTTAAGTCTAATGTACAAGTTTTTATAATAATATCTTGTACGTCGTTTCTTAGTACTGTCACTAGCTGTCCTAAATATTTTACTTTTGTTAAAAATCAGTGTTTAAAATCATCCATATTTCATCTTGTTGTTTGTTTTGTATTTTGTAATCATGTTATTAATTGATTGTTTAAATGAAAAATTAGAAATTTAGAGAAAAGTTTGAATTTATATGACATGTTAAATGTTTATAGTCTTATTCTAAATAAAACAATATTTTATTCCAAAATTTAATCTCTATATTAATTAGAATACGACCAGCTTGTATTTCAGTTCCTGTTTAATCAGTGTGTCCCTCTAACCCGAGTGCAGTGCACCTGTTTCTTAAGAGAATCCCAAATCATTACCATTACCAGTGGAACAGACTGGGTGAACAGGAACTGAAAGGCAGGAAGGTTATTTTTGGGAGAAAATAAGATGAGATCGGTGAGAATACTTTTAGAATGGACACACAATCTACTTTCTAAAACTTGGTGAATAAGAGTTTATATTCATATTATCTACTGTCATAACTATACAACAGATTACCTGTATAATCTGATAAATCTACATTCTAAAACTTGGTGAATAGGAGTTTATATTCATATTATCTGGTGTTATAACTATACAACAGATTACCTGTATAATCTGATAAATCTACATTCTAAAACTTGGTGAATAAGAGTTTATATTCATATTATCTACTGTCATAAACATACAACAGATTACCTATATAATCTGATAAATCTACATTCTAAAACTTGGTGAATAAGAGTTTATATTCATATTATCTGGTGTCATAACTATACAACAGATTACCTGTATAATCTGATAAATCTACATTCTAAAACTTGGCGAATAAGAGTGTATATTCATATCATCTACTGTCATAACTATACAACAGATTACCTGTATAATCTGATAAATCTACATTCTAAAACTTGGTGAATAGGAGTTTATATTCATATTATCTGGTGTTATAACTATACAACAGATTACCTGTATAATCTGATAAATCTACATTCTAAAACTTGGTGAATAAGAGTTTATATTCATATTATCTACTGTCATAAACATACAACAGATTACCTGTATAATCTGATAAATCTACATTCTAAAACTTGGTGAATAAGAGTTTATATTCATATTATCTACTGTCATAACTATACAACAGATTACCTGTATAATCTGATAAATCTACATTCTAAAACTTGGTGAATAAGAGTATATATTCATATTATCTGGTGTCATAACTATACAACAGATTACCTGTATAATCTGATAAATCTACATTCTAAAACTTGGTGAATAGGAGTTTATATTCATATTATCTGGTGTTATAACTATACAACAGATTACCTGTATAATCTGATAAATCTACATTCTAAAACTTGGTGAATAAGAGTATATATTCATATTATCTACTGTCATAACTATACAACAGATTACCTGTATAATCTGATAAATCTACATTCTAAAACTTGGTGAATAAGAGTATATATTCATATTATCTACTGTCATAACTATACAACAGATTACCTGTATAATCTGATAAATCTAAATTCTAAAACTTGGTGAATAAGAGTTTATATTCATATTATCTACTGTCATAACTATACAACAGATTACCTGTATAATCTGATAAATCTACATTCTAAAACTTGGTGAATAAGAGTATATATTCATATTATCTACTGTTATAACTATACAACAGATTACCTGTATAATCTGATAAATCTACATTCTAAAACTTGGTGAATAAGAGTGTATATTCATATCATCTACTGTCATAACTATACAACAGATTACCTGTATAATCTGATAAATCTACATTCTAAAACTTGGTGAATAAGAGTTTATATTCATATTATCCACTGTCATAACTATACAACAGATAACCTGTATAATCTGATAAATCTACATTCTAAAACTTGGTAAATAAGAGTTTATATTCATTAGGCAACTTTAATATACAACAGATTATCTGTATAATCTGATAAATCTACATTCTAAAACTTGGTGAATAAGAGTTTATATTCATATTATCTACTGTCATAACTATACAACAGATAACCTATATAATCTGATAAATCTACATTTTAAAACTTGGTGAATAAGAGTTTATATTCATATTATCTACTGTCATAACTATACGACAGATTACCTGTATAATCTGATAAATCTACATTCTAAAACTTGGTGAATAAGAGTTTATATTCATATTATCTGGTGTCATAACTATACAACATATTACCTGTATAATCTGATAAATCTACATTCTAAAACTTGGTGAATAAGAGTTTATATTCATATTATCTTATTTAACTACCTTATATATAATAATTGAAAAACATAAGATACATGTATATATAAAAATTGGAAATCGTTTACAAATATTTTAAACATCTTTTACCACACAATCAATAAACACATTAAATTGGTAATTTTAATAATTTTAACAAGAATCAACATAATGAACTGTTTATACGACATGGTTTGGTTCCAGTGTACTCATGAGAAAGCTGACTGTTTGTTTACAATATTTACACAAGAACTGAAGATACCAAGCTATATATAGCTGTAGAATTGTTACCTGAAGTTCATCCGTCAAAATAGGTAACAACACGATATAGAATTAACACAAAATCACATCAAAATATAATCCCTTTTTATTTCATGACCAGGCCTGTCAGTTTTATTCCGTGTCTCTCAAACACTTTAACAAGGTCAAAAATCTCAATTCTTAAAAATATAATCTTACATATAAAATTACAAATATTTACATTAAAATACAAATTTACAGAAATATAGAAATATGAGGAAAGATGATTGATCAAGAGATAAAAGATTGAATTGTAGAATAAACTTTATTTCAATGATATTTCTCTGATCTGTGTAATATCAAATTGAACAACAAACTGATTGTTAGTCTTTAAATAACCATTGTTTTTATCAGTGAGTTTAGACCAGGTGATAGGACTCCAATCAGCAAACAAACCAACACCTCTCTTTAATCTCTCGTCACAATATGTTCTAGTTACATTTTTACTATCATCTATATTCAATAAACTGATTTGACTATCAATAATACAATAGTTGAGACTAGGATTGTCATCTGATGATAGTTTAATATAAATACATAAACCACCAGCAGTACTCCTCCATACACTACAACTCCATACCAAGTTACTGTAACTAAACTTATCTTTACAGTCATACCATTCATCAACCTTAATATCACTTATATTAAACAGAAATTGATATGAATTGGACTCGTGTAGTTTGGGTATGTGATATTGTTTTAACACCTTGGACCCTAACATGTCGATATTTAAACTAAAATCTTTTTCTTTCCAATCAAGATACTGAATCACTGATGGTGTTCTCACTTTCAAATTTTTACACAATTCTTCTAACTCTTTTATTTTCTCAAGTGAAACTAAAATTTGTAAACCACAATCTTCTGTTAAAGAAGGAAAATTTGTCTCCAGATTCAGTTTGAAAGTTTTTACATCTCCCATAATTCCCTCTCCAGTTTTGGTCAATTCCGATTCTGATTCTTCAGACTTATTTTTAATGTCTGTCATGATTCTCTCACTGCTAGCCTTTATATCTGCTATAATTTTATCAGTTTGTTTGGTTATTCTACTACAAGCATCTTCAGTAAAACGCTGGAGTGTCTCTCTCGCTTCTACTAACGTCACATGAGTTTCTTCCAAGTCTTTGATTTTATTTTGGATGAATTTCTCTGAGGTTAAAACTAGTTCTGTGGCTTTTTCTTTCGTAGTTTCACATTCTACATCTAAATACTCGTGACCATTATGTTCTTTCAGAAAACATTTAGAACATAACACACAGTGGCAAGTTAGACAATAGTAGTCTATTGGTCTCTCTCTGTGACATGGGCAGTGATATTTTGTACCAGTAACTGGTGTTGTGGGTGATGTTGTACCAGTAACTTGTGTTGTAGGTGATGTTGTACCAGTAACTTGTGTTGTATGCGGGGATGTTTGAACTATAAAATTGGTAATAAACATCTTAGCCCCACCATCTGGAATGTTGATTTGCTGCTGACAAATTGGACAGCAGAATGTCTCTGTCTTGTCTCCAATATATTTGTCGATACATTCGAAACAGAATGTATGTCCACATGGAAGGATTTTAGCTTCCCTGAGTCCTTCAAAACATATAGTACATTCCGGTCCGGTGTTTACCGAGGCGGTGGCCATTATTCTTCTATAAAATACACTGAAATTATCCTGATTGACAACAAAACACACAGAGATGTCCTGGTTGAAAATAGAAGATCACCAACCAGTCTGATGTAAGACTCAGTACAGAATGAGAAAGATTTCTACGAATATTCACGTTATATACTGGTTTAGAGTTCTTAGTAATGTCTTGTTGATGACTACACCATAGAAACTACAATAACATTCACTTGTACTGGCCTCGTCTAGTTGAAATAATGACACCAGGTATTGAATATATAAATATAACACAATGGTCGATAGAATATAGTCAAACAGAGATATTTCGGTTCATTCGGGTACATTCAAAACATATACACAACCAGTCCATTTTATTTTAGGCTATGCCTATCTTTTGAAGTTATTTCTTTTATTTTAAAAAAAAAGACTCGAAATCCATGTAAACACATTGACAATACATTGGTAGCAGCTAGTGAGAAAGTTTATCAATAAATGAGTAAATATTTCATAATGAAAAGTGGTATCAGGTGTCTAGAAGAGTTAACATACCCTGCTTGACGCCACAACCACCACAGCTGTCCAATGATATTACATCAATAGGTTTTTGATTTCTGATAAAACTCTGCTCAATATTACAAAAACAAATTGAAGGGAGATGATAATGTTTGTCACAAAGTTGAGGCTGACTAGTCCTGATGTACCCAAGTCAATAAAAGAACTACTAAATTATATACGTGTATATAACATAATTTAAATACAATCAAGTGTCCCGACAATTTTATAACGACGCGCTAGTTGATGATTTGAAGTATTCCACCATTAGGATCAGTATAAATACCACCTCATTACTCGTTGTTTATAACACATACAGGAACAGGAAGTAGTCCGAAGATTATAACACACACCAGGAACACACACCAGGAACACATAACAGGAACAGGAAATAGTCTAGTGTATACAACACATTACAGGAACTGAAAGTACTTTAAAGTTTACAACACATAATGTATGATTACAATAAGACGAACATATTCACAAACATGTATAGGTTATAAGCAAACCTTGGGTAATAAAGTTATACGTGTCTAAACGGCTTGGGTATAACCAATTCATGACCAATTACCATGTACCAAGTACGTATCGTATCATTTGAAATTCTAAAGAATAACCACCCGTCGGAGTTCTACGGGCTATACTAAAACATCTTACGTCCGGTCAGGTCTGGTCTCTTAGCCGTCGTCTCGACACACTGCCTATTGACTCTCTCCACACCCTTATATACACCAAGTTTGACCTTTCAACCCACGCTGCACGTGCATTCATTCTTGTGCTTTCAAACTCGTGCATAGACACCAATAACTAGACACTTTTTAAGTCGCGATTTTCCATGTCAAGCTACACAAAATATACTACAAGACAACAATATTGTGACAATGTTTTATTCTTAAAAAATGGCATGTAACTGAGTAAAAAAATTACTATTGGAAGCTTGTAGGTCCCCCCAAAAATTTGTTCCTGTTTGGGACGGTTTAAGCCCTTTGTATAAAGTCAATTCGCGCTAGTGATTTGCGCACAAATGTGTCAGTTGTTGAACAAAAAACATTGGTATGATGGATAAGATCAAGATAGAGTTGGAAATTTTGAAAAAAAAATAAAGGTGTCGATGGGTTCTCGAAGCCGGGCCCCCTCAGCGTGGCTCCAGCACGTTTACCGCTTCTTAAAAGAATTTTCACCAGAGTCAGACGTGACACTAACTCTGGAGGGGGTAAACACCCTTTTTCTAAAGCCAATCACGTTTTAGCAAAGAAAACTGCCATAGGGTGATCAAAAATGGGTCATCCGCATATGAAACGAATCAGCGTTCAATGTCTATATGTTGTATATTGTATCTATGTTTGTCCCTATGGGCTGGATGTGAGACAGGACCGTTATCACTCGTTAAATAAAGAGTTTATTATCATTATTATTATTATTATTACGCATCTTTGATTAGTGACGTATTCCTTTAATTCATTTGACGTTGTATTTTATGAATGGGTTGACTATTTTTTATGAATGGGTTGACTATTTCATGAATGGGTTGACTATTTTATGAATAGGTTGATTATTTTATGAATGGGTTGACTATTTTATGAATGGGTTGGCGTGAATAAGGTCTATTGAAATCAGTTGAAGAAAACCTGAAATGAAATATGTGGATGTATATTTAACTGTATATATATATATGTATAATGAAATATGTGGATGTATATTTAACTGTATATAGTTGTATACACATGTATAATGAAATATGTGGATGTATATTTAACTGTATATATATACATGTATAATGAAATATGTTGATGTATATTTAACTGTATATAGTTGTATATACATGTATAATGAAATATGTTGATGTATATTTAACTGTATATAGTTGTATATACATGTATAATGAAATCATAACAGTAATAGTGCTTCTTTCTTTCTTTTTCTTTTTTAGTTTTTTATCTTCTATAAAACTGATTCTGTTTTTACCATGAAGACGTCCATTGATAACAAATAATGTGCTTCAATCACAAATTTAATATTAATTGTATTTTATTGTACACACAATGTTGTTCTGGAATAAACCATGTTCCTTTACCAACGGTATACAATATTAATAATCTAACTGTTACTCCCATGACATGATATTCTCGTCATTAAATACTAGTAAACTCTTCGCGTTAATCTATCGATCTGAAACTTGACAGAAAATGGAAGAAATGGCGAAATGGAAAGGTGACATTTTCTCGTAATAATATATTTGAAGGAATATGATTGGTCAAGAAGATGACTCTCGACCAATGAAAATAACATTGATGAGAAATGTGTGTCATACAAGCAATGGTTATATTGATAAAGGAACGTGGGAAAAGACAGACTATTTTTGAAGTTTTTTAAGAAGCTGACTTAAGTCTAATGTACAAGTTTTTATAATAATATCTTGTACGTCGTTTCTTAGTACTGTCACTAGCTGTCCTAAATATTTTACTTTTGTTAAAAATCAGTGTTTAAAATCATCCATATTTCATCTTGTTGTTTGTTTTGTATTTTGTAATCATGTTATTAATTGATTGTTTAAATGAAAAATTAGAAATTTAGAGAAAAGTTTGAATTTATATGACATGTTAAATGTTTATAGTCTTATTCTAAATAAAACAATATTTTATTCCAAAATTTAATCTCTATATTAATTAGAATACGACCAGTTTGTATTTCAGTTCCTGTTTAATCAGTGTGTCCCTCTAACACAAGCGTCCCTCTAACCCAAATGCAGTGCACCTGTTTCTTAAGAGAATCTAAGGCAGTTTTGTGACCATTTTCTCGCTGTTAATATGGTGATTAGTGACGTCATATTCCTTTTCATTCATTTGATGCCGTATTTTATGAATGGGTTATCGTCATTTGCATTACCATCACCAGTGGAACAAACTGGCTGAACAGGAACTGAAAGGCAGGAAGGTTGTTTATGGAAGAAAATACCTTAAGATGAGATCGGTGAGAGCATTTCAAGATGGAAAATGAATGATATTGGTAGTCGATGTGGTGAAAGCAATAGACACAGGTTGAATTATGTAGTTTGTTCTGAAATTGATTTTTTTTTTTTACAGGGGCCATGTATAATCTGATAAATCTAAATTCTAAAACTTGGTGAATAAGAGTATATTTTCATCTTACCTGGTGTCATAAACATACAACAGATTACCTGTATAATCTGATAAATCTACATTCTAAAACTTGGTCAATAAGAGTATATATTCATATTATCTACTGTCATAACTATACAACAGATTACCTATATAATCTGATAAATCTACATTCTAAAACTTGGTGAATAAGAGTATATATTCATATTATCTTCTGTCATAACTATACAACAGATAACCTGTATAATCTGATAAACTACATTCTAAAACTTGGTGAATAAGAGTTTATATTCATATTGTCTGCTGTCATAAACATACAACATATTACCTGTATAATCTGATAAATCTAAATTCTAAAACTTGGTGAATAAGAGTTTATATTCATATTATCTACTGTCATAACTATACAACAGATTACCTGTATAATCTGATAAACTACATTCTAAAACTTGGTGAATAAGAGTTTATATTCATATTGTCTGCTGTCATAAACATACAACATATTACCTGTATAATCTGATAAATCTAAATTCTAAAACTTGGTGAATAGGAGTTTATATTCATATTATCTACTGTCATAACTATACAACAGATTACCTGTATAATCTGATAAATCTACATTCTAAAACTTGGTAAATAAGAGTTTATATTCATATTATCTTATTTAACTACCTTATATATAATAATTGAAAAACATAAGATACATGTATATATAAAAATTGGAAATCGTTTACAAATATTTTAAACATCTTTTACCACACAATCAATAAACACATTAAATTGGTAATTTTAATAATTTTAACAAGAATCAACATAATGAACTGTTTATACGACATGGTTTGGTTCCAGTGTACTGATGAGAAAGCTGACTGTTTGTTTACAATATTTACACAAAAACTGAAGATACCAAGCTATATATAGCTGTAGAATTGTTACCTGAAGTTCATCCGTCAAAATAGGTAACAACACGATATAGAATTAACACAAAATCACATCAAAATATAATTCATTCTTATTTCATGACCAGGCCTGTCAGTTTTATTCTGTGTCTCTCAAACACTAACTTCAACAAGGTCAAAAATCTCAATTCTTAAAAATATAATCTTACATATAAAATTACAAATATTTACAATAAAATACAAATTTACAGAAATATAGAAATATGAGGAAAGATGATTGATCAAGAGATAAAAGATTGAATTGTAGAATGAACTTTATTTCAATGATATTTCTCTGATCTGTGTAATATCCAATTGAACAACAAACTGATTGTTAGTATTTAAATAACCATTGTTTTTATCAGTGAGTTTATACCAGGTGATAGGATTCCATCTATAATACAAACTACCACCTCTCACTAATCTCTTGTCACTATCTGTTATAGTTAAAGTTTTACTATTATCAATATTCAATAAACTGAGTTGACTATCAATAATACAAGAGTTTAGACTCGGATTGTCACCTGGTAATAGATCAATATAAATAAATAAAATACGACCAATCCTCAATACACTACAACTCCATACCAAGTTACTGTAACTAAACCTATCTTTACAATATACACCATCCTTAATATCATTTATATTAAACAGAAATTGATATGAATTGGACTCGTGTAGTTTGGGTATGTGATATTGTTTTGACACCATGGACTCGGGTAGTTTCCGTATGTGATATTGTTTTAACACCATGGACCCTAACATGTCGATATTTAAACTAAAATCTTTTTCTTTCCAATCAGGATACTGAATCACGGATGGTGTTCTCACTTTCAAATCTTTACACAATTCTTCTAGCTCTTTTATTTTCTCAAGTGAAACTAAAATTTTTAAACCACAATCTTCTGTTAAAGAAGGAAAATTTGTCTCCAGATTCAGTTTGAAAGTTTTCATATCTCCAATAATTTTCTCTCCAGTTTTGGTCAATTCCGATTCTGATTCTTCAGACTTATTTTTAATGTCTGTCATGATTCTCTCACTGCTAGCCTTTATATCTGCTATAATTTTATCAGTTTGTTTGGTTATTCTACTACAAGCATCTTCAGTAAAACGCTGGAGTGTCTCTCTCGATTCTACTAACGCCACATGAGTTTCTTCCAAGACTTTGATTTTATTTTGGATGAATTTCTCTGAGGTTAAAACTAGTTCTGTGGCTTTTTCTTTCGTAGTATCACATTCTACATCTAAATACTCGTGGACGTTGTGTTCTTTCAGAAAACATTTATGACATAACACACAGTGGCAAGTTAGACAATAGTAGTCTATTGGTCTCTCTCTATGACATGGACAGTGATATTTTGTACCAGTAACTTGTGTTGTAGGTGATGTTGTACCAGTAACTTGTGTTGTATGCGGGGATGTTTGAACTATAAAATTGGTGGTAAACATCTTAGCCCCACCATCTGGAATGTTGATTTGCCGCTGACAAATAGGACAGCAGAATGTCTGTGTTTTGTCTCCAATATATTTGTCGATACATTCGAAACAGAATGTATGTCCACATATCAACACTTTAGGTAGCTTCAAACTCTCAAAACAAATAGTACATTCCGGTCCAGTGTTTACCAAGGCGGTGGCCATTTTTATTCTTCTATAAAATACACTGAAATTATCCTGATTGACAACAAAACACACAGAGATGTCCTGGTTGAAAATAGAAGATCACCAACCAGTCTGATGTAAGACTCAGTACAGAATGAGAAAGATTTCTACGAATATTCACGTTATATACTGGTTTAGATTTCTTAGTAATGTCTTGTTGATGACTACACCATAGAAACAATAACATTCACTTGTACTGGCCTCGTCTAGTTGAAATAATGACACCAGGTATTGAATATATAAATATAACACAATAGTCGCTAGAATATAGTCAAACAGAGATATTTAGGCTCATCCGGGTATATTCAAAACATATACACCCAGTCCATTTTATTTTAGTCTATATGTATATCTTTTGAAGTTACTTCTTTTATTTTAAAAATAGTCTCAAAATCCATGTTAACATATTGACAATACATTGGTAGCTGCTAATGAGGAAGTATATCAATAAATGAGTAAATATTTCATAATGAAAAGTGGTATCAGGTGTCTAGAAGAGTTAGTATACCCTGCTTGACGCCACAACCACCACTGCTGCCCAATGATATTATAAAAGTGGTATCAGGTGTCTAGAAGAGTTAGCATACCCTGCTTGACGCCACAACCACCACTGCTGCCCAATGATATTATAAAAGTGGTATCAGGTGTCTAGAAGAGTTAGTATACCCTGCTTGACGCCACAACCACCACTGCTGCTCAATGATATTATAAAAGTGGTATCAGGTGTCTAGAAGAGTTAACATACCCTGCTTGACGCCACAACCACCACAGCTGTCCAATGATATTATAAAAGTGGTATCAGGTGTCTACAAGAGTTAACATACCCTGCTTGACGCCACAACCACCACAGCTGCCCAATGATATTATATCAATAGGTTTTTGATTTCTGATTTCTGATAAAACTCTGCTCAATATTACAAAAACAAATTGAAGGGAGATGATAATGTTTTATTCCAAAAAATGGCACGTAACTGAGTAAAAAAAAAAATTAAATTAATATAGGAAGCTTGTAGGTCCCCCCAAACATTTGTTCCGGTTGGGGAGGGCTTAAGCCCTTTGTATAAAGTTAATTCGCGGTGGTGGTATGCGTACAAATGTGTCAGTTGTTGAGCAAAAAACATTTGTATGATGGATAAGATCACGAAAGATTTTGAAAATTTTGAAGAAAAAAATAAAGGTTTCGATGGGGTCTTGAACCCGGGCTCCTCTAGCTGTGGATCCAGCCAGCTAACCGCTTCGCAATCGCGACTTAAGAGAATTTTCGCCAGAGTCAGTCGTGACCCTAACTCCGGAGGTGGGTAAACACCCTTTTTCTAAAGCCAATCACGTTTTAGCACAGAAAAATGTCATAGGTTGATCAAAAATGGGTCGTTGGCATATGAAATTTTGAAAAAAAAAATAAAGGATTCGATGGGGTCTCGAACCCGGGCCCGCCTAGCTGTGGCTCAAGCACGCTAACCGCTTCGCCATCGCGACTTGATATAATTTTCGCCAGAGTCAGCCGTGACACTAACACCGGAGGGGGTAAACGTCCTTTTTCTAAAGCCACTCACGTTTTAGCACAGAAAACTGCCATAGGGTAATCAAAAATGGGTCGTTCGCATATTAAACGAATCAGCGTTCAATGACGCATCTTTTCGACACAAAATGGTGGCGAAAAATTAATATAGGAAGCTTGTAGGGCCCCCAAAACATTTGTTCCGGTTTGGGAGGGCTTAAGTCCTTTGTATAAAGTCAATTCGCGGTGGTGGTATGCGTACAAATGTGTCAGTTGTTGACCAGAAAACATTTGTATGGTGGATAAGATCAAGAAAGAGTTTGAAATTTTGAAGAAAAAAATAAAGGTTTCTGTGGGGTCTCGAACCCGGACCCCTCTAGCTGTTGCTCCAGCACGCTAACCGCTTCGCCATCGCGACTTACGAGAATTATCGCCAGTGTCCCTAACTACGGAGGGGGGTAAACGCCCTTTTTCTAAAGCCAATCACGTTTTAGCACAGAAAAATGTCATAGGTTGATCAAAAATGGGTCGTTGGCATATGAAATTTAAAAAAAAAAAATAAAGGTGTCGGTGAGGTCTCAAACCCGGGCCCCCCTAGCTGTGGCTCCAGCGCGCTAACAACTTCGCCATCGCGACTTAAGAGAATTTTCGCCAGAAGACGTCCATTGATAACAAATAATGTGCTTCAATCACAAATTTAATATTAATTGTATTTTATTGTACACACAATGTTGTTCTGGAATAAACCATGTTCCTTTACCAACGGTATACGTTATTAATAATCTAACTGTTACTCCCATGACATGATATTCTCGTCATTAAATACTAGTAAACTCTTCGCGTTAATCTATCGATCTGAAACTTGACAGAAAATGAAAGAAATGGCGAAATAGAAAGGTGACATTTTCTCGTAACAATTAATTTGAAGGAATATGATTGGTCAAGAAGATGACTCTCAACCAATGAAAATAACAATGATGAGAAATGTGTGTCATGCAAACAACTGTTAGATTGATAAAGGAACGTGGTAAAAGACAGACTATTTTTGAAGTTTTTTAAGAAGCTGACTTAAGTCTAATGTACAAGTTTTTATAATAATATCTTGTACGTCGTTTCTTAGTACTGTCACTAGCTGTCCTAAATATTTTACTTTTGTTAAAAATCAGTGTTTAAAATCATCCATATTTCATCTTGTTGTTTGTTTTGTATTTTGTAATCATGTTATTAATTGATTGTTTAAATGAAAAATTAGAAATTTAGAGAAAAGTTTGAATTTATATGACATGTTAAATGTTTATAGTCTTATTCTAAATAAAACAATATTTTATTCCACAATTTAATCTCTATATTAATTAGAATACTCTCTCTTAGAATGGACACACAATCTACATTCTAAAACTTGGTGAATAATACGTATCATAACTATACAACAGATTACCTGTATAATCTGATAAATCTACATTCTAAAACTTGGTGAATAAGAGTTTATATTCATATTATCTACTGTTATAACTATACAACAGATTACCTGTATAATCTGATAAATCTACATTCTAAAACTTGGTGAATAAGAGTTTATATTCATATTATCTACTGTCATAACTATACAACAGATTACCTGTATAATCTGATAAATCTACATTCTAAAACTTGGTGAATAAGAGTTTATATTCATATTATCTACTGTCATAACTATACAACAGATTACCTGTATAATCTGATAAATCTAAACTCTAAAACTTGGTGAATAAGAGTTTATATTCATCTTATCTGGTGCCATAAACATACAACAGATTACCTGTATAATCTGATAAATCTAAATTCTCAAACTTGGTGAATAAGAGTTTATATTCATATTATCTACTTTCATAACTATACAACAGATTACCTGTATAATCTGATAAATCTACATTATACAACTTGGTGAATAAGAGTATATATTACTGTCATAACTATACAACAGATTACCTGTATAATCTGATAAATCTAAACTCTAAAACTTGGTGAATAAGAGTTTATATTCATCTTATCTGGTGCCATAAACATACAACAGATTACCTGTATAATCTGATAAATCTAAATTCTAAAACTTGGTAAATAAGAGTTTATATTCATATTATCTACTGTCATAACTATACAACAGATTACCTGTATAATCTGATAAATCTACATTCTCAAACTTGGTGAATAAGAGTATATATTCATATTATCTACTGTCATAAACATACAACAGATTACCTGTATAATCTGATAAATCTACATTCTAAAACTTGGTGAATAAGAGTATATATTCATATTATCTACTGTCATAACTATACAACAGATTACCTGTATAATCTGATAAATCTACATTCTAAAACTTGGTGAATAAGAGTATATATTCATATTATCTGGTGTCATAAACATAAAACAGATTACCTGTATAATCTGATAAATCTACATTCTAAAACTTGGTGAATAAGAGTATATATTCATCTTATATTCTGTCATAACTATACAACAGATTACCTGTATAATCTGATAAATCTACATTCTAAAACTTGGTGAATAAGAGTATATATTCATATTATCTACTGTCATAACTATACAACAGATTACCTATATAATCTGATAAATCTACATTCTAAAACTTGGTGAATAAGAGTTTATATTCATATTATCTACTGTCATAACTATACTACAGATTACCTGTATAATCTGATAAATCTACATTCTAAAACTTGGTGAATAAGAGTTTATATTCATATTATCTTATTTAACTACCTTATATATAATAATTGAAAAATATAAGATACATGTATATATAAAAATAGCGATGCCCCATCGTAATACGCCCACTTTTGTAATGGCAGCCAAGTTGTCCGGGAGGTTGACAAGAACTATCAGTAAATGAAACATCTGTCGAAAACCGTGCCATCAAGAATGTTTACAAAATTGAACGATTTTTGAGTGTTTACAACTACAAGTTAACAAGGGCAATAACCCATGAAATATTTTTTAATTCATCTAATTTTCAATAGGATTCATCCGTGGGTGATTATGAACAATCATACCAAGTTTAGTCAAAATCCATCAAGAAACAAGCTCTCTATCGTATCCACAACTTTGTTCAGGGCTGAAAAATTAACGTGTTTTAAAGAACAAGGGCAATAACTCATCAAATATTTTTTGATTAGTATGAATTTCGATAGGGTTCAACCTTGAGTGATTACGAACTATCACAACAAGTTTCATTAATATCAATAAATCAAGAAACCAGCTCTCTATCGTGTCCATAACTTTGTTAAGAGCTAAAAAATTAACGTGTTTTAGAGAACAAGGGCAATAACTCAAATATTTTTTATGTTTTTGATTTTCAATAGGGTTTATCCCAAGGTCAATACAAACACCCATACCAAGTTTCATGAAAATCCATCAAAAAACCAGCTCTGAGAATGACATTTTCTCTTTTTACAAGAGTAAAACCGCAGGTTAAAGTTTCCTGGAAAAAACAAACATGTCGCTGAAATATGCATAAAACAAGGGCAACCAACGTTTAGGTTCCATCCTAAAATGATTAAGAGCAGTCACATAGTTGATGATGTTTCTGATTTTCAATAAGTTGTATCCCAAGGTCAATACATACACTCACACCAAGTTTCATCAAAATCCACCAAGAAACAAGCTCTCTATTGTTTCCACAACACATTTACAAAAACAAGGGCAATAACCAATTAAATATATTAAGATTTGTCTGATTTTCAATATGTTTCATCCTCACAACAAGTTTCATTAAAATCAATCAAGAAGCCAGCTCTCTATCGTGTCCACAACTTTGAGAGTGTAACTGCTGAAAAATTAACGTGTTTTATGGAACAAGGGCAATAACTCATAAAATATTTTTGATATTCAATAGGTTTTATCCTAATGTCAATACAAACACTCATACCAAGTTTCATCAAAATCCATCAAGAAACCAGCTCTCTATGGTGTCCACTACAATTTTCAAAAGCAAGGGCAATAACCCAGGAAATATTTTTCGATTCGTCTGATTTTCAATAGGGTTCATCCTTGGGTTATAACAAACACTCACAGCAAGTTTCATAAAAATCCACCAAGAAACCAGCACTCTAACGTGTCCACAACTTTGAGAGTGTAATGGCTGAAAAAATTAACGTGTTTTAAAGAACAAGGGCAATAACCCATAAAATATTTTTTTCGATGTTTCGGATATTCAATAGGGTTTTTCCTACTGTCTATACAAACACTCATACCAAGTTTCATCAAAATCCATCAAGAAACCAGCTCTCTATGCTGTCCACAACATATTTTCAAAAGCAAGGGCAATAACCCAGGAAATATTTTTCGATTCGTCTGATTTTCAATAGGGTTCATCCTTGGGTGATTACAAACACTCACAGCAAGTTTCATAAAAATCCTCCAAGAAACCAGCACTCTAACGTGTCCACAACTTTGAGAGTGTAACGGCTGAAAAAATTAACGTGTTTTAAAGAACAAGAGCAATAACACATAAAATATTTTTTCGATGATTCTGATATTCAATAGGCTTTATCCTAATGTCAATACAAACACTCATACCAAGTTTCATCAAAATCCATCAAGAAACCAACTCTCTATGGTGTCCACAACATATTTTCAAAAGCAAGGGCAATAACCGAGGAAATATTTTTCGATTCGTCTGATTTTCAATAGGGTTCATCCTTGGGTGATTACAAACACTCACAGCAAGTTTCATAAAAATCCACCAAGAAACCAGCTCTCTAACGTGTTCACAACTTTGAGAGTGTAACGGCTGAAAAATTAACGTGTTTTAAAGAACAAGGGCAATAACTCATAAAATATTTTTTCGATGTTTCTGATATTCAATAGGGTTTATCCTAATGTCAATACAAACACTCATACCAAGTTTCATCAAAATCCATCAAGAAACCAGCTCTCTATGGTGTCCACAAGATATTTTCAAAAGCAAGGGCAATAACCCATGAAATATTTTTCGATTCGTCTGATTTTCAATAGGGTTCATCCTTGGGTTATAACAAACACTCACAGCAAGTTTCATCAAAATCCATCAAGAAACCAGCTCTCTATCGTGTCCACAACAATTGTGGACAGACAGGCGGACAGACGGACAGATAGACGGACAGACAGACAGACAGACAGGGGCGACTACAATATACGCCCACATTAATGTGTGGGCGTATAAAAATTGGAAATCGTTTACAAATATTTTAAACATCTTTTACCACACAATCAATAAACACATTAAATTGGTAATTTTAATAATTTTAACAAGAATCAACATAATGAACTGTTTATACGACATGGTTTGGTTCCAGTGTACTCATGAGAAAGCTGACTGTTTGTTTACAATATTTACACAAAAACTGAAGATACCAAGCTATATATAGCTGTAGAATTGTTACCTGAAGTTCATCCGTCAAAATAGGTAACAACACGATATAGAATTAACACAAAATCACATCAAAATATAATTCATTCTTATTTCATGACCAGGCCTGTCAGTTTTATTCTGTGTCTCTCAAACACTAACTTCAACAAGGTCAAAAATCTCAATTCTTAAAAATATAATCTTACATATAAAATTACAAATATTTACAATAAAATACAAATTTACAGAAATATAGAAATATGAGGAAAGATGATTGATCAAGAGATAAAAGATTGAATTGTAGAATGAACTTTATTTCAATGATATTTCTCTGATCTGTGTAATATCCAATTGAACAACAAACTGATTGTTAGTATTTAAATAACCATTGTTTTTATCAGTGAGTTTATACCAGGTGATAGGATTCCATCTATAATACAAACTACCACCTCTCACTAATCTCTTGTCACTATCTGTTATAGTTAAAGTTTTACTATTATCAATATTCAATAAACTGAGTTGACTATCAATAATACAAGAGTTTAGACTCGGATTGTCACCTGGTAATAGATCAATATAAATAAATAAAATACGACCAATCCTCAATACACTACAACTCCATACCAAGTTACTGTAACTAAACCTATCTTTACAATATACACCATCCTTAATATCATTTATATTAAACAGAAATTGATATGAATTGGACTCGTGTAGTTTGGGTATGTGATATTGTTTTGACACCATGGACTCGGGTAGTTTCCGTATGTGATATTGTTTTAACACCATGGACCCTAACATGTCGATATTTAAACTAAAATCTTTTTCTTTCCAATCAGGATACTGAATCACGGATGGTGTTCTCACTTTCAAATCTTTACACAATTCTTCTAGCTCTTTTATTTTCTCAAGTGAAACTAAAATTTTTAAACCACAATCTTCTGTTAAAGAAGGAAAATTTGTCTCCAGATTCAGTTTGAAAGTTTTCATATCTCCAATAATTTTCTCTCCAGTTTTGGTCAATTCCGATTCTGATTCTTCAGACTTATTTTTAATGTCTGTCATGATTCTCTCACTGCTAGCCTTTATATCTGCTATAATTTTATCAGTTTGTTTGGTTATTCTACTACAAGCATCTTCAGTAAAACGCTGGAGTGTCTCTCTCGATTCTACTAACGCCACATGAGTTTCTTCCAAGACTTTGATTTTATTTTGGATGAATTTCTCTGAGGTTAAAACTAGTTCTGTGGCTTTTTCTTTCGTAGTATCACATTCTACATCTAAATACTCGTGGACGTTGTGTTCTTTCAGAAAACATTTATGACATAACACACAGTGGCAAGTTAGACAATAGTAGTCTATTGGTCTCTCTCTATGACATGGACAGTGATATTTTGTACCAGTAACTTGTGTTGTAGGTGATGTTGTACCAGTAACTTGTGTTGTATGCGGGGATGTTTGAACTATAAAATTGGTGGTAAACATCTTAGCCCCACCATCTGGAATGTTGATTTGCCGCTGACAAATAGGACAGCAGAATGTCTGTGTTTTGTCTCCAATATATTTGTCGATACATTCGAAACAGAATGTATGTCCACATATCAACACTTTAGGTAGCTTCAAACTCTCAAAACAAATAGTACATTCCGGTCCAGTGTTTACCAAGGCGGTGGCCATTTTTATTCTTCTATAAAATACACTGAAATTATCCTGATTGACAACAAAACACACAGAGATGTCCTGGTTGAAAATAGAAGATCACCAACCAGTCTGATGTAAGACTCAGTACAGAATGAGAAAGATTTCTACGAATATTCACGTTATATACTGGTTTAGATTTCTTAGTAATGTCTTGTTGATGACTACACCATAGAAACAATAACATTCACTTGTACTGGCCTCGTCTAGTTGAAATAATGACACCAGGTATTGAATATATAAATATAACACAATAGTCGCTAGAATATAGTCAAACAGAGATATTTAGGCTCATCCGGGTATATTCAAAACATATACACCCAGTCCATTTTATTTTAGTCTATATGTATATCTTTTGAAGTTACTTCTTTTATTTTAAAAATAGTCTCAAAATCCATGTTAACATATTGACAATACATTGGTAGCTGCTAATGAGGAAGTATATCAATAAATGAGTAAATATTTCATAATGAAAAGTGGTATCAGGTGTCTAGAAGAGTTAGTATACCCTGCTTGACGCCACAACCACCACTGCTGCCCAATGATATTATAAAAGTGGTATCAGGTGTCTAGAAGAGTTAGCATACCCTGCTTGACGCCACAACCACCACTGCTGCCCAATGATATTATAAAAGTGGTATCAGGTGTCTAGAAGAGTTAGTATACCCTGCTTGACGCCACAACCACCACTGCTGCTCAATGATATTATAAAAGTGGTATCAGGTGTCTAGAAGAGTTAACATACCCTGCTTGACGCCACAACCACCACAGCTGTCCAATGATATTATAAAAGTGGTATCAGGTGTCTACAAGAGTTAACATACCCTGCTTGACGCCACAACCACCACAGCTGCCCAATGATATTATATCAATAGGTTTTTGATTTCTGATTTCTGATAAAACTCTGCTCAATATTACAAAAACAAATTGAAGGGAGATGATAATGTTTTATTCCAAAAAATGGCACGTAACTGAGTAAAAAAAAAAATTAAATTAATATAGGAAGCTTGTAGGTCCCCCCAAACATTTGTTCCGGTTGGGGAGGGCTTAAGCCCTTTGTATAAAGTTAATTCGCGGTGGTGGTATGCGTACAAATGTGTCAGTTGTTGAGCAAAAAACATTTGTATGATGGATAAGATCACGAAAGATTTTGAAAATTTTGAAGAAAAAAATAAAGGTTTCGATGGGGTCTTGAACCCGGGCTCCTCTAGCTGTGGATCCAGCCAGCTAACCGCTTCGCAATCGCGACTTAAGAGAATTTTCGCCAGAGTCAGTCGTGACCCTAACTCCGGAGGTGGGTAAACACCCTTTTTCTAAAGCCAATCACGTTTTAGCACAGAAAAATGTCATAGGTTGATCAAAAATGGGTCGTTGGCATATGAAATTTTGAAAAAAAAAATAAAGGATTCGATGGGGTCTCGAACCCGGGCCCGCCTAGCTGTGGCTCAAGCACGCTAACCGCTTCGCCATCGCGACTTGATATAATTTTCGCCAGAGTCAGCCGTGACACTAACACCGGAGGGGGTAAACGTCCTTTTTCTAAAGCCACTCACGTTTTAGCACAGAAAACTGCCATAGGGTAATCAAAAATGGGTCGTTCGCATATTAAACGAATCAGCGTTCAATGACGCATCTTTTCGACACAAAATGGTGGCGAAAAATTAATATAGGAAGCTTGTAGGGCCCCCAAAACATTTGTTCCGGTTTGGGAGGGCTTAAGTCCTTTGTATAAAGTCAATTCGCGGTGGTGGTATGCGTACAAATGTGTCAGTTGTTGACCAGAAAACATTTGTATGGTGGATAAGATCAAGAAAGAGTTTGAAATTTTGAAGAAAAAAATAAAGGTTTCTGTGGGGTCTCGAACCCGGACCCCTCTAGCTGTTGCTCCAGCACGCTAACCGCTTCGCCATCGCGACTTACGAGAATTATCGCCAGTGTCCCTAACTACGGAGGGGGGTAAACGCCCTTTTTCTAAAGCCAATCACGTTTTAGCACAGAAAAATGTCATAGGTTGATCAAAAATGGGTCGTTGGCATATGAAATTTAAAAAAAAAAAATAAAGGTGTCGGTGAGGTCTCAAACCCGGGCCCCCCTAGCTGTGGCTCCAGCGCGCTAACAACTTCGCCATCGCGACTTAAGAGAATTTTCGCCAGAAGACGTCCATTGATAACAAATAATGTGCTTCAATCACAAATTTAATATTAATTGTATTTTATTGTACACACAATGTTGTTCTGGAATAAACCATGTTCCTTTACCAACGGTATACGTTATTAATAATCTAACTGTTACTCCCATGACATGATATTCTCGTCATTAAATACTAGTAAACTCTTCGCGTTAATCTATCGATCTGAAACTTGACAGAAAATGAAAGAAATGGCGAAATAGAAAGGTGACATTTTCTCGTAACAATTAATTTGAAGGAATATGATTGGTCAAGAAGATGACTCTCAACCAATGAAAATAACAATGATGAGAAATGTGTGTCATGCAAACAACTGTTAGATTGATAAAGGAACGTGGTAAAAGACAGACTATTTTTGAAGTTTTTTAAGAAGCTGACTTAAGTCTAATGTACAAGTTTTTATAATAATATCTTGTACGTCGTTTCTTAGTACTGTCACTAGCTGTCCTAAATATTTTACTTTTGTTAAAAATCAGTGTTTAAAATCATCCATATTTCATCTTGTTGTTTGTTTTGTATTTTGTAATCATGTTATTAATTGATTGTTTAAATGAAAAATTAGAAATTTAGAGAAAAGTTTGAATTTATATGACATGTTAAATGTTTATAGTCTTATTCTAAATAAAACAATATTTTATTCCACAATTTAATCTCTATATTAATTAGAATACTCTCTCTTAGAATGGACACACAATCTACATTCTAAAACTTGGTGAATAATACGTATCATAACTATACAACAGATTACCTGTATAATCTGATAAATCTACATTCTAAAACTTGGTGAATAAGAGTTTATATTCATATTATCTACTGTTATAACTATACAACAGATTACCTGTATAATCTGATAAATCTACATTCTAAAACTTGGTGAATAAGAGTTTATATTCATATTATCTACTGTCATAACTATACAACAGATTACCTGTATAATCTGATAAATCTACATTCTAAAACTTGGTGAATAAGAGTTTATATTCATATTATCTACTGTCATAACTATACAACAGATTACCTGTATAATCTGATAAATCTAAACTCTAAAACTTGGTGAATAAGAGTTTATATTCATCTTATCTGGTGCCATAAACATACAACAGATTACCTGTATAATCTGATAAATCTAAATTCTCAAACTTGGTGAATAAGAGTTTATATTCATATTATCTACTTTCATAACTATACAACAGATTACCTGTATAATCTGATAAATCTACATTATACAACTTGGTGAATAAGAGTATATATTACTGTCATAACTATACAACAGATTACCTGTATAATCTGATAAATCTAAACTCTAAAACTTGGTGAATAAGAGTTTATATTCATCTTATCTGGTGCCATAAACATACAACAGATTACCTGTATAATCTGATAAATCTAAATTCTAAAACTTGGTAAATAAGAGTTTATATTCATATTATCTACTGTCATAACTATACAACAGATTACCTGTATAATCTGATAAATCTACATTCTCAAACTTGGTGAATAAGAGTATATATTCATATTATCTACTGTCATAAACATACAACAGATTACCTGTATAATCTGATAAATCTACATTCTAAAACTTGGTGAATAAGAGTATATATTCATATTATCTACTGTCATAACTATACAACAGATTACCTGTATAATCTGATAAATCTACATTCTAAAACTTGGTGAATAAGAGTATATATTCATATTATCTGGTGTCATAAACATAAAACAGATTACCTGTATAATCTGATAAATCTACATTCTAAAACTTGGTGAATAAGAGTATATATTCATCTTATATTCTGTCATAACTATACAACAGATTACCTGTATAATCTGATAAATCTACATTCTAAAACTTGGTGAATAAGAGTATATATTCATATTATCTACTGTCATAACTATACAACAGATTACCTATATAATCTGATAAATCTACATTCTAAAACTTGGTGAATAAGAGTTTATATTCATATTATCTACTGTCATAACTATACTACAGATTACCTGTATAATCTGATAAATCTACATTCTAAAACTTGGTGAATAAGAGTTTATATTCATATTATCTTATTTAACTACCTTATATATAATAATTGAAAAATATAAGATACATGTATATATAAAAATAGCGATGCCCCATCGTAATACGCCCACTTTTGTAATGGCAGCCAAGTTGTCCGGGAGGTTGACAAGAACTATCAGTAAATGAAACATCTGTCGAAAACCGTGCCATCAAGAATGTTTACAAAATTGAACGATTTTTGAGTGTTTACAACTACAAGTTAACAAGGGCAATAACCCATGAAATATTTTTTAATTCATCTAATTTTCAATAGGATTCATCCGTGGGTGATTATGAACAATCATACCAAGTTTAGTCAAAATCCATCAAGAAACAAGCTCTCTATCGTATCCACAACTTTGTTCAGGGCTGAAAAATTAACGTGTTTTAAAGAACAAGGGCAATAACTCATCAAATATTTTTTGATTAGTATGAATTTCGATAGGGTTCAACCTTGAGTGATTACGAACTATCACAACAAGTTTCATTAATATCAATAAATCAAGAAACCAGCTCTCTATCGTGTCCATAACTTTGTTAAGAGCTAAAAAATTAACGTGTTTTAGAGAACAAGGGCAATAACTCAAATATTTTTTATGTTTTTGATTTTCAATAGGGTTTATCCCAAGGTCAATACAAACACCCATACCAAGTTTCATGAAAATCCATCAAAAAACCAGCTCTGAGAATGACATTTTCTCTTTTTACAAGAGTAAAACCGCAGGTTAAAGTTTCCTGGAAAAAACAAACATGTCGCTGAAATATGCATAAAACAAGGGCAACCAACGTTTAGGTTCCATCCTAAAATGATTAAGAGCAGTCACATAGTTGATGATGTTTCTGATTTTCAATAAGTTGTATCCCAAGGTCAATACATACACTCACACCAAGTTTCATCAAAATCCACCAAGAAACAAGCTCTCTATTGTTTCCACAACACATTTACAAAAACAAGGGCAATAACCAATTAAATATATTAAGATTTGTCTGATTTTCAATATGTTTCATCCTCACAACAAGTTTCATTAAAATCAATCAAGAAGCCAGCTCTCTATCGTGTCCACAACTTTGAGAGTGTAACTGCTGAAAAATTAACGTGTTTTATGGAACAAGGGCAATAACTCATAAAATATTTTTGATATTCAATAGGTTTTATCCTAATGTCAATACAAACACTCATACCAAGTTTCATCAAAATCCATCAAGAAACCAGCTCTCTATGGTGTCCACTACAATTTTCAAAAGCAAGGGCAATAACCCAGGAAATATTTTTCGATTCGTCTGATTTTCAATAGGGTTCATCCTTGGGTTATAACAAACACTCACAGCAAGTTTCATAAAAATCCACCAAGAAACCAGCACTCTAACGTGTCCACAACTTTGAGAGTGTAATGGCTGAAAAAATTAACGTGTTTTAAAGAACAAGGGCAATAACCCATAAAATATTTTTTTCGATGTTTCGGATATTCAATAGGGTTTTTCCTACTGTCTATACAAACACTCATACCAAGTTTCATCAAAATCCATCAAGAAACCAGCTCTCTATGCTGTCCACAACATATTTTCAAAAGCAAGGGCAATAACCCAGGAAATATTTTTCGATTCGTCTGATTTTCAATAGGGTTCATCCTTGGGTGATTACAAACACTCACAGCAAGTTTCATAAAAATCCTCCAAGAAACCAGCACTCTAACGTGTCCACAACTTTGAGAGTGTAACGGCTGAAAAAATTAACGTGTTTTAAAGAACAAGAGCAATAACACATAAAATATTTTTTCGATGATTCTGATATTCAATAGGCTTTATCCTAATGTCAATACAAACACTCATACCAAGTTTCATCAAAATCCATCAAGAAACCAACTCTCTATGGTGTCCACAACATATTTTCAAAAGCAAGGGCAATAACCGAGGAAATATTTTTCGATTCGTCTGATTTTCAATAGGGTTCATCCTTGGGTGATTACAAACACTCACAGCAAGTTTCATAAAAATCCACCAAGAAACCAGCTCTCTAACGTGTTCACAACTTTGAGAGAGTAACGGCTGAAAAATTAACGTGTTTTAAAGAACAAGGGCAATAACTCATAAAATATTTTTTCGATGTTTCTGATATTCAATAGGGTTTATCCTAATGTCAATACAAACACTCATACCAAGTTTCATCAAAATCCATCAAGAAACCAGCTCTCTATGGTGTCCACAAGATATTTTCAAAAGCAAGGGCAATAACCCATGAAATATTTTTCGATTCGTCTGATTTTCAATAGGGTTCATCCTTGGGTTATAACAAACACTCACAGCAAGTTTCATCAAAATCCATCAAGAAACCAGCTCTCTATCGTGTCCACAACAATTGTGGACAGACAGGCGGACAGACGGACAGATAGACGGACAGACAGACAGACAGACAGGGGCGACTACAATATACGCCCACATTAATGTGTGGGCGTATAAAAATTGGAAATCGTTTACAAATATTTTAAACATCTTTTACCACACAATCAATAAACACATTAAATTGGTAATTTTAATAATTTTAACAAGAATCAACATAATGAACTGTTTATACGACATGGTTTGGTTCCAGTGTACTCATGAGAAAGCTGACTGTTTGTTTACAATATTTACACAAAAACTGAAGATACCAAGCTATATATAGCTGTAGAATTGTTACCTGAAGTTCATCCGTCAAAATAGGTAACAACACGATATAGAATTAACACAAAATCACATCAAAATATAATTCATTCTTATTTCATGACCAGGCCTGTCAGTTTTATTCTGTGTCTCTCAAACACTAACTTCAACAAGGTCAAAAATCTCAATTCTTAAAAATATAATCTTACATATAAAATTACAAATATTTACAATAAAATATAAATTTACAGAAATATAGAAATATGAGGAAAGATGATTGATCAAGAGATAAAAGATTGAATTGTAGAATAAACTTTATTTCAATGATATTTCTCTGATCTGTGTAATATCAAATTGAACAACAAACTGATTGTTAGTATTTATATAACCATTGTTTTTATCACTGAGTTTGGACCAGGTGATAGGACTGTCTCCCCTTCCCCAACCCAACCAACCATCTCTCTCTAATCTCTCGTCACTAACTGTTCTAGTTATATTCTTACCATCATCACTATTCAATAAACTGAGTTGACTATCAATAATACAAGAGTTTAGACTAGGATTGTCATCTGGTAATAGTTTAATATCAATATATAAATAACCACAATACCTCACTACACGACAACTCCATACCAAGTTACTGTAACAAAACTTATCTTTACAGTCATACCATACACTATCATTCTTAATATCATTTATATTAAACAGAAATTGATATGAATTGGACTCGTGTAGTTTGGGTATGTGGTATTGTTTTAACACCATGGACTCGGGTAGTTTGGGTATGTGATATTGTTTTAACACCATGGAACCTAACATGTCGATATTTAAACTAAAATCTTTTTCTTTCCAATCAAGATACTGAACCACTGATGGTGTTCTCACTTTCAAATCTTTACACAATTCTTCTAGCTCTTTTATTTTCTCAAGTGAAACTAAAATTTGTAAACCACAATCTTCTGTTAAAGAAGGAAAATTTGTCTCCAGATTCAGTTTGAAAGTTTTTATATCTCCCATAATTTTCTCTCCGGTTTTGGTCAATTCCGATTCTGATTCTTCAGACTTATTTTTAATGTCTGTCATGATTCTCTCACTGCTAGCCTTTATATCTGCTATAATTTTATCAGTTTGTTTGGTTATTCTGATACAAGCATCTTCAGTAAAACGCTGGAGTGTCTCTCTCGCTTCTACTAACGTCACATGAGTTTCTTCCAAGTCTTTGATTTTATTTTGGATGAATTTCTCTGAGGTTAAAAGTAGTTCTGTGGCTTTTTCTTTAGTAGTTTCACATTCTACATCTAAATACTCGTGATCTTTGTGTTCTTTCAGAAAACATTTATGACATAACACACAGTGGCAAGTTAGACAATAGTAGTCTATTGGTCTCTCTCTATGACATGGACAGTGATATTTTGTACCAGTAACTTGTGTTGTAGGTGATGTTGTACTAGTAACTTGTGTTGTAGGTGATGTTGTACCAGTAACTTGTGTTGTAGGTGATGTTGTACCAGTAACTTGTGTTGTATGCGGGAATGTTTGAACTATAAAATTGGTAGTAAACATCTTAGCCCCACCATCTGGAATGTTGATTTGCTGCTGACAAACTGGACAGCAGAATGTCTCTGTCTTGTCTCCAATATATTTGTCGATACATTCGAAACAGAATGTATGTCCACATATCAACACTTTAGGTAACTTCAAACTCTCAAAACAAATAGTACATTCCGGTGTTATGCTCACTAACGCAGTGGCCATTATTCTTCTATAAAATACACTGAAATTATCCTGATTGACAACAAAACACACAGAGATGTCCTGGTTGAAAATAAAAGATCACCAACCAGTCTGATGTAAGACTTAATACAGAATGAGAAAGATTTCTACGAATAGTCACGTTATATACTGGTTTAGAGTTCTTAGTAATCTCTTGTTGATGACTACACCATAGAAACTACAATAACATTCACTTGTACTGGCCTCGTCTAGTTGAAATAATGACACCAGGTATTGAATATATAAATATAACACAATAGTCGATAGAATATAGTCAAAGATATTTCGGCTCATTCGGGTACATTCAAAACATATACACAACCAGTCCATTTTATTTTAGGCTATGCCTATCTTTTGAAGTTACTTCTTTTATTTTGAAAATAGTCTCGAAATCCATGTTTACACATTGACAATACATTGGTAGCAGCTATTGAACTTTTCATTTGAGGAAGTACACGTATATCAATTAATGAGTAAATATTTCATAATGAAAAGTGATATCAGGTGTCTAGAAGAGTTAGTATACCCTGCTTGACGCCACAACCACCACAGCTGTCCAATGATATTATAAAAGTAGTATCAGGTGTCTAGAAGAGTAAGCATACCCTGCTTGACGCCACAACCACCATAGCTGTCCAATGATATTATAAAAGTAGTATCAGGTGTCTAGAAGAGTTAACATACCCTGCTTGACGCCACAACCACCACAGCTGTCCAATGATATTATAAAAGTGGTATCAGGTGTCTAGAAGAGTTAGCATACCCTGCTTGACGCCACAACCACCACAGCTGTCCAATGATATTATAAAAGTGGTATCAGGTGTCTAGAAGAGTTAACATACCCTGCTTGACGCCACAACCACCACAGCTGCCCAATGATATTATAAAAGTGGTATCAGGTGTCTAGAAGAGTTAACATACCCTGCTTGACGCCACAACCACCACAGCTGCCCAATGATATTATATCAATAGGTTTTTGATTTCTGATTTCTGATAAAACTCTGTTCAATTTAACAAAAACAAATTGAAGAGGAGATGATAATGTTTTATTCCAAAAAATGACACGTAACTGAGTAAAAAAAAACCAAATTAATATAGGAAGCCTGTAGGGCCCCTCAAACATTTGTTCCGGTTTGGGAGGGCTTAAGCCCTTTGTATAAAGTCAATTCTAAGTGGTGGTATGCGCACAAATGTGTCAGTTGTTGACCAAAAAAATATTTGTATGATGAAAGAATTATTTACTGCATCAAATAAATTCAATTGAAGTAGATAAAATCCATTTAGAATAGCTGATGTGAAAGGATTTTTCAAACGTCAAATAAATAATAAAGATTTTATTAATGAAGCCAAATTGAAAGAATTAGATTATATTGATGATAGTAAATTACAACAAGAAGTAACAAGTTTAAAAAGTTTTATTCAACAACAATTAGTCAATGTAGTAGATAAAACTCAGTTACAAAGTTTAAGTTCATTAATATCTAAATTAGATGATAAAATATCAAAACAAAAAATAGAACTTAAACAACAGATACAAAATATTGATGATAGTGATAATATACTATACTTGATCATTGTTGTATATTAGACTGAACATAGAATTAAATATTGATATAAAAAATATATAACAGATGAAAGTGTAAAGATTTCAGGGCACCCTGTTTTAGATATCAAACAATATCCAACTTTTAAGTTATCAGAAATTCATTTAATTTAATCACTCAATCAGATTATTTTCGTATGACAATAATTGATATAGAATTGCTTGATTACACAGATAAAGATAATAGATTGATCACAAATATACTCAATTTAATTCATAAAAAAGACCAAAAGTGAAAACGAAACAAACCAAAATATTTACAAGATCAAATGACATGTAAACAAAACGAGTTAAAGGGATTGTAAAGAGGTTTTCTAATTTTTGTATGTATATCGTGGACACTGATAACATCAATTTGCGCCATTCCAATTTCCATTCCGACGTCTGTGGTTCTTGCAATTCCACTAAAACTAACTCGTTTTATGACTTCACTAATATTTATCCGCATAGATATCAATAGTAGCTTCCGATAGATCACTATTGGGGACGTCATAAAACGCGTTAGTTTTAGTGGAATTGCAAGAACCACAGAAATTGGAAATTGGAATGGCGGAAATTGATGCTATCAGTGTCCCCGATACACATACCAAGTTCAGAAAACCTCTTTACAATCCCTTTAATGATAAATTAAAAACTCGTTGGACTGAGATTGACATTGGTTTAAAAACTACAACAATATAATATAAGATATGTTGTAGTTATAAGATATGACTGATGAATACATTCTCGAAAAATATAGTTTTAGCTTACATAATATATATAAATACAAATATTTACAATAAAATACAAATTTACAGAAATATAGAAATATGAGGAAAGATATTTCTCTGATCTGTGTAATATCCAATTGAACAACAAACTGATTGTTAGTATTTAAATAACCATTGTTTTTATCAGTGAGTTTAGACCAGGTGATAGGATTCCATCTCCCATACCAACCAACCAAACAAACAACCACCTCTCTTTAATCTCTTGTCACTATATGTTCTAGTTATATTCCTACTATCATCAATATTCAATAAACTGAGTTGACTATCTATAATACAATAGTTTAGACTCGGATTGTCATCTGATAATAGTCTAATATTAATATATAAATTACCATCATACCTCCTCACTACACGACAACTCAATACCAAGTTACTGTAACTAAACTTATCTTTACAGTTATATTCTTTACACTGATCCTTAATATCATTTATGTTAAACAGAAACTGATATGAATTGGGTATGTGATATTGTTTTATCACCATGGACTCGGGTAGTTTGGGTATATGATATTGTTTTAACACCATGGACTCGGGTAGTTTGGGTATGTGATATTGTTTTAACACCATGGACTCGGGTAGTATGGGTATGTCATATTGTTTTAACACCATGGACTCGGGTAGTTTGGGTATATGATATTGTTTTAACACCATGGACTCGTGTAGTTTGGGTATGTTATATTGTTTTAACACCATGGACTCGTGTAGTTTGGGTATGTGATATTGTTTTAACACCATGGAACCTAACATGTCAATATTTAAACTAAAATCTTTTTCTTTCCAATTAAGATACTGAATCACTGATGGTGTTCTCACTTTCAAATCTTTACACAATTCTTCTAGCTCTTTTATTTTCTCAAGTGAAACTAAAATTTGTAAACCACAATCTTCTGTTAAAGAAGGAAAATTTGTCTCCAGATTCAGTTTGAAAGTTTTTATGTCTCCCATAATTTTCTCTCCAGTTTTGGTCAATTCCATTTCTGATTCTTCAGACTTATTTTTAATGTCTGTCATGATTCTCTCACTGCTAGCCTTTATATCTGCTATAATTGTATCAGTTTGTTTGGTTATTCTGCTACAAGCATCTTCAGTAAAACGCTGGAGTGTCTCTCTCGCTTCTACTAACGCCACATGAGTTTCTTCCAAGTCTTTGATTTTATTTTGGATGAATTTCTCTGAGGTTAAAACTAGTTCTGTGGCTTTTTCTTTCGTAGTTTCACATTCTACATCTAAATACTCGTGACCATTGTGTTCTTTCACAAAACATTTAGAACATAACACACAGTGGCAAGTTAGACAATAGTAGTCTATTGGTCTCTCTCTATGACATGGACAGTGATATTTTGTACCAGTAACTTGTGTTGTAGGTGATGTTGTACCAGTAACTTGTGTTGTAGGTGATGTTGTACCAGTAACTTGTGTTGTATGCGGGGATGTTTGAACTATAAAATTGGTAGTAAACATCTTAGCCCCACCATCTGGAATGTTGATTTGCTGCTGACAAATTGGACAGCAGAATGTCTCTGTCTTGTCTCCAATATATTTGTCGATACATTCGATGTATGTCCACATGGAATGAATTTAGGTAGCTTTAAACTCTCAAAACAAATAGTACATTCCGGTCCGGTGTTTACCGAGGCAGTGGCCAATATTTTTCTATAAAATACACTGAAATTATCCTGATTGACAACAAAACACACAGAGATGTCCTGGTTGAAAATAGAAGATCACCAACCAGTCTGATGTAAGACTCAGTACAGAATGAGAAAGATTTCTACGAATATTCACGTTATATACTGGTTTAGAAATGTCTTGTTGATCACTATGTTAGATATCAACTTATAAACTATTAAACACAGAATGAGATGATCTAAAGTTTCCACGAATAATAACGTCACATGTTTTAATTTCCTAGAAATAATCTCGCCTCATTAGATATTCAGGTCATAGAAATATCTTGTCCTGTTGGACTAAATTCAAAATCTTATCACCCCGGTTTAAAACTGTTATATAAGGTATAAAATATAGTAGTGCATCAGCCTCTATTTAAAATATAGGTCAGTCAAACAATAGCTATGAATATCAAGTCAGTGTATAACAGGTTTAATATGTTTTATTACTGATATATCACAGTGACCTCAATAGATATACACTCTTAATATTCCTGGAGAATGGCCTCTAGTTTAACCCTACACACCAAAACAACTTCGGGACTTGGATAATGGTTTAATGCAGAATATTCAGCATTTTTTAGGGTCGATTTGGGTTTTGAATATATGCAAATAGCCTTCAGAAATGCCACTTATACACGAAAATCATACAATTCCTTCACTTATATCCCTACCTTACTCAGGAGGGGGTAAACGCCCTTTTTCTAAAGCCAATCACGTCGTGGCGAAAAATAACTTAGGAAGCTTGTAGGGCCCCTAAAATATTTGTTCCGTTTGCGGAGTGTTTAAGCCCTTTGTATAAAGTCAATTCGCGGTGGTGGTATGCGCACAAATGTGTCAGTTGTTGAACAAAAAACATTGGTATGATGGATAAAATCAAGAAAGAGTTTGAAATTTTGAAAAAAAAAAAAGGTTTCGGTGGGATCTCGAACACGAGACCCCTTAGCTGTGGCTCCATCACGCGAACCGCTTCGCCATCACGACTTAAGAATTCTCCCTAGAGTCAACTCTGGAGAGGGGTAAACGCACTTTTTCTAAAGCCAATCAAGTTGTAGCACAGAAAACTGCCATAGGGTGATCAAAAATGGGCCGTTCGCATATGAAACGAATCGGCGTTCAATGACGCATCTTTTCAACACAAAATCGTGGCGAAAAATTAATATAGGAAGCTTGTAGGGCCCCTCAAACATTTGTTCCGGTTGGGGAGGGCTTAAGCCCTTTGTGTAAAGTCAATTCGCAGTGGTGGTATGCGAACAAATGTGTCAGTTGTTGAACAAAAAACATTGGTATGATGGATAAGATCAAGAAAAAGTTGGAAAGTTTGAAGAAAAAAAATAAAGGGATCGATTGGGTCTCGAACCTGGGCCCCCCTAACTGTGGCCCCAGCGCGCTAACCGCTTCGCCATCACGACTTAAGAGAATTTTCCACAGAGTCAGCCGTGACCCTAACTCCGGAGGGGGTAAACGCCCTTTTTCTAAAGCCAATCACGTTTTAGCACAGAAAACTGCCATAGGGTGATCAAAAAATGGGCAGTTTTCAACACAAAATAGTGGCGAAAAATTAATATAGGAAGTTTGTAAGGCCCCTCAAACATTTGTTACGGTTCCGGTTGGGCAGGGCTTAAGCCCTTTGTATAAAGTCAATTCGCGGTGGAGGTATGCTCACAAATGTGTCAGTTGTTGAGCAAAAAACATTTGTATGATGGATAAGATCACGAAAGAGTTTGAAATTTTGAAGAAAAAAATAAAGTTTTCGGTGGGGTCTCGAACCCGGGCCCCCTAGCTGTGGCTCCAGCACGCTAACCGCTTTGCCATCGCGACTTAAGAGAATTTTCGCCAGAGTTAGCTGTGACACTATCTCCGGAGGGGGTAAACGCCCTTTTTCTAAAGCCAATCACGTTTTAGCGCAGAAAACTGCCATAGGGTGATCAAAAATGGTTCGTTCGCATATGAAACGAATCGGCGTTCAATGACGCATCTTTTCAACACAAAATCGTGGTGAAAAATTAATATAGGAAGCTTGTAGGGCCCCTCAAACATTTGTTCCGGTTGGGGAGGGCTTTAGCCCTTTGTATAAAGTCAATTCGCGGTGGAGGTATGCGTACAAATGTGTCAGTTCTTGACCAAAAAACATTTGTACGATGGATGAGATCACGAAAGAGTTTGAAATTTTGAAGAAAAAAATAAAGTTTTCGGTGGGGTCTCGAACCCGGGCCCCTCCAGCTGTGGCTCCAGCACGCTAACCGCTTAGCCATCGCGACTTAAGAGAATTTTCGCCAGTGTCAGCCGGAGGGGGTAAACGCCCTTTTTCTAAAGCCAATCACGTTTTAGCACAGAAAACTACCATAGGGTGATCAAAAATGGGTCGTTCGCATATGAAACGAATCAGCGTTCAATGACGCATCTTTGATTAGTGACGTATTCCTTTAATTCATTATTTTGACGTTGTATTTTATGAATGGGTTGACTATTTTATGAATGGGTTGTCGTCATTTGCGTTAAGAACCTCGGTTTCTAAGCGGTTAAAGCGAGGTGTGAATATGGTCTATTGAAATCAGTGGAAGAAAACCTGAAATGAAATATGTGGATGTATATTTAACTGTATATAGTTGTATATACATGTATAATGAAATATGTGGATGTATATTTAACTGTATATAGTTGTATATACATGTATAATGAAATATGTGGATGTATATTTAACTGTATATAGTTGTATATACATGTATAATGAAATATGTTGATGTATATTTAACTGTATATAGTTGTATATACATGTATAATGAAATATGTGGATGTATATTTAACTGTATATAGTTGTATACACATGTATAATGAAATCATAACAGTAATAGTGCTTCTTTCTTTCTTTTTCTTTTTTAGTTTTTTATCTTCTATAAAACTGATTCTGTTTTTACCATGAAGACGTCCATTGATAACAAATAATGTGCTTCAATCACAAATTTAATATTAATTGTATTTTATTGTACACACAATGTTGTTCTGGAATAAACCATGTTCCTTTACCAACGGTATACAATATTAATAATCTAACTGTTACTCCCATGACATGATATTCTCGTCATTAAATACTAGTAAACTCTTCGCGTTAATCTATCGATCTGAAACTTGACAGAAAATGGACGAAATGGCGAAATGGAAAGGTGATACTTTCTCATAATAATTAATTTGAAGGAATATGATTGGTCAAGAAGATAACTCTCGACCAATGAAAATAACAATGATGAGAAATGTGTGTCATGCAAGCAATGGTTAGATTGATAAAGGAACGTGGTAAAAGACAGACTATTTTTGAAGTTTTTTAAGAAGCTGACTTAAGTCTAATGTACAAGTTTTTATAATAATATCTTGTACATCGTTTCTTAGTACTGTCACTAGCTGTCCTAAATATTTTACTTTTGTTAAAAATCAGTGTTTAAAATCATCCATATTTCATCTTGTTTTTTGTTTTGTATTTTGTAATCATGTTATTAATTGATTGTTTAAATGAAAAATTAGAAATTTAGAGAAAAGTTTGAATTTATATGACATGTTAAATGTTTATAGTCTTATTCTAAATAAAACAATATTTTATTCCAAAATTTAATCTCTCTATTAATTAGAATACGACCAGCTTGTATTTCAGTTCCTGTTTAATCAGTGTGTCCCTCTAACCCAAGTGTAGTACACCTGTTTCTTAAGAGAATCCCAAATCATTACCATCACCAGTGGAACAGACTGGATGAACAGGAACTGAAAGGCAGGAAGGTTGCTTTTTGGAAGAAAATACCTTAAAATGAGATCGGTGAGAGCATTTAAGGATGGAAAATGAATGATATTGGTGGTCGAGGTGGTCAAAGTACAATAGACACAGGTTGAAATGTGTAGTATGCTGTGATATGGATTTTTTTTTTACATGCTATTTTGTTCGAGGCAGTAATTTTTATTCGATGACTGTCATATTTTCAGGGTCTGATAAGGACATTTGAGATACTCACCCGATATAATAATTGAAAGACAAATACACATGAACATATAAAAAATACCCCTCTAAAAACTTGGGGAATAAGAGTTTATATTCATATTATCTACTGTCATAACTATACAACAGATTACCTGTATAATCTGATAAATCTACATTCTAAAACTTGGTGAATAAGAGTTTATATTCATATTATCTGGTGGCATAACTATACAACAGATTACCTGTATAATCTGATAAATCTGCATTCTAAAACTTGGTGAATAAGAGTTTATATTCATATTATCTACTGTCATAACTATACAACAGATTACCTGTATAATCTGATAAATCTACATTCTTAAACTTGGTGAATAAGAGTTTATATTCATATTATCTTCTGTCATAACTATACAACAGATCACCTGTATAATCTTATAAATCTACATTCTAAAACTTGGTGAATAAGAGTATATATTCATAGTATCTTCTGTCATAACTATACAACAGATTACCTGTATAATCTGATAAATCTATATTCTAAAACTTGGTGAATAAGAGTATATATTCATAGTATCTACTGTCATAACTATACAACAGATCACCTGTATAATCTGATAAATCTATATTCTAAAACTTGGTGAATAAGAGTATATATTCATATTATCTGGTGTCATAACTATACAACAGATTACCTGTATAATCTGATAAATCTACATTCTAAAACTTGGTGAATAAGAGTATATATTCATATTATCTACTGTCATAACTATACAACAGACTACCTGTATAATCTTATAAATCTACATTCTAAAACTTGGTCAATAAGAGTTTATATTCATATTATCTACTGTCATAACTCTACTACAGATCACCTGTATAATCTTATAAATCTACATTCTAAAACTTGGTGAATAAGAGTATATATTCATAGTATCTTCTGTCATAACTATACAACAGATCACCTGTATAATCTGATAAATCTACATTCTAAAACTTGGTGAATAGGAGTATATATTCATATTATCTGGTGTTATAACTATACAACAGATTACCTGTATAATCTGATAAATCTACATTCTAAAACTTGGTGAATAGGAGTATATATTCATATTATCTACTGTCATAACTATACAACAGACTACCTGTATAATCTTATAAATCTACATTCTAAAACATGGTGAATAAGAGTATATATTCATATTATCTGGTGTCATAACTATACAACAGATTACCTGTATAATCTTTAAAAACTTGGTGAATAAGAGTTTATATTCATATTATCTTATTTAACTACCTTATATATAATAATTCAAAAACAAAGATACATGTAAATATAAAAATTGCAAATCGTTTACAAATATTTTAAACATCTTTTACCACACAATCAATAAACACATTAAATTGGTAATTTTAATAATTTTAACAAGAATCAACAAAATGAACTGTTTATACGACATGGTTTGGTTCCAGTGTACTGATGAGAAAGCTGACTGTTTGTTTACAATATTTACACAAAAACTGAAGATACCAAGCTATATATAGCTGTAGAATTGTTACCTGAAGTTCATCCGTCAAAATAGGTAACAACACGATATAGAATTAACACAAAATCACATCAAAATATAATTCATTCTTATTTCATGACCAGGCCTGTCAGTTTTATTCTGTGTCTCTCAAACACTAACTTCAACAAGGTCAAAAATCTCAATTCTTAAAAATATAATCTTACATATAAAATTACAAATATTTACAATAAAATATAAATTTACAGAAATATAGAAATATGAGGAAAGATGATTGATCAAGAGATAAAAGATTGAATTGTAGAATAAACTTTATTTCAATGATATTTCTCTGATCTGTGTAATATCAAATTGAACAACAAACTGATTGTTAGACTTTAAATAACCATTGTTTTTATCAGTGAGTTTAAACCAAGTGATAGGACTCCATTTAAAATCCCGACCAAACAACCAATCACCTCTCTCTAATCTCTGGTCACTATCTGTTCTAGTTATATTCTTACTATTATCAATATTCAATAAACTGATTTGACTATCAATAATACAATAGTTTAGACTCGGATTGTCATCTGATAATAGTCTAATATTAATACAGAAATTACCACCACTCCTCGCTACACAACAACTCCATATCAAGTTACTGTAACTAAACTTATCTTTACAGGCATATACACCATACTCATTCTTAATATCATTTATATTAAACAGAAATTGATATGAATTGGACTCGTGTAGTTTGGGTATGTGATATTGTTTTAATACCATGGAACCTAACATGTCGATATTTAAACTAAAATCTTTTTCTTTCCAATTAAGATACTGAATCACTGATGGTGTTCTCACTTTCAAATCTTTACACAATTCTTCTAGCTCTTTTATTTTCTCAAGTGAAACTAAGATTTGTAAACCACAATCTTCTGTTAAAGAAGGAAAATTTGTCTCCAGATTCAGTTTGAAAGTTTTTATGTCTCCCATAATTTTCTCTCCAGTTTTGGTCAATTCCGATTCTGTTTCTTCAAACTTATTTTTAATGTCTGTCATGATTCTCTCACTGCTAGCTTTTATATCTGCTATAATTTTATCAGTTTGTTTGGTTATTCTACTGCAAGCATCTTCAGTAAAACGCTGGAGTGTCTCTCTCGCTTCTACTAACGCCACATGAATTTCTTCCAAAACTTTGATTTTATTTTGGATGAATTTCTCTGAGGTTAAAACTAGTTCTGTGGCTTTTTCTTTCGTAGTTTCACATTCTACATCTAAATACTCGTGAACGTTGTGTTCTTTCAGAAAACATTTATGACATAACACACAGTGGCAAGTTAGACAATAGTAGTCTATTGGTCTCTCTCTATGACATGGACAGTGATATTTTGTACCAGTAACTTGTGTTGTATGCGGGGATGTTTGAACTATAAAATTGGTAATAAACATCTTAGCCCCACCATCTGGAATGTTGATTTGCTGCTGACAAATTGGACAGCAGAATGTCTCTGTCTTGTCTCCAATATATTTGTCGATACATTCGAAACAGAATGTATGTCCACATATCAACACTTTAGGTAACTTTAAACTCTCAAAACAAATAGTACATTCCGGTCCGGTGTTTACCGAGGCAGTGGCCATTATTCTTCTATAAAATACACTGAAATTATCCTGATTGACAACAAAACACACAGAGATGTCCTGGTTGAAAATAGAAGATCACCAACCAGTCTGATGTAAGACTCAGTACAGAATGAGAAAGATTTCTACGAATATTCACGTTATATACTGGTTTAGAAATGTCTTGTTGATCACTATGTTAGATATCAACTTATAAACTATTAAACACAGAATGAGATGATCTAAAGTTTCCACGAATAATAACGTCACATGTTTTAACTTCCTAGAAATAATATCACCTCATTAGATATTCAGGTCATACACTGTGTAGAAATATCTTGTCGTGTTGGACTAAATTCAAAATCTTATCAGCCCGGTTTAAAGTCTGAATTTTGATTTAATATTTTATAAAATTCTGACTTTTAATTTAATATTTTATAAAATTCTGATTTTTAATTTACTATTTTGTAAAATTTTGACTTTTAATTTAATGTTTTATAAAATTCTGACTTTTAATTTAATATTTTATCAAATTCTGACTTTTAATTTAATATTTTATCAAATTCTGACTTTTAATTTAATATTTTATCAAATTCTGACTTTTAATTTAATATTTTATAAAATGTTTATTTCAGATGTCAACTTATATTGTGTCGTGTTTAAACACATACAGAAAAAACGAGTGTAAATTAGGTAAAATAACCAGTACTGACGATTTTAAACATCTAGCAAGGAAGGTGAGTTGTTTTCTTTCTTCTATTTCTTGTGGGGGCTGAGGGGGCTCAGTGTGATAGACGCTTGCTCCATGTTTCAATCCCAGCTTGGGTTTTTCACTTGGTTTACCCTGTCAGTGATGGAGGTAGGTCGTTTGAATGGGACAATAAACCGAAGCCCTGTGTGCTACAGGCTGTGTTGTTGTTGATGTTGTTGTTGTTGTTAAAACTTGCTATATTTGTAATTGATTAAGCTCTTTAAAGCTCTTTACCGCCATATTAAATAAACGTATTTTAGATTACGATAAGAAATACAATATTATCTCCCCTACCCAATTTGGTTTTCGAATAAAATTATCAACAACAGATGCTATTTACGTACTCCAAACATTGATCAATAAAACACTTAAATCCAAAAAACGTCTTTATTGTTGCTTCGTTGATTATTCTAAATGTTTCGATTTAATTCAAAGAGTAAATTGATGGTATAAATTAATTAAAGAAGGGGTTGATGGTAAAGTATTTAGAATTGTAAGATCTTTGTATAGTAAAGTCAAATGTTGTGTTATGTCAAATGGAAACATTTCTGAATTTTTTGATTGTAAGAATGGATTATTTCAAGGTGAAATTCTTTCTCCACTTTTGTTTTCATTTTATGTAAATGACTGTGAGTCTTCATTTATTCAAAATGGTTGCCCTTCATTAACTTTAGACACTCTTAATTTATTTCTTTTAATGTATGCAGATGACAAAGTGTTATTTTCAGAAACCATTGCAGGACTTCAAGAATTATTAGATTCTTTACAATCATACACATCTAACTGGAACCTTACTGTCAACATTAATAAAACTAAAGTTGTAATTTTTAGGAATAGTGGAAAAATTAAACAAAATGAAGTTTGGCATTTTAATGATAATAAATTAGAAACTGTTGATGAATTTAACTACCTTGGTATGCTTTTAAACTTTAATGGAAAATTTCTAAAAACACAAAAAAGATTGGGGGAACAAGGGAGAAAAGCTCTTTTCGCTATTTTAAATATCTGCAACAAAAACTATTTTAATATTGAAACTATGTTACATGTTTTTGATTCTTATGTTAGTAGTATTCTTAATTATAGTTGTGAAATTTGGGGTTTTCATATAGGTAAAGATATAGAAATTATTCATTTATTATTTTTAAAAACTATCCTCAGAGTAAAACGTTCAACAATGAATGCCATGATATATTACGAGCTTGGTAGATTTCCTTTGTATATCATACGATTATGTAGAATTTTTAAATATTGGCTAAAACTTTTAAATTCAGAGAATATTTTATTGAAATCACGCTTAATAGATAGTTATAATCATAGTGATATTTGGCTTTTAAATGTGAAAGAAAATTTATACAAAATTGGACTTGGGTACATTTGGGAAGATCCGGAACTTTATTTACATTCATTTTCACTTATTAAAGAAAGAATCTTAGATAATTTTAAACAAGAATGTCATGAACTCATGTGATTCTCCAAAAGGTATATTATACATAAATCTAACCAATAAATTCGAACTCCAACCATACCTCACCAAGCGAGTATATAAATTTTATCTTTTAAATATTGTAAAAATACGTTTATCTGTACACTCATTAAGAATTGAAACAGGAAGATACTCAAATATTTCTCGTAATCAAAGATTTTGTCAATTTTGTTTTTCTAATAATTCCAATGATATTGAAGATGAATTCCATTTTATCTTGTTATGTCCTTTATACCAAGAATTTAGATGTAAATACATTAAAAAATATTATTATAATTATCCAAATATGTACAAACTGATCAAACTTCTTTCATCAGAAAACACATCATTATTGAAAAAGCTAGGTATTTATATAAAATTATCAAATAATAGACGAAATGAATTTTTATCGGATATGTGAAGCTCTCTGTGTAAAATTATGCATGTATATACGTTTGTGTTTGTATTTGTATATTTGTGTTTGTATTTGTATGTTTTTTTGTTTGTTTTTTCTCTTTTTGTATATTTGTATGTTTTGTGTTTGTATTTGTATCCGATGAGTAGAAATACTCAAGGAAAATAAAGAACTTTGAACTTTGATTATATTTCAGTTAACTCACCATGTCATGGCGAAAGAATTAAAACATTGTCGACATGTAGAAGATCTGGAAGTTAATGAAAATGTCAAGTCGAAGGCTAAAGATTATGTGAGAAAATATATGTCGAAATCAGGCACTGTGTATAAAAAACCTTTAGATGATGATATTTATTAGTTCGTTAGTGTTGAAATAATTAATTAGAGTATCTTTATTGGTGTAGGATGATCCTACGAAAATGGTGACCTCGGAACTCGAAGGTGATCAAACATTTGTATACAAAATTAATTTTGCTACTCTGATATTGTCAATATTATAAATGACTCGAAATGGTGGCAAACTGGCACTTGTAATGGACATTATCTGGCTTATTGTCAATTCCCATATCAATATATAAATGATATTCTACTTAAAAAATATTTATTGGAACTGTTGTCAGAATGAGATTTCACTGACGTTGAAAAATATCCAATTGGTAAAAAATTAAATCAACAGCCCTACTAGGATCCACTGTTGATAGAGGAACACGATAGAGGTTCAAGTCACATGTAATAAATATCTGTACACTCATTAAGAATTGAAACAGGAAGATACTCAAATATTTCTCGTAATCAAAGATTTTGTCAATTTTGTTTTTCTAATAATTCCAATGATATTGAAGATGAATTCCATTTTATCTTGTTATGTCCTTTATACCAAGAATTTAGATGTAAATACATTAAAAAATATTATTATAATTATCCAAATATGTACAAACTGATCAAACTTCTTTCATCAGAAAACACATCATTATTGAAAAAGCTAGGTATTTATATAAAATTATCAAATAATAGACGAAATGAATTTTTATCGGATATGTGAAGCTCTCTGTGTAAAATTATGCATGTATATACGTTTGTGTTTGTATTTGTATATTTGTGTTTGTATTTGTATGTTTTTTTGTTTGTTTTTTCTCTTTTTGTATATTTGTATGTTTTGTGTTTGTATTTGTATCCGATGAGTAGAAATACTCAAGGAAAATAAAGAACTTTGATGTGTTCACCAGATGTGATAAAGATACAAGATTAATAGACCTTATTAACGTGTCGGCCATCTTGGATCCATATCGACGCTCATAACGCAAGCAAACAAACATAGGAAGCGTCTTGCATCTGCAGAAAAATCACCACCTTGAGGTCTTTAACACCACCTTATCAAGTCTCATTAACTCAAACCTAATCAAATTTTACATCGTTAAAATCGGAATTAATTACGCTATTTAAAAATACTTTCAGATGAAGTGTTTCTTCACATATTTCTGAGAAAGGGTCATAAAATTTTCTCGCTGTTGATATGGTGATTAGTGACGTATTCCTTTAATTCATTTAACGTCGTTATGAATGGGTTGACGTCATTTGCGTTATGAACCTCGGTTTCTAAGCGGTTAAAGCGAGGCGTGAATAAGGTCAATTGAATTGACTCGAAGAAAACCTGAAATGAAATATGTTGATGTATATTTAACTGTATATAGTTGTATACATGTATAATGAAATCATAACAGTAATAGTGCTTCTTTCTTTCTTTTTCTTTTTTAGTTTTTTATCTTCTTTAAAACTGATTCTGTTTTTACCATGAAGACGTCCATTGATAACAAATAATGTGCTTCAATCACAAATTTAATATTAATTGTATTTTATTGTACACACAATGTTGTTCTGGAATAAACCATGTTCCTTTACCAACGGTATACAATATTAATAATCTAACTGTTACTCCCATGACAAGATATTCTCGTCATTAAATACTAGTAAACTCTTCGCGTTAATCTATCGATCTGAAACTTGACAGAAAATGAAAGAAATGGCGGAATGGAAAGGTGACATTTTCTCGTAATAATATATTTGAAGGAATATGATTGGTCAAGAAGATGACTCTCGACCAATGAAAATAACAATGACGAGAAATGTGTGTCATGCAAGCAATGGTTAGATTGATAAAGGAACGTGGGAAAAGACAGACTATTTTTGAAGTTTTTTAAGAAGCTGACTTAAGTCTAATGTACAAGTTTTTATAATAATATCTTGTACGTCGTTTCTTAGTACTGTCACTAGCTGTCCTAAATATTTTACTTTTGTTAAAAATCAGTGTTTAAAATCATCCATATTTCATCTTGTTTTTTGTTTTGTATTTTGTAATCATGTTATTAATTGATTGTTTAAATGAAAAATTAGAAATTTAGAGAAAAGTTTGAATTTATATGACATGTTAAATGTTTATAGTCTTATTCTAAATAAAACAATATTTTATTCCCAAATTTAATCTCTATATTAATTAGAATACGACCATCCTGTATTTCAGTTCCTGTTTAATCAGTGTGTCCCTCTAACCCAAGTGCAGTACACCTGAGAATATAAGGCAGTTTTGTGACCATTTTCTCGCTGTTGATATGGTGATTAGTGACGTCATATTCATTTTCATTCATTTGATACCGTATTTTATGAATGGGTTGTCGTCATTTGCATTACCATCACCAGTGCAACAAACTGGCTGAACAGGAACTGAAAAGCAGAAAGGTTGTTTTTGGAAGAAAATACCTTAAGATGAGATCGGTGAGAGCATTTCAAGATGGAAAATGAATGATATTGGTGGTCGATGTGGTGAAAGCGCAATAGACACAGGTTGAATTGTGTAGTTTGTTCTGAAATTGAATTTTTTTTTACAGGGGCCATGTATAATCTGATAAATCTACATTCTAAAACTTGGTCAATAAGAGTTTATATTCATATTATCTGGTGTCATAACTATACAACAGATTACCTATGTAATCTGATAAATCTACATTCTAAAACTTGGTGAATAAGAGTTTATATTCATATTATCTGGTGTCATAACTATACAACAGATTACCTATATAATCTGATAAATCTACATTCTAAAACTTGATGAATAAGAGTTTATATTCATATTATCTACTGTCATAACTATACAACAGATTACCTGTATAATCTGATACATCTACATTCTCAAACTTGGTGAATAAGAGTTTATATTCATATTATCTACTGTCATAACTATACAACAGATTACCTGTATAATCTGATACATCTACATTCTTAAACTTGGTGAATAAGAGTTTATATTCATATTATCTACTGTCATAACTATACAACAGATAACCTGTATAATCTGATAAATCTACATTCTAAAACTTGGTGAATAAGAGTTTATATTCATATTATCTACTGTCATAACTATACAACAGATTACCTGTATAATCTGATAAATCTACATTCTAAAACTTGGTGAATAAGAGTATATATTCATATTATCTAACCTTATATATAATAATTGAAAAACATAAGATACATGTAAATATAAAAATTGGAAATTGTTTACAAATATTTTAAACATCTTTTACCACACAATCAATAAACACATTAAATTTGTAATTTTAATAATTTTAACAAGAATCAACATAATGAACTGTTTATACGTCATGGTTTGGTTCCAGTGTACTGATGAGAAAGCTGACTGTTTGTTTACAATATTTACACATAAACTGAAGATACCAAGCTATAGATAGCTGTAGAATTATTACCTGAAGTTCATCCGTCAAAATAGGTAACAACACGATATAGAATTAACACAAAATCACATCAAAATATAATTCGCGATTGCGACTTAAGAGAAGGTTCGCCAGAGTCAGCCGTGACCCTAACTCCAGAGGGGGGTAAACGCCCTTTTTCTGCCATAGGTTGATTAAAAATGGGTCGTTCGCATATGAAACGAATCAGCGTTCAATGTCGCATCTTTTCAACACAAAATCGTGGCGAAAAATCATATAGGAATCTTGTAGGGCCCCTAAAACATTTATTCCGGTAGGGTAGGGATTAGCCCTTTGTATAAAGTCAATTGGCGGTGGTGATATGCGTACAAATGTGTCGGCTGTTGACCAAAAAACATTTGTATGATGGATAAGATCACGAAAGAGTTTGACATTTTCAAAAAAAAAAAAAAAATAAAGGTTTCTTTGGTGTCTCGAACCCGGTCCCCCCAAGCTGTGGCTCCAGATTTTCGCCAGAGTCAGTAAGAAGCTTGTAGGGCCCCTCAAACATTTGTACTGGTTGGGGAGGGCTTAAGCCCTTTGCATAAAGTCAATTCGCGGTGGTAGTATGCCCACAAATGTGTCAGTTGTTGAGCAAAAAACATTTGTATAATGGCTAAGATCACGAAAGAGTTTGAAATTTTGAAGAAAAAAATAAATAAAGGTTTCGGTGTGGTCTCGAACCCCCCCCCCCCCTCCCCCTCCTAGATGTAGCTCCAGCACGCTAACCGCTTAATATAAAATCTACAAACTTTTGTTTAATAATAGTGATGCAGGTCGGAGGGGCTGACATGGAAAAAGTGTCTAGTCGTTCGGATGGGACAATAAAGCGAGGCCTTGTGAGCTACAGACTGTGCACGTTAAAGAGTTGAAAATCGAAAATAAGAGTAAACTAATGCTGCTGTCCTGTCAAAATATCCCCCATTGCACATTACATGACGTTTGCCCGTCCTCTATTAGCCCATATAGATATTACGTTTAACGTCATAAAACACTTAGCTTTAGTGGAATAGATGTAACTACAGACATCTGATTGATAAATTGTAATGGTGTAAATCGATGCTATCAGAATCCCTGATACACATATATGTATTTATAAAACATCTTTACAATCTATTTAAAAACTTGGCCTATTTGATAATCTGATTGAAAATTGTAATGGTGTAAATCGATGCTATCAGTGTCACAATATAGATGTATTTATAAATCTATTTAAAGACTTTACCTATTTGATAATTTGTGTTTTTATTTTCAGAAAAAGAAAACTAAGACGGCGGAAGCTGATACTTCAAGTGAAGTGGAGAAGAAATTAAAAGATATTTTTAGAAAAGGAGTAAGTGAATTTAAATATTTGATAAAATTCTGACTTTTAATTAAATATTTTATAAAATTCTGACTTTTAATTAAATATTTTATAAGATTCTGACTTTTAATTAAATATTTTATAAAATTCTGACTTTTAATTTAATATTTTATAAAATTCTGACTTTTAATTATACGCCCTCATCTCTCTATGAGGACGTATATTGTCGGCACCCCTTTCCATCCGTCGGTCCGTCCGTCTTGTCAACATTTGCTCGTAAACGCTCTAAAAACTAGAGTTTGTGACGGAATCAAATGAAATTTGATATGTGTATACATATTCATAAAACGAAGATCAAGTTCGAATTTGAGCTATTCTCGATTGTTAGAAGCAGAGTTATTGCCCTTGCCTCAAATCTTGAATATGCTATTACTCTCTTAGTTTTCAACCGATTTTGATGAAACTTAAAATGGATGTTATTGGACCTAAATCGAAAGGTTTGAGAAAGTTTATTCCTGATTAAAATTAAAGCTTTTTCAAGATTTAGGCCTCTTTCATCAGTTTTGAGGAGTTTTTGCCTTTTGACCTTTTGACCTCTATACAGTAAGTGCTTCATCAACATCATTTGCTTTGTAAATGCTCTAAAAACTAAAATTTTTGATGGAATCAAATGAAATTCGGTATGTATATACATATTCAGAAAACAAATATCAAGTTTGAATTTAAGCAATTTTCAACCGTTAGAAGCAGAGTTATTGCCCCTGCCCCAAAGTCGTGAAAATGCTATTACTATCTTAGTTTTCAACCAATTTTGATGAAACTTAAAATGGATGTTAATGGACCTAAATCGAAAGGTTTGAGAAAGTTTCGTTTTATCCTGATTAAATTTAAGGCTTTTTCGTTAGGCGTAAATGGCTGTGGTCCACTATCTTTAAATATTTTATAAAATTATGACTTTTAATTTAATATTTTATAAAATTCTGACTTAATTTAATATTTTACAAAATTTTGACTTTTAATTAAATGTTTTATAAAATTCTGACTTTTAATTAAATGTTTTATAAAATGTTTATTTCAGATGTCAACTTATATTGTGTCGTGTTTAAACCCATACAGAAAAAACGAGTGTAAATTGGGTAAAATAACCAGTACTGACGATTTTAAACATCTAGCAAGGAAGGTGAGTTGTTTTTTTTCTACTATTTCTTGTGGGGGCTGAGGTGTCATGAGGTAGACGCTTGCTTGTTAACCTGAAGATCCAGGTTTTAATCCCAGCTTGGGTTTTTCACCTGGTTTACCCTGTCAGTGATGGAGGTAGGAGGGCTGACAGTCGTTTGAATGGGACAATAAACCGAAGCCCTAAACTTGCTATATTTGTAATTGTTGATGTTGATGTTGATGTTGATGTTGTTGTTGATGTTGTTATTGCTATATTTGTAATTGATTATATTTCAGTTAACTCACCATGTCATGGCGAAAGAATTAAAACATTGTCGACATGTAGAAGATCTGGAAGTTAATGAAAATGTCAAGTCGAAGGCTAAAGATTATGTGAAAAAATATATGTCGAAATCAGGCACTGTGTATAAAAAACCTTTAGATGATGATATTTATTAGTTCGTTAGTGTTGAAATAATTAATTAGAGTATCTTTATTGGTGTAGGATCCACTGTTGATACAGTAACACGATAGAGGTTCAAGTCACATGTAATAAATATCCTCAAGTTCACCAGATGTGATAAACATACAAGGTTAATAGACCTTATTCACGTGTCGGCCATCTTGGATCCATATCGAGGCTCATAACGCAAGCAATCAAACATAAGCAGCGTCTTGCCACTTCAGAAAAATCACCACCTTGAGGTCTTTAACGCCATCTTATCAAGTTACACTAACTCAAACCTAATCAAATTTTATATCGTTAAAATCGGAATTAATTACGCTATTTCAAAATACTTTCAGATGAAGTGTTTCTTCACATATTTCTGAAAAAGGAGCGAAAAGGCAGTTTTAAGACAATTTTCTCGCTGTTGATATGGTGATTAGTGACGTCATATTCCTTTTCATTCATTAACGTCGTTATGAATGGGTTGACGTCATTTGCGTTATGAACCTCGGTTTCTAAGCGGTTAAAGCGAAGCGTGAATAAGGTCAATTGAATTGACTCAAAGAAAACCTGAAATGAAATATGTGGATGTATATTTAACTGTATATAGTTGTATATACATGTATAATGAAATCATAACAGTAATAGTGCTTCTTTCTTTCTTTTTCTTTTTTACTTTTTTATCTTCTATAAAACTGATTCTGTTTTTACCATGAAGACGTCCATTGATAACAAATAATGTGCTTCAATCACAAATTTAATATTAATTGTATTTTATTGTACACACAATGTTGTTCTGGAATAAACCATGTTCCTTTACCAACGGTATACAATATTAATAATCTAACTGTTACTCTCATGACATGATATTCTCGTCATTAAATACTAGTAAACTCTTCGCGTTAATCTATCGATCTGAAACTTGACAGAAAATGAAAGAAATGGCGAAATGGAATGGTGACATTTTCTCATAATAATTAATTTGAAGGAATATGATTGGTCAAGAAGATAACTCTCGACCAATGAAAATAACAATGACGAGAAATGTGTGTCATGCAAGCAACTGTTAGATTGATAAAGGAACGTGGTAAAAGACAGACTATTTTTGAAGTTTTTTAAGAAGCTGACTTAAGTCTAATGTACAAGTTTTTATAATAATATCTTGTACGTCGTTTCTTAGTACTGTCACTAGCTGTCCTAAATATTTTACTTTTGTTAAAAATCAGTGTTTAAAATCATCCATATTTCATCTTGTTTTTTGTTTTGTATTTTGTAATCATGTTATTAATTGATTGTTTAAATGAAAAATTAGAAATTTAGAGAAAAGTTTGAATTTATATGACATGTTAAATGTTTATAGTCTTATTCTAAATAAAACAATATTTTATTCCAAAATTATATCTCTATATTAATTAGAATACTCCTTCTTAGAATGGACCCACAATCTACATTCTAAAACTTGGTGAATAAGAGTATATATTCATATTATCTGGTGTCATAAACATACAACAGATTACCTGTATAATCTGATAAATCTACATTCTAAAACTTGGTGAATAAGAGTTTATATTCATATTATCTACTGTCATAACTATACAACAGATTACCTGTATAATCTGATAAATCTAAATTCTAAAACTTGGTGAATAAGAGTTTATATTCATATTATCTACTGTCATAACTATACAACAGATTACCTGTATAATCTGATAAATCTACATTCTAAAACTTGGTGAATAAGAGTTTATATTCATATTATCTACTGTCATAACTATACAACAGATTACCTGTATAATCTGATAAATCTAAATTCTAAAACTTGGTGAATAAGAGTTTATATTCATATTATCTACTGTCATAACTATACAACAGATTACCTGTATAATCTGATAAATCTACATTCTAAAACTTGGTGAATAAGAGTTTATATTCATATTATCTTCTGTCATAACTATACAACAGATTACCTGTATAATCTGATAAATCTACATTCTAAAACTTGGTGAATAAGAGTTTATATTCATATTATCTACTGTCATAACTATACAACAGATTACCTGTATAATCTGATAAATCTACATTCTAAAACTTGGTGAATAAGAGTTTATATTCATATTATCTACTGTCATAACTATACAACAGATTACCTGTATAATCTGATAAATCTACATTCTAAAACTTGGTGAATAAGAGTTTATATTCATATTATCTACTGTCATAACTATACAACAGATTACCTGTATAATCTGATAAATCTACATTCTAAAACTTGGTGAATAAGAGTATATATTCATATTATCTACTGTCATAACTATACAACAGATTACCTGTATAATCTGATAAATCTACATTCTAAAACTTGGTGAATAAGAGTATATATTCATATTATCTGATGTCATAACTATACAACAGATTACCTGTATAATCTGATAAATCTACATTTTAAAACTTGGTGAATAAGAGTTTATATTCATATTATCTTATTTAACTACCTTATATATAAAAATTGAAAAACATAAGATACATGTATATATAAAAATTGGAAATCGTTTACAAATATTTTAAACATCTTTTACCACACAATCAATAAACACATTAAATTGGTAATTTTAATAATTTTAACAAGAATCAACATAATGAACTGTTTATACGACATGGTTTGGTTCCAGTGTACTCATGAGAAAGCTGACTGTTTGTTTACAATATTTACACAAAAACTGAAGATACCAAGCTATATATAGCTGTAGAATTGTTATCTGAAATTCATCCGTCAAAATAGGTAACAACACGATATAGAATTAACACAAAATCACATCAAAATATAATTCATTCTTATTTCATGACCAGGCCTGTCAGTTTTATTCTGTGTCTCTCAAACACTAACTTCAACAAGGTCAAAAATCTCAATTCTTAAAAATATAATCTTACATATAAAATTACAAATATTTACAATAAAATACAAATTTACAGAAACTTAGAAATATGAGGAAAGATGATTGATCAAGAGATAAAAGATTGAATTGTAGAATAAACTTTATTCCATTAATTTTTCTCTGATCTGTGTAATATCCAATTGAACAACAAACTGATTGTTAGAATTTATATAACCATTGTTTTTATCAGTGAGTTTAGACCAGGTGATAGGACTCTCTCCAAAAAACCAACTCCAACCCAACCAACCATCTCTCTTAAATCTCTTGACACTATATGTTCTAGTTATATTCTTACTATCATCAATATTCAATAAACTGAGTTGACTATCAATAATACAGTAGTTTAGACAGTTATAGTAGTTATAGATTGAACGCATGTTTCCCCCATTCCATTTTTCATTTCATGGGGGAAAAAACATGCGTTCAATCTATAACTACATGAGGAAAAAATGCAACCAAATTGAGCGTACCCAAAACAAAACCTCTACATTTCATAAAACACCCTACATTTTTCATAGAATTCTTACAACAAACACCTTCAATAAATTTCCTACATTCCATCAAAAAAAAACATATTAAAAATAGGATGAGTTTAATTTTAAAACATGAACAATACAGATTCGAAGATTATTCAGGCGACGGTATCTTTTCATCTATATTTTCTCTAGGTTCAAAAATCATTCCAAAAGTAGCTGGCTTTGTTTCAAACAACAAATCCCTAATTTCCTCCGGAGCTCAAGCAGTTGGGTCCGTGGCAAAAGCAGGCTTAAGAATAAACGACGCCGTGAAAAAATCCGACGAACTGAAAGAATTACAGCAAATAAGAGAACTACGAAACAAGAGAATAGAACAGCAGGTAAAAGAGGGAAAAGGGTTTAAAGTTATAGGATAAAAATGATAGTCGCTCACGCTCCAAAAACCTATTTTGGTTCCGATATTCAAAAATCATTAGGATATCTTCCTGGATTTCCATGGGCCAAATACTCTGGCGAGAAACATCTTCCAGGTCATAATTACACCGGTCCAGGTACTAGATTAGATCTGCGATTAGACGAAAACGATAAACCAAAACCAGGTGAAGAACCTGTCAATAGAGTTGACGCTGCTGCGCTTAAACACGACATACTTTACAGAAACAAAGACATAAACTTCAGACACGAAGCAGACAAACAAATGATAATCGAACTCGAAAATATTCCAAATCCAACATTCAAAGAGAAAATGCAAAGAGCGATAATCATAAAACTGTTAAAAGCAAAGATGAAATTGGGTATGGGATTGGCAGATGAAATTCATAAAGAATTTAGAAAAAACAAACATTATTTAAAAGTTAAAGTATTTGATAAAGATGAAATATGGTCAGCAGATTTAATTAATATGCCAGTTGAAAGGGGATATAAATATTGTTTAACAGTTATTGATTTATATACACGTTATGCTTGGGTTATTCCTCTCAAAAACAAAACTGGAATATCAGTCAAACACGCATTTGAAACCATAATGAAACAATCTGACAGACGGCCCCAAAAGTTATGGGTAGATAAAGGGAGCGAATTTTATAACAAAAATATGAAATCTGTGGGGTTTGAAATTTACAGTACTCACAACGAAGGTAAAGCTGTAGTAATAGAAAGATTTAATAGAACTCTAAAAAATAAACTATTCAAAAAGTTCACGGAATTAAAATCTCAAAAATGGCTAAAAATATTACCAGAGGTCGTAGACGAATACAATAACAAAATACATTCATCTATAGGAGTGTCACCAGCACAAGCCTCAAAAAATCCAAATATTATAAGAACAATTAACGCGCAACATAACTACGAAAATGAAATAAAGAATCTAAATGTCAAACCCAAATTTAAAGTTGGAGATCGAGTTCGTATTTTCAAATATAAAAGTAAATTCGAAAAAGGATATGTTGGTTATTGGACAAACGAAATATTTATCGTAGATAAAGTTAATAGTACATCTCCTCCAACATATGAATTAATCGATCAAGAAAAAGAACAAATTATAGGTAGGTTTTATCAAAATGAACTTCAAAAAACTGACTTTTAAAAATGAATGAATTTCTCGATAAATATGGAACCGATACAACCACAAACTTCCAACTTATAAGATGGGCGAATGAGTTAAACATATCACCGTTTTATTATTGTATGAGAGATGAAATAAATAATCTCAAAAGTAAGAAAGGTAAATTCTACGCTATAACAAATATACACACTTCCGATCAAAAAGGCGTTCATCATTCTGCTTTGTACAAAGACTCTAACTTTTATTTTTTCGACTCTTTTGGATTAGATCCCACTGAAGAGATAATGAATATAACTAATCAACCAATTAAATCTTCTACATTTCAAATACAAAAGCCGGGTCAAAAGTTTTGTGGACAACTTTCACTTTGGGTTTTATATCAGTTGAGTTTAGGAAAACAGTTCGAAGAAATTGTAATAAATTTAACTCAATAAAAATGGCAAATAAATTTGGTTTAGGCGCTTTACCTTTAGATACTAAAAACCCAAACACTACATTTCCAATCAATAAAATCAAACCATATTTTGTGGATCAAATCGGAGACATTCTTCAGGGTGATATTGATATGAATAATTTTGGTATAACTAATTTAAAATCTCCGGAAAACGATAATGATGCTGTTCATAAGAAATATTTAATGGATCAAATAAATTTAATTGAAGTAGATAAAAACCATTTAAAAGATCGAATAGCTGATGTGAAAAGATTCTTCAAACGACAAATAAATAATAAAGATTTTATAAATGAATCTAAATTGAAAGAATTAGATTATATTGATGATGGTAAATTACAAAAAGAAGTAACAAGTTTAAAAAGTTTTATTCAACAACAATTAGTCAATACAGTAGATAAAACTCAATTACAAAATTTAAGGTCATCAATATCTAATTTAGATGATAAACTAACAAAGCAAAAAGTAGATCTTAAACAACTAATATCCAATATTAATCCAGGCATAAGTGAAGACAAATTAACCGCATTAGAAAGTAAACTTAGTGATGATAGCGAAATACAAAAACAAATAGAATCTATTCAACAACAATTAGTCAATACAGTAGATAAAAATCAATTACAAAATTTAAGGTCATCAATATCTAATTTAGATGATAAACTATCAAAACAAAAAGTAGATCTTAAACAACTAATATCCAATATTAATCCAGGCATAAGTGAAGATAAATTACAACAAGAATTAACTGCTCTGGAAACTAAATTTAAAACTGAATTACAAAACGAACTAAAATCTATTGATGATAGTGAAATTAAAACTTATATTCAACAACAGATAGAAAATATTGATGATAGTGAAATTAAAACTTATATTCAACAACAGATAGAAAATATTGATGATAGTGAAATTAAAACTTATATTCAACAACAAATACAAAATATTGATGATAGTGAAATTAAAACTTATATTCAACAACAAATACAAAATATTGATTATAGTGAGATTCAACAACGGATAACTACTATTAATAATGAAGTTTTAAAACAGGAAACAAATATAACCACATTACAAAATAATCTCAATGAACTGGAATATATTAAACCCTATTATATCTTTCTTCCATCTAAAGACTATACAGATTATTCTGTGGAAGAAATCAGTGGAAAAGTCATTTATAATTATAAATATGGGTTTAAAGTAAATATTAAAAATGGTATAGATACTCATGGAAGCTTACATAGAGGCTTCTCTGATGGTATGACTTCTTTTGAGGGGAATACTATAATTGACATATTTTTTCCTATGAAGGTAAAAGTCGATTTACCAATTTATTATCAATTTATTGATTATAGCTCTTTTGTATCTGTTCACTTTATCAAAAATGGTAACATCGTAGATACTAAAGTATCAAATCCTTATGAGAACAATTTTAATATTTCGTCAAATCAGTTGTATATAGATAACCTTAGAATCTCAATCGAGCCGTATGATAAAGGATCATTTTATAAAATTGAGTTATATGATATGATATTGGAAACGGAAACTTCACCATCAGTAAGCATAGTTAGAAATCAAGAACCACAAAAAGAAGAAAGCAAACAGATTTATGAGTTTTTACGAACAACAGACTTTGAATATGTGAAACTATATTTTGTTCATAATGATCTTTACTTCTCTGTTGATGTTAATAAAAATCAACAATTTAAACATTTTCCAATAGCATTAACAGAAAATATAGGTGGATCATATTTTTTCATAGAAATCTCTATTGAAAAAAAAACAAATTTTTTTGTTTATCGGGATAAGAAGAACAAGGAGTCAAAACAAGAAGCATTCTTAGTACAGATACATGTCACTATTGCACAAAACCCTAAGGATAAACGTAGATCATTATCGGAAGTTCACTTAATTTAACGTTTAAAAATGGAACAAGAAAGTAGACAAAAATACCTGATAGACAAACAAAACGAACTAAAAGTAAAACTAGAACAATATAATAAATGTAAGAAAAGATGGAGTAGAATTGATTCTGCTTTCAAAGCACTAAGTGTAGTTTTAACAGTAGGAACAACAATTGCAACGGCAGTAACTGGCGGATTGATGGTGCCAATACTTATTCCAACTGTATTAGCCGCAATTACTGCTATTCAAACCTCATCTTGTGGATTGATTGCTATGGGTTTTACATCCAAACAGAAATCTTATTTTAAAAAGAAAACAGATATCTTAAATACATATCTTAATAAGTTGTATATTTTCTTCGAAAGATCAAGAGAAGATAAGATCATTAGCGTTGAAGAGTTGGAAGAATTTAATGAAATTTTGGATAAATTTAATATACAAATATCAGCAATAAAAGATAATAAAAAGAACTCCAAAAATTAAGTAATTAAAAAAAAACATATAAAAAATATGAATAACATTGAAATTATAGACGATGAAACATTCATAGAAAACGTACTATTTACCGATCTTATCAGGGCTATTACTAATAGATTTTCAACATTTAATGGCCAAATTGAAATAGATGGTAGGATAATCGAGAATGGAAATCACAAACAATCCATGAAACTTCTTGGTTTCAATTCCAAAACTTTTAAGACCATTTTGTCTAATATGGATGCAAAATCTGACTGCTCGGATTGGTATTTTACAGGGAAAATAATTTTACGTAGAGACAATTTTAAGGAAATAAGAAGATCAAACGCTGGTAGAGGAACTGAACTACTTAAAAAGATAAATGAATATAAAGGTAAAAATTGTTATATACCAACAGATGGTAACTGTTTTATCAAATGCGTAAATCATGTTTTGAAAAAAGATTTAACAAATAAATTTCAAACATTCATTAATACATTTCCAAAAGCGAATAGAAAAGGAGTAATGACAGCTGCTAGAATTAATAAATTCAATGAGAAATGTAATACTTCATTTCAAATTTACACTCCCGAAAATAGAAATGTACGCCCCACCCTCACAGATGTAAACAAGGACAAGGCATTAGATTGGGTTTTATATTTACATAACTCACATTTCTGTCTTATAAGAAGAAATCAAAAAAAATTAGGGATTAAAGAAATAGAAGATAATTATGAACAGGTATGGAAAACATGTAGAGATGATAATGCTGTAAAAGAAGTATCACCTTTGAAACTAAACGTATTTTCAAATATGAGTGATGATACTTTATTCGCTTGGGACTGTGAAACGTATTCAGATAGTGAAACGCGTAAAGCAATTCCTTATTCATGTACGTTAATTAATTTAGAAAAGCTAAGAAAAAAGTTAGAGATGATACCTCCCACTGATAATATTCCAGAAGCATTTTATAACAAACTAATGAAAATAGTAGAAATATTTGTAGGCACAGATTGTATAGATCAAATGTTGAAATATTTAGGTAAATATGATAAAAAAAGATTAACATTGATTTCTCATAACGGTAGTGGTTTTGATAACTGGATCGTAATTAAAAACTTAAAGAAACTAACACAATGTCCACTAATAACACCCAGAGGAATTCTTTCTTTACCATTATCTAATCCATACACTGATGAAGATTTACAGAAAAGATGGAAACGACAGAAAGATATAAAAAGTAAATCCAATTATTTACAGCATATTAATTTCACATGTTCCTATCAACACGAAGCATCTAGTTTAGCAACATGGGGAAAGTCGTCTAATCTACCAATGAATTTGAGAAAGATCGTTGATGTAGACATTGCAAAATATACCAAAGATAACTGGGAAATTTTAAGACACGAATGGGAACCATATGCAAAGCGAGACACCCTATGTCTTGGAGCATGCTTGATAAAATATAACAAAGTTATGAAAGACGTTGTATTCCAGAGCGTTTCTAATAATCTAACGGCTCCATCTCTATCTTTAAAGGGGTGGTATTATTTGTATCATTACGATAAAGAAATGGTTGAAGAACCATATTACGAAAGTACAAGACTCGTACCAAAACATACTGAAAAACAAAATATAGAAAAGGTTTACTCACACACTAACCCTTTTATAAGACATTTTATAAGACGCTCTATTAAAGGAGGAAGGGTTTCTGCAAATCGAAAAATATTTACAACTGATAAAATCAATGAAATTTGTGATGTATTAAAGGAATATACACAAACAAATGACGACAACATAATTGATTTATTTAAAGAATATAGTAAAAGTGATAAAGATAAAACAGAGGTTAATTCAAAACTTAAAAATATAACATGTTCTAGACTGATGGCATTTGATGCTAACGGTTTGTATGCTTCTGCTATGTCAGATTTAGATAGTGAATATCCCAAAGCAGAAAGTGGTAGACCGTTTTTACCAGAAGAAAATAGAAAATTTGTCAAGCTCTTCAATGAACAAAACTTTAGACCCAAAACTGCTATTTTAACAGTTTGGTTTGAGTATCCCAAAAACATGTTCTTCCAACCGATACCAGCTAAAGATAAAATTAGTTTTACGAACAAAGAAGGAAAAAAGGAAACTGGCACTAAAATCAGATTCAGAAATGGTTTCTGTTCAGATGTTTTAACATCGGTCGATATTCAAGAAATAGTAAAAGCTGGTGGACGAATTATTAGAATATTAGATGGCATAGTATACGAAGAAAACTTTAGAACTCCTCCCTATAGAGACTACATTTTAATTTTGAGAGATCTAAGAAATCAATTCAAAAGGGATGGCAATATCGTTGGTAGTAATTGCATGAAATTATTAGGTAATGCCCTGTATGGGAAATCTATTCAGAAGGATATATCTTCATCAAAACATCTTTGGAATGACGTAACTTTAAAGGCTAACTTTGATTCACATGTTAAACACTATGAAAAAATAAATGAGACTCAATACATTGTTGATATAGAAAAAGAAGAAAAAGAAATTGACGATGTAAATAGTAAATCTACACGACTTACACCCAGTCATTTGGGATCATTCGTATTATCGCACAGTAAGAAAATAATGAACAATTTTATTCACGTAATAGATGGGTTTTATCAACCGGAAATATACTATACCGATACTGATAGTTTATACATTTCATCTAGCAATTGGAATAAATTAAATGAAGCTGGATTAGTATCCGAAAATGAATACTGTAAAGGAAAGAATGATTACGGTGATGGTGGAATTATATTCGGTTTATATTTAGCGCCGAAAGTCAAATACAATATCATACTAACTTCAGATGGTGTTTTAAAAGAAAAGAAAACATTTAAAGGTTATTCTAATGATAAGATAACTGTAGACGATTATATTCGGTTGGCTAGTGGATATGATATATCAAATGAATTTAAGAGAAATTGGGAAAAAAGTTTCACAAATGGAGTAGTTATTCCAAGGGATGATGATAAACAAAAGAAAGTTTTTAGAAGTTATTTAAATCTTGTAAAGAGAAAGGCTCCAAATAGTGAAGGAATCATGTATCCTTATTGTAATAAAGATGAATTGAGTTTGGATGAAAACTATGAATTTGATGATTTCGATTATCTAACTATTCAAGAAGAGAATGAAGAGTTACTTAATTCTTTTTAAATGAAGTTGAATAACAATTTCTTCGTTTCCAAAGTCTATAAACCTATTTTTACCATCTTTGATTTCCAGATTTATATCTTTGATCATAAAGGAATTAAGTGGTAAATATGTTGTTTGAAATGGTTTTTCTATAATTCTATATCCAATAGGAACAGTGAATGTTGGAAGACTGTAAATAATCTGACGTTTGTATTTATTGAAAAACCCACCGTTTATTAAATTGCAATGTATATTGATCACATCGACATCATTCTCGATATTAGCTTTATGTGGTGCTATAGTAGATTGGGTGTATACTCGTTTATCAAATCCTAGTAACGTATTCAATGAATTTTCTACGTTGAAATCAACTTGACTATTATTTCTTAATATCAATTTCATTTTGTTCAAATTTAAATTACCTTCGAATTCAATATTGTTTTTACCATTGACACTTCCTGCGTATTCAGATAGGTATTCGTTAATGGCTATGTATTCGTAACTTCCTGGTAGTAAACTTATGGTTTTGAATGTAGCTCCATTATCTGTTGATATTTTTATTTTGTTATTATCTTCGTTGATATTTCTAATGGAATTGTAAACAGAGAAATACTTTAATCCCAATTCATATTCTTGATTTCGATCGAGTTCATACTCATAATCTAGAGATAATTTAATGTCTGATTTATTTGAGGTGATGACGAATAGTTGACTCATTTTTAATAACACTTTTATAATCATTTTTATCTATGATACCTTTTTGTAGGAGTCTTTTTAATATACAGTTTAATTCATTATATTGTCTGTGTGATTGATGTCCTTCCTTCATTGCTGCTAATATTATTTGTAATCTATTAAGCAATTCTTCGTTATTGTCTGGTAGAAAAATTACACCATCTCCTGTATGTCCCAAAAAGTCATCGATTTCTTCTATAATATCATCAGTGTAGTTATCATCACTAGCATCGGTGTTATCATCTAATTCTTTTTCCAGTCTTCTTAATCTTAAAGTTTTTGGTCCTCCTGTCCTTGTCGATTTAAGAATTTCCACGTATGAATTTAAATCTTTGAAATTATAATCTTTATCATACCCATTCAAAAGATTAATCATACCGGGTGTTAAATCATATATAGCGTCTATTCTGTCAATCTTAAATGTTGGGTTGTTTTGATTGAAACGTATCCTAAAACCGTTAAGAATCAATCCATCCTGATCAATTGTTGGCTTTATTGTTTTGGCTAGGGTTGGATTTGGATTTGAAAAATAACGTTTTATATCATCTAATCTCCTGATTACGATTCCATCATCTTCAATGGGATATTCTATTTGTGGAGGAGATTGTTGAATTTGTTGTTTAGGAGCTTCTAATTTATTCTTGATATCCTCTTGACTTTTTAATATTGGTTTAAATAAAGTTTGTAGATTTTCCGTTAATCCGAGTTGTTGTAATCTGTTATTTTCAACTTGGGTCTTTATTTTATTCTTAGCTTTGATATATTCTCTATTTCTTTTTAAAATATTATTCCATTCCATTTTTAAAAAAATAAATTAACATATGTTGATCATTACTCTTTCACCCGCAGGTTTTCTGGTATTAACGAATACATATCCATGTTCCTCTGGATTTCTCCATTGAGCTTTACAAACCTTTTTAAACGAATCTCTGTCCATTCCGTGATTTATCGACTGTATGATTTGAGATAAATCTTTATCGTTTAATTCAAATAATAAAAAACAATTAGCATTTTTTCTAATGAACATAGCATCCATCCCGTAAAAAGATTGGGCTTGGTATAAGCAGTGACAGTTGTGATGTCTTCCCTTCGTGAAGAAATCTTGTTGAACAGTTTGATTTTTTTGCGCTACGCAGTCGTCAAACAATATTAAGTTCTTTCGTTTGCTATCAATATTAGACAAGTCCAAATCATTTACATTTTTTGTCAGAAACACTTTTATGTCAGTTGGATTGAAAGATGGATTCTTTTCTTTTATGAAGGTATCTAAGATATCTTTTATTTCCATTTCTCCTTTATCGTAATATTGAAATAATTCTTGAACATATTTCTTTGGTAAATATTCTAAAGCTTTGAGAAATTGATAATACGATTGTTCTGGTGTTGTTGTGTAGATATATAGAGAATCGAAATCTAAAAGGTTGGGTGTTGTCAACATGTTAAAAGTGAGATGAGTTTTCCCAGAACCTGAACTACCGCATATACACATGAGCATTGGATTATTAGGAAATATTTCTGAATGATTAAATTTCCTTCCCATTTTTATGTACCAAAAATTACACCTTCTCCTTTATACTTTGAAAGATATATTCCTTCTCCACTGTGTATATTTTTAAAAAATATTCCATTACCCTTATGTTTGACTTTAATTTCCCCTGTGTCAATACTATCCACTAATTTAGTTAATCCTTGTTTGACAGTTTTCTTAGTTTCTTCACTAAATCGATTTCCAAATTCTTTAACTGTACCTAATATGTCTGCTACTCCCGAACCTTTTGCTACCTTTTCCATTTCCAAATTATGTCTACGTTTTTCACTTTTTTCAGCTTCGGCTGCTTTCTTGGCATTGACGGCTTGAACTATTCCTGCTGTTCCGCCGGCCGTGGCACCGGCTGCGGCCAAACCTGCAAAGATCAAGGGTAGGAAAGGTAAAAATCCACCTTCCTTTATGTTCTTGTCAATTCTTTCCAAATCTATATCATCTCGTACTTTACAGTGTTTATATTTATCAATAAGTTTTTTAGTTATGCTGATTCTTTTACCATTGTAAGAAATTGTAGTTGGCTTTTCTGTTTCGATAGCATCTATTATTCTTTTTACTAAAGTTTCGGGTTTCATTTTTAAGGGATTAATTTATTCTATTCGAATCATCCGTCTGTCGGATATTTTTATTATATGTTTTGCTTCTTCCAATAATAAACAATAACCGGTTACATCTCCTTGTGTTTTTTCGATATGAATATTTATGTTTACTCCAGTTTTGAAAAGATCTTCTTGATGAGCTGATAGATCAAAACAGAAGATTGGGTGATTAATTGCAAAATCTACATATCCAAACTGAGGTGGATTCCCAAATAATTCACACATATTTTTATAATTTCTATACAATTCATTATAATCCTTTGTGGATGGATTAATAGTTAAAGGTTGGTTAGGATAATTATCGTTGTTTAATCTTACTTGAACTTTACGGATTATAGGATCTTGAGTTTGGTTCATTGCCACTCTAAAGATATTGTTGTTATTTGTCTGAGAATCTGGTAAGTTCTTGAAACCAACTATTAAATATCTTGCTGGTTTAATGCTGTTAGTGATTGGCCATGTTGTGGATTCTCCAGTTAAAGTCATACTCCCTACAGTGTTGCGCCGAAGAAAAGCTATTTCAATGTCTTTAGTTAACGAGTTGAATATTCTCGTTTCTACTTCAATTGATGGTGTTATTACGGGTATGAAAAGTTGGAGATTTGTTATTTCTAATTTTGCATTTGAATTAGCTTCTCCAAAGAATATCTTATCGTCATTAATTTCTCTTTGTAAATGAATTTTAAATGGTAAACCTATAGAAACTTTTCTATGTTCTAAAAGACCGAATAAAGGATATAATTTCCAATTTACGTAATTACCCCATCTATTATCCTCAACAACATTATTGTACTGATTTACTCGTTTGTCAAACCCCTGGTTTACTGCTCTACCGATTCTCTCGATGCTATTTCTGGCAATGACTCTCATTCTAGCGATATCAGCATCGTTAGCTACAGTTTTTACTGGTTCTTTTAAAACGGTCCCATCACCAACATCGGGTATCCAACCCGAGACTGAATCGTAGTTTTTGGGATAAAGGACTGTTTTCAACATTGTGTCAAATTCTCCAGGGTGTTTGATGGTTTCTATGGGGTTTGATCCCGCTTCCAAAACCATTTCGCTAAATAAAGAAGGAAAGAAATTATTTTCTAATGTTGTATTAGTCTGTGGGACTCTATTTTCATTTGCTGTTCCGTCCTTGATTTTGAAATCGCATCTGAAATAGGCATCAGACAGTAGCAACCAATTTGACAGACTATTGATCTCGAAAGTGACCCTCCCACCATCATTTAGTTGGGATTTAGATCCAACACTCGGAGAAATAATTATGAAATCTTCTTTCTTACGAGTAAATGAATAAAGAATTGGATCGTATAATCTAAAAATTGGATCAAGAATTTTATTTGCCATTTTTAGAGGAATTATTTTGATAAAATACAATACATTTACTATATGCATATTTAATGTTTAATAGAACAAAATAACAACATATAAATAAGTTCAACAATGTTTAGTAACAACTTTTACTGTATTAATCAACCCCTTGACTACGGATAAACACTGGTAACTAAGAGGTGATCATACAGAATCGCTACATGCTTTCAAGTATTATTATATAAATAAGTTCAACAATGTGTAAAGGGAGGTACAACTTTTACTGTATCACTCACAATGTTAATACCGGTTATCGTGACATTACACACAGCTATTTTTAGTTAATGTCCCTAGCAACTCACAAATAACACGCGGTATATGTCTACTTAAGACCGGTCATGATGACATTACAAACTATAAATCTACTGAAGACAAACTATCGATTGCGTGAAGCTTGAGTTATTTTTAGAGCGGTCCTACAGGGCCGGTCATGATGACATTATACGCTATAACACTATACTATATAAATACACCATAACAAAGATATCCGCGTTATAATGTTTAATAACAACAATAAATAAATTCAATAATTTGTAGTAACAGCTTTTACTGTATTAATCAACTCCATAGTTTAAAGTATTATTATATAAATAACAATGTGTAAAGGCAGGTAACAACTTATACTGTATCAATCAACTCCTTGACTACGGATAAACAATGGTATCCAGGCAGCGCTTTGAAGAAATCGCTGTGTAGTTACAAGTATTATTTCTATAAACAAATTGGTTACTAAGGACCGTAACAAGTGGTGAATATCGATTATCAACATGTTGCATTACACAAAGAAAGTTGTTACGGGTAAAATCAATAGTGCATTCAGACAAAGTCATAAACGAGTGAAGCATTGAATCAATACATTCTGTATAATCTAGAAACTCTATTACGTGAATATTGTACAGTCATTATGACTCACGTTCCTTTCCAAAACCTCTGTTGTTCACTACTGGCTTTTAATTCCTTGTCAATATCAGGCATCCAACTAAGAAATTGAGTAACTGAAACTGTGACTGTTTTAAACTTTGGGTATTGGGTACATAGTTTTGCAAGACGTCTTAGTTTTCTAGAATGGCTTAGCGAAATACTTAAGTTGGTTTTAACGAAATTAGTAAATAATCCAAAATGTAATATAAAAAGTTTCTGGAGCCACTGTCCATACGTTACATACACTTGAATAGTTTGCGCTGAGTTTTGTTTAATATAACTATCGCAATCCTTCACTATGTCTTTAACCGTGTTCTCTTCGTTTATACTATTGTCAAACTGTTTTAATTCCTGCGAATGGGGCAACTCACACACACTATTTTTTAGTTTTTTTAACACTTCCTTATTTTTGGTAAAACTTTTGTTGAAATTTAGAGGTTTTGGTTTTCTAATAAGTGTTTCCTTCTTTTCAAAATGATAGTCCTCAACTGTTTGTAAATCCTCAAGTAGCATCTTTTCTTTTAATTCCATATAATGATCTAAATGCATCTGGTGGTATTTTATGTGAGCTTCGATAGCATTTGTATAAATCCGCTTGACATCCTCTTGAACTGAAAATAAAAAAACATAGTGTTTTAACGAGGAAAACTATTTGGCACTGTCGTACGCCACCCAGCTATAAAAATGACAGATAATTACATATTAAAATGTACTTACCTGTGTCTGAAGTTTGAGATCCCACTGACATGCTTTCTTCTGCCATGTTTCCCCTGTAGATGTGTCTGTCTCAAACAAAGAACGCAAACTGAATAGAAACAGCTTGTTCCCATAGTAATCAATGTATTGACGTCATATATTCATGCAATATTGATCTAAGGGCGAACTAATGTCTCACATACAGTTCAATAAACTCAATATTGATTTATAATAAAACCTGATGTCTCACATACAGTTCAATAACCGCAATATTATAACGTAATGTATTTGATTAGATTCTTAGAAATAGTTTATTGATCAGACGTTTATACGATGATAATGCAACATGATTAAAGGGAACTAAATCTGTCAATCTTAATAAAACCAGACCACAATGGATTTCAAAGATAAATAAATCATTTTCAAATAGTGGGATAATATGTAATTTGAGGTATTTTATGCTAGGTAGGGACTTGATGGAATGTAGGAAATTTATTGAAGGTGTTTGTTGTAAGAATTCTATGAAAAATGTAGGGTGTTTTATGAAATGTAGAGGTTTTGTTTTGGGTACGCTCAATTTGGTTGCATTTTTTCCTCATGTAGTTATAGATTGAACGCATGTTTTTTCCCCCATGAAATGAAAAATGGAATGGGGGAAACATGCGTTCAATCTATAACTACTATAACTACTTTAGACTAGTATTGTCATCTAATAATAGTTTAATATAAATATATAAATCACCATCAACCCTCCATACACTACAACTCAATATCAAGTTACTGTAACTAAACTTATCTTTACAGTCATACCATTCATCAACCTTAATATCATTTATATTAAACAGAAATTGATATGAATTGGACTCGGGTAGTTTGGATATGTGATATTGTTTTAACACCATGGACCCTAACATGTCGATATTTAAACTAAAATCTTTTTCTTTCCAATCAAGATACCGAACCACTGATGGTGTTCTCACTTTCAAATCTTTACACAATTCTTCTAGCTCTTTTATTTTCTCAAGTGAAACTAAAATTTGTAAACCACAATCTTCTGTTAAAGAAGGAAAATTTGTCTCCAGATTCAGTTTGAAAGTTTTTATATCTCCCATAATTTTCTCTCCAGTTTTGGTCAATTCCGATTCTGATTCTTCAGACTTATTTTTAATGTCTGTCATGATTCTCTCACTGCTAGCCTTTATATCTGCTATAATTTTATCAGTTTGTTGGGTTATTCTGATACAAGCGTCTTCAGTAAAACGCTGGAGTGTCTCTCTCGCTTCTACTAACGCCACATGAGTTTCTTCCAAGTCTTTGATTTTATTATGGATGAATTTCTCTGAGGTTAAAACTAGTTCTGTGACTTTTTCTTTCGTAGTTTCACATTCTACATCTAAATACTCGTGACCGCTGTGTTCTTTCACAAAACATTTATGACATAACACACAGTGGCAAGTTAGACAATAGTAGTCTATTGGTCTCTCTCTATGACATGGACAGTGATATTTTGTACCAGTAACTTGTGTTGTAGGTGATGTTGTACCAGTAACTTGTGTTGTAGGTGATGTTGTACCAGTAACTTGTGTTGTAGGTGATGTTGTACCAGTAACTTGTGTTGTATGCGGGGATGTTTGAACTATAAAATTGGTAGTAAACATCTTAGCCCCACCATCTGGAATGTTGATTTGCTGCTGACAAATTGGACAGCAGAATGTCTCTGTTTTGTCTCCAATATATTTGTCGATACATTCGAAACAGAATGTATGTCCACATGGAATAAATTTAGGTAACTTTAAACTCTCAAAACAAATAGTACATTCCGGCGTTATGCTCACTAACGCAGTGGCCATTATTCTTCTATAAAATACACTGAAATTATCCTGATTGACAACAAAACACACAGAGATGTCCTGGTTGAAAATAGAAGATCACCAACCAGTCTGATGTAAGACTCAGTACAGAATGAGAAAGATTTCTACGAATATTCACGTTATATACTGGTTTAGAAATGTCTTGTTGATCACTATGTTAGATATCAACTTATAAACTATTAAACATAGAATGAGATGATCTAAAGTTTCCACGAATAATAACGTCACATGTTTTAACTTCCTAGAAATAACCTCGCCTCATTAGATATTCAGGTCATACACTGTGTAGAAATATCTTGTCGTGTTGGACTAAATTCAAAATCTTATCACCCCGGTTTAAAACTGTTATATAAGGTATATAATATATAGGTCAGTCAAACAATAGATATGAATATCAAGTCAGTGTATAACAGGTTTAATATGTTTTATAACTGATATATCACAGTGACCTCAATAGATATACACTCTTAATATTCCTGGAGAATGGCCTCTAGTTTAACCTTACACACCAAAACAACTTCGGGAGTTTTTTAGGGTCGATTTAGGCTTTGAATATATGCAAGAAGTACCACTAATGCACGAAAATCATATCTTCAATTATATCCGGCAGTGGCTATTTACCACCTACGTGGCAAATAGCCCTGAAACATTCATAAGGCTATTTACCACGTAAAATTGCGTGGCAAATAGATATAAGCCTTGATAAATACTTCCAAATACATATTAATTACAACTAACAAACAAACAGTCTTTTGTTACAGAATAGACTAGTTTATGGTAATTTATCTGTTATTCTAGCTGGTATAAAGACAGTATTATTACAATATCAAGAAGTCAACATAATGTACGCACTTAAATTAATTTTCGATATGTCCCCATTTCTTAACAAGACAGCGCTCTGAAATTTGGTAATTAGCATGATCCGATATATATTTAACGTAATGTAGACTTTCATTCGAATCGATCGAATAGTTGCGCCACTAGGCGTACCACGCAGTTTGTTTGAGCAAGGGAGGTAACTCAAAACCCTATCACAGAAATTGTTTGAAATTAGATATACTTAATAAGCACTAGATAGTATGGCTGTAGTCCGAGTTTCAAAGAATTCGAATCATAACTTTTCAGTGAAATATAATAATATGGTTAATAATTGCACCGAACAGTTATGGGTACACGTGTATTTGAAGGCTTAAATTTCGTTGGAGAGTTTTGAACAATATTACGGATTAGATAAGCTAAACAATTCCAGATTCTGAGACAATTTTTTTTTTGGTCGAACAGTTAGTGAACATATCCCTTTAATGTGGTAAAAACTACAATAAAAACATAGAATGATAAGTCGTAGTTATAGATGAATAAAAAGGTTAATAATTACTTTGAGAACTGATTGAATAAAAATCTATACAAACAAAACAATTCTGTTAAATATTAAAGTTAAACTTACGTGATGGTGGGGCTCTGCCTATCTTTTGAAGTTACTTCTTTTATTTTAAAAATAGTCTCGAAATCCATGTTAACACATTGACAATACATTGGTAGCAGCTAATGAGGAAGTATATCAATAAATGAGTAAATATTTCATAATGAAAAGTGATATAAAGTGTCTAGAAGAGTTAGCATACCCTGCTTGACGCCACAACCACCACAGCTGTCCAATGATATTACATCAATAGGTTTTTGATTTCTGATTTCTGATAAAACTCTGTTCAATATTACAAAAACAAATTGAAGGGAGATGATAATGTTTTATTCCAAAAAATGACACGTAACTGAGTAAAAAATAAATTAAGCTTGTAGGGCCCCCGTTTTAGCACAGAAAACTTTGTATAAAGTCAATTGGAGGTGATGGTATGCCTACAAATGTGTCGGTTATTGACCAAAAAACATTTGTATGATGGATAAGATCAAGAAAGAGTTTGAAATTTTGAAGAAAAAAAATAATGGTGTCGGTGGGGTCTCGAACCCGGGCAACCTAGCTGTGGCTCCAGCACGCTAACCGGTTCGCCATCGAGACTTAAGAATTTTCGTCAGAGTCAGCCGTGACCCTAACTACGGAAGAGGTAAACGCCCTTTTTCTAAAGCCAATCACGTTTTAGCATAGAAAACTGCCATAGGTTGATCAAAAATGGATCGTTCGCATATCAAACGAATAAGCGTTCAATGACGCATCTTTTCAACACAAAATCGTGGCGAAAAATTAATATAGGAAGCTTGTAGGGCCCCTCAAACATTTGTTCTGGTTGGGGAGGGCTTAAGCCCTTTGTATAAAGTTTATTCGCGATGGTGGTATGCGTACAAATGTGTCACTTGTTGACCAAAAAACATTTGTATGGTGGATAATATCAAGAAAGAGTTTGAAATTCTATAAAACTGATTCTGTTTTTACCATGAAGACGTCCATTGATAACAAATAATGTGCTTCAATCACAAATTTAATATGAATTGTATTTTATTGTACACACAATGTTGTTCTGGAATAAACCATGTTCCTTTACCAACGGTATACAATATTAATAATCTAACTGTTACTCCCATGACATGATATTCTCGTCATTAAATACTAGTAAACTCTTCGCGTTAATCTATCGATCTGAAACTTGACAGCAAATGGAAGAATGGCGAAATGGAAAGGTGACATTTTCTCATAATAATATAATTAATTTGAAGGAATATGATTGGTCAAGAAGATGACTCTCGATCAATGAAAATAACAATGACGAGAAATGTGTGTCATGAAAGTAACGGTTAGATTGATAAAGGAACGTGGGAAAAGACAGACTATTTTTGAAGTTTTTTAAGAAGCTGACTTAAGTCTAATGTACAAGTTTTTATAATAATATTTTGTACGTCGTTTCTTAGTACTGTCACTAGCTGTCCTAAATATTTTACTTTTGTTAAAAATCAGTGTTTAAAATCATCCATATTTCATCTTGTTTTTTGTTTTGTATTTTGTAATCATGTTATTAATTGATTGTTTAAATGAAAAATTAGAAATTTAGAGAAAAGTTTGAATTTATATGACATGTTAAATGTTTATAGTCTTATTCTAAATAAAACAATATTTTATTCCAAAATTTAATCTCTATATTAATTAGAATAAGACCAGCTTGTATTTCAGTTCCTGTTTAATCAGTGTGTCCCTCTAACACAAATGCAGTACACCTGTTTCTTAAGAGAATCCCAAATCATTACCATCACCAGTGCAACAAACTGGCTGAACAGGATTTGAAAGGCAGGAAGGTTACCTTTTGGAAGAAAATACCTTAAAATGAGATCGGTGAGAGTACTCCCTCTTAGATAAATCTAAATTCTAAAACTTGGTGAATAAGAGTTTATATTCATATTATCTACTGTCATAAACATACAACAGATTATCTGTATAATCTGATAAATCTACATTCTAAAACTTGATGAATAGGAGTTTATATTCATATTATCTGGTGTCATAACTATAAAACAGATTACCTGTATAATCTGATAAATCTACATTCTAAAACTTGATGAATAAGAGTATATATTCATATTATCTGGTGTCATAACTATACAACAGATTACCTGTATAATCTGATAAATCTACATTCTAAAACTTGGTGAATAAGAGTTTATATTTATATTATCTACTGTCATAACTATACAACAGATTACCTGTATAATCTGATAAATCTACATTCTAAAACTTGGTGAATAAGAGTTTATATTCATATTATCTACTGTCATAACTATACAACAGATTACCTGTATAATCTGATAAATCTAAATTCTAAAACTTGGTGAATAAAAGTTTATATTCATATTATCTGGTGTCATAACTATACAACAGATTACCTGTATAATCTGATAAATCTACATTCTAAAACTTGGTGAATAAGAGTTTATATTCATATTATCTACTGTCATAACTATACAACAGATTACCTGTATAATATGATAAATCTACATTCTAAAACTTGGTGAATAAGAGTTTATATTCATATTATCTACTGTCATAACTATACAACAGATTACCTGTATAATCTGATAAATCTAAATTCTAAAACTTGGTGAATAAGAGTTTATATTTATATTATCTACTGTCATAACTATACAACAGATTACCTGTATAATCTGATAAATCTAAATTCTAAAACTTGGTGAATAAAAGTTTATATTCATATTATCTGCTGTCATAAATATACAACAGATTACCTGTATAATCTGATAAATCTACATTCTAAAACTTGGTGAATAAGAGTTTATATTCATATTATCTTATTTAACTACCTTATATATAATAATTGAAAAACATAAGATACATGTATATATAAAAATTGGAAATTGTTTACAAATATTTTAAACATCTTTTACCACACAATCAATAAACACATTAAATTGGTAATTTTAATAATTTTAACAAGAATCAACATAATGAACTGTTTATACGACATGGTTTGGTTCCAGTGTACTGATGAGAAAGCTGACTGTTTGTTTACAATATTTACACATAAACTGAAGATACCAAGCTATATATAGCTGTAGAATTGTTACCTGAAGTTCATCCGTCAAAATAGGTAACAACACGATATAGAATTAACACAAAATCACATCAAAATATAATTCATTCTTATTTCATGACCAGGCCTGTCAGTTTTATTCTGTGTCTCTCAAACACTAACTTCAACAAGGTAAAAAATCTCAATTCTTAAAAATATAATCTTACATATAAAATTACAAATATTTACAATAAAATACAAATTTACAGAAATATAGAAATATGAGGAATGATGATTGATCAAGAGATAAAAGATTAAATTGTAGAATAAACTTTATTTCAATGATATTTCTCTGATCTGTGTAATATCCAACTGAACAACAAACTGATTGTTAGACTTTAAATAACCATTGTTTTTATCAGTGAGTTTAGACCAGGTGATAAAACTTTTTCTCCAACCCCAACCCAACCTATCACCTCTCTCTAATCTCTGGTCACTATATGTTCTAGTTACAGTTTTACTATTATCAATATTCAATAGACTAATTTGACTATCAATAATACAATAATTTAGACTCGGATTGTCTTCTGATAATAGTTCAATATAAATATATAAATTACCCAACCACCTCCCTACACTACAACTCAATACCAAGTTACTGTAACTAAACTTATCTTTACAGTCATACCATTCACAATACTTAATATCATTTATATTAAACAGAAATTGATATGTATTGGACTCGTGTAGTTTGGGTATGTGATATTGTTTTAACACCATGGACCCTAACATGTCGATATTTAAACTAAAATCTTTTTCTTTCCAATCAAGATACTGAATCACTGATGGTGTTCTCACTTTCAAATCTTTACACAATTCTTCTAGCTCTTTTATTTTCTCAAGTGAAACTAAAATTTGTAAACCACAATCTCCTGTTAAAGAAGGAAAATTTGTCTCCAGATTCAGTTTGAAAGTTTTTATATCTCCCATAATTTTCTCTCCAGTTTTGGTCAATTCCGAATCTGATTCTTCAGACTTATTTTTAATGTCTGTCATGATTCTCTCACTGCTAGCCTTTATATCTGCTATAATTTTATCAGTTTGTTTGGTAATTCTGTTACAAGCATCTTCAGTAAAACGCTGGAGTGTCTCTCTCGCTTCTAGTAACGCCACGTGCGTTTCTTCCAAGTCTTTGATTTTATTTTTGATGAATTTCTCCGAGGTTAAAACTAGTTCTGTGGCTTTTTCTTTCGTAGTTTCACATTCTACATCTAAATACTCGTGACCATTATGTTCTTTCAGAAAACATTTATGACATAACACAGAGTGGCAAGTTAGACAATAGTAGTCTATTGGTCTCTCTCTATGACATGGACAGTGATATTTTGTACCAGTAACTTGTGTTGTAGGTGATGTTGTAGCAGTAACTTGTGTTGTAGGTGATGTTGTAGCAGTAACTTGTGTTGTAGGTGATGTTGTACCAGTAACTTGTGCTGTATGCGGGGATGTTTGAACTATAAAATTGGTAGTAAACATCTTAGCCCCACCATCTGGAATGTTGATTTGCTGCTGACAAATTGGACAGCAGAATGTCTCTGTCTTGTCTCCAATATATTTGTCGATACATTCGAAACAGAATGTGTGTCCACATATCAACACTTTAGGTAACTTTAAACTCTCAAAACAAATAGTACATTCCGGTCCGGTGTTTACCGAGGCGGTGGCCATTGTTCTTCTATAAAATACACTGAAATTATCCTGATTGACAACAAAACACACAGAGATGTCCTGGTTGAAAATAGAAGATCACCAACCAATCTGATGTAAGACTCAGTACAGAATGAGAAAGATTTCTACGAATATTCACATTATATACTGGTTTAGAAATGTCTTGTTGATCACTATGTTAGATATCAACTTATAAACTATTAAACACAGAATGAGATGATCTAAAGTTTCCACGAATAATAACGTCACAAGTTTTAACTTCCTAGAAATAATATCACCTCATTAGATATTCAGGTCATACACTGTGTAGAAATAGCTTGTCGTGTTGGACTGTATTCAAAATCTTATCACCCCAGTTTAAAACTGTTATATAAGGTATATAATATAGTAGTGTATCAGCCTCTATTTAAAATATAGGTCAGTCAAACAATAGATATGAATATCAAGTCAGTGTATAACAGGTTTAATATGTTTTATTACTGATATATCACAGTGACCTCAATAGATATACGACTCTTAATATTCCTGGAGAATGGCCTCTAGTTTAACCCTACACACCAAAACAACTTCGGGAGTTGGATAATGGTTTAATGCGGAATGTTCAGCAATTTTTAGGGTCGATTTGGGTTTTGAATATATGCAAATAGCCTTCAGAAGTGCCACTAATACACGAAAATCATATAATTCCTTCAATTATACCTATACCTTAACATTTATCCTTCATTTTCTGTATATTGTGTTTTCTATATAGCGCATAGACTTACTAAACGGAGAGTCGTAATTTTGACTTTCAAGCGTCAATATTTATGGGTACACGTGTATTTTAAGGCTTAAATATCGTTGGAGAGTTGTGAACAATATTACGGATTAGATAAGCTAACAAATTCCAGATTCTGAGACTATTTTGTTTTTGGTCGAACAGTTAGTGAACATATCCCTTTAATGTGGTAAAAACTACAATAAAAACATAGAATGATAAGTCGTAGTTATAGATGAATAAAAAGGTTAATAATTACTTTGAGAACTGATTGAATAAAAATCTATACAAACAAAACAATTCCGTTAAATATTAAAGTTAAACTTACGTGGTGGTGGGGCTCTGCCTATCTTTTGAAGTTACTTCTTTTATTTTAAAAATAGTCTCGAAATCCATGTAAACATATTGACAATACATTGGTAGCAGCTAATGAGGAAGTATATCAATAAATGAGTAAATATTTCATAATGAAAAGTGGTATCAGGTGTCTAGAAGAGTTAGAATACCCTGCTTGACGCCACAACCACCACAGCTGTCCAATGATATTATAAAAGTGATATCAGGTGTCTAGAAGAGTTAGCACACCCTGCTTGACGCCACAACCACCACAGCTGCCCAATGATATTATATCAATAGGTTTTTGATTTCTGATTTCTGATAAAACTCTGTTCAATATTACAAAAACAAATTGAGGAGGAGATGATAATGTTTTATTCCAAAAAATGACACGTAACTGAGTTAAAAAAAATCAAATTAATATAGGAAGCCTGTAGGGCCCCTCAAACATTTGTTCCGGTTGGGGAGGGCTTAAGCCCTTTGTATAAAGTCAATTCTCGGTGGTGGTATGTATACAAATGTGTCGGTTGTTGACAAAAAAACATTTGCATGATGGATAAGATCAAGAAAGAGTTTGACATATTGAAAAAAATAAAGGTTTCTTTGGTGTCTGGAACACGGGCCCCCCAAGCTGTGGCTCCAGCACGCTAACCGCTTCGCGATCGCGACATAAGAGAATTTTCGCCAGATTCAGCCGTGATCCGGATGGGGTAAACGGCCTTTTTCTAAATCCAATCACGTTTTAGCACAGAAAACTGCCATAGGTTGATCAAAAATGGGTCGTTCGCATATCAAACGAATCAGCGTTCAATGACGCATCTTTTCAACACAAAATCGTGGCGAAAATTGAATATAGGAAGCTTGTAGGGCCTCTCAAACGTTTGTTCCGGTTTGGGAGGGCTTAAGCCCTTTGTATAAAGTCCATTCGCGGTTGTGGTATGCGTACAAATGTGTCAGTTGTTGAGCAAAAAACATTTGTATGATGGATAAGATCACGAAAGAGTTTGAAATTTAAAAAAAAATTAAAGGTGTCTATGGGGTCTCGAACCCGGGTCCTCTAGCTGTGGCTCCAGCACACTAACCGCTTCGCCATCGCGATTTAAGAGAATTTTCGCCAGAGTCAGCCGTGACCCTAACTGAAGAGGGAGTAAAAGCCCATTTTCTAAAGCCAATCACGTTTTAGCTCAGAAAACTGCCATAGGGTGATCAAAAATGGGTCGTTCGCATATGAAACGAATCAGCGTTCAATGACGCATCTTTTCAACACAAAATTGTGGCGAAACATTGATATAGGAAGCTTGTAGGGCCCCTCAAACATTTGTTCCGGTTTGGGAGGGCTTAAGCCCTTTGTACAAAGTCAATTGGCGGTAGTGGTACAAATGTGTCGGTTGTTAACCAAAAAACATTTGTATGCTGGATAAGATCAAGAAAGATTTTGACAATTTTGAAGAAAAAAATAAAGGTTTCGTTGGGGTCTCGAACACGGGCCCCTCTAGCTGTGGATCCAGCCCGCTAACCGCTTCGCCATCGCCATCGCCATTTGCCAGAGTCAGTCGTAATCCTAACTCCGGAGGTGGGTAAACGCCCTTTTTCTAAAGTCAATTACGTTTTAGCACAGAAAACTGCCATAGGTTGATCAAAAATGGGTCGTTCGCATATCAAACGAATCAGCGTTCAATGACGCATCTTTTCAACACAAAATCGTGGCGAAAAATAAATATAGGAAGCTTGTAAGGCCCCTCAAACATTTGTTCCGGTTGGGGAGGGCTTAAGCCTCAATTGGCGGTGGTGGTATGCGTATAAATGTGTCGGTTGTTGAACAAAAAACATTTGTATGATGGATAAGATCAAGAAAGAGTTGGAAATTTTGAAAAAAATATAAAGGTTTTGGTGGGGTCTCGAACCCAAGCCCCCTAGCTGTGGCTCCAGCACGCTAACCGCTACGCCATCGCAACTTAGAGAATGTTTGCCAGAGTCAGCCGTGACCCTAACTCTGGAGGGGGGTAAACACCCTTTTTCTAAAGCCAATCACATTTTAGCACAGAAAACTGCCATAGGGTGATCAAAAATGGGTCGTTCGCATATGAAGCGAATCAGCGTTCAATGACGCATCTTTTCAACACAAAATTGTGGCGAAAAATTAATATAGGACGCTTGTAGGGCCCCTCAAACATTTGTTCCGGTTTTGGAGGGCTTCAGCCCTTTGTATAAAGTCAATTCGCGGTGGTGGTATGCGTATAAATGTGTCGGTTGTTGAACAAAAAACATTTGTATGATGGATAAGATCAGGAAAGAGTTTGAAATTTTGAAAAAAAAAAAAAAGGTTTCGGATTGGTCTCGATCCCTGGCCCCATAGCTGTGGCTCCAGCACGCTTACCGCTTCGCCATCGCGACTTAAGAGAATTTTCGCCAGAAGACGTCCTTTGATAACAAATAATGTGCTTCAATCACAAATTTAATATTAATTGTATTTTATTGTACACACAATGTTGTTCTGGAATAAACCATGTTCCTTTACCAACGGTATACAATATCAATAATCTAACTGTTGCTCCCATGACATGATATTCTCGTCATTAAATACTAGTAAACTCTTCGCGTTAATCTATCGATCTGAAACTTCACAGGAAATGGAAGAAATGGCGAAATGGAAAGGTGACATTTTATCATAATAATATATTTGAAGGAATATGATTGGTCAAAAAGATGACTCTCGACCAATGAAAATAACAATGACGAGAAATGTGTGTCATGCATTCAACGGTTAGATTGATAAAGGAACGTGGTAAAAGACAGACTATTTTTGAAGTTTTTTAAGAAGCTGACTTAAGTCTAATGTACAAGTTTTTATAATAATATCTTGTACGTCGTTTCTTAGTACTGTCACTAGCTGTCCTAAATATTTTACTTTTGTTAAAAATCAGTGTTTAAAATCATCCATATTTCATCTTGTTTTTTGTTTTGTATTTTGTAATCATGTTATTAATTGATTGTTTAAATGAAAAATTAGAAATTTAGAGAAAAGTTTGAATTTATATGACATGTTAAATGTTTATAGTCTTATTCTAAATAAAACAATATTTTATTCCAAAATTTAATCTCTATATTAATTAGAATACGACCAGTTTGTATTTCAGTTCCTGTTTAATCAGTGTGTCCCTCTAACCCAAATGCAGTGCACCTGTTTCTTAAGAGAATCCCAAATCATTACCATCACCAGTGGAACAAACTGGCTGAACAGGAACTGAAAGGCAGGAAGGTTGCTTTTTTGAAAAAAAGACCTTAAGATGAGATCGGTGAGAGTACTCCCTCTTAGAATGGACACACAATCTAATTTCTAAAACTTGGTGAATAAGAATATATATTCATAATATCTACTGTCATAACTATACAACAGATTACCTGTATAATCTGATATATCTACATTCTAAAACTTAGTGAATAAGAGTTTATATTCATATTATCTACTGTCATAACTATACAACAGATTACCTGTATAATCTGATAAATCTACATTCTAAAACTTGGTGAATAAGAGTTTATATTCATATTATCTGGTGTCATAACTATACAACAGATTACCTGTATAATCTGATAAATCTACATTCTAAAACTTGGTCAATAAGAGTTTATATTCATAATATCTACTGTCATAAACATACAACAGATAACCTGTATAATCTAATAAATCTACATTCTAAAACTTGGTGAATAAGAGTATATATTCATATTATCCACTGTCATAACTATACAACAGATTACCTGTATAATCTGATAAATCTACTTGGTGAATAAGAGTATATATTCATATTATCTGGTGTCATAAACATACAACAGATTACCTGTATAATCTGATAAATCTAAATTCTAAAACTTGGTGAATAAGAGTATATATTCATATTATCTACTGTCATAACTATACAACAGATTACCTGTATAATCTGATAAATCTACATTCTAAACTTGGTGAATAAGAGTATATATTCATATTATCTGGTGTCATAAACATACAACAGATTACCTGTATAATCTGATAAATCTACATTCTAAAACTTGGTGAATAAGAGTTTATATTCATATTATCCACTGTCATAACTATACAACAGATTACCTGTATAATCTGATAAATCTACATTCTAAAACTTGGTGAATAAGAGTTTATATCCATATTATCTACTGTCATAACTATACAACAGACTACCTGTATAATCTGATAAATCTACATTCTAAAACTTGGTGAATAAGAGTATATATTCATATTATCTACTGTCATAAACATACAACAGATTACCTGTATAATCTGATAAATCTAAATTCTAAAACTTGGTGAATAAGAGTATATATTCATATTATCTGCTGTCATAACTATACAACAGATTACCTGTATAATCTGATAAATCTACATTCTAAACTTGGTGAATAAGAGTATATATTCATATTATCTACTGTCATAAACATACAACAGATTACCTGTATAATCTGATAAATCTAAATTCTAAAACTTGGTGAATAAGAGTTTATATTCATATTATTTTCTTTCATAACTATACAACAGATTACCAGTATAATCTGATAAATCTATATTCTAAAACTTGGTGAATAAGAGTATATATTCATATTATCTACTGTCATAACTATACAACAGATTACCTGTATAATCTGATAAATCTACATTCTAAAACTTGGTGAATAAGAGTATATATTCATATTGTCTACTGTCATAACTATACAACAGATTACCTGTATAATCTGATAAATCTACATTCTAAAACTTGGTGAATAAGAGTTTATATTCATATTATCTTATTTAAATACCTTATATATAAAAATTAAAAAACATAAGATACATGTATATATAAAAATTGGAAATCGTTTACAAATATTTTAAACATCTTTTACCACACAATCAATAAACACATTAAATTGGTAATTTTAATAATTTTAACAAGAATCAACATAATGAACGGTTTATTCGACATGGTTTGGTTCCAGTGTACTGATGAGAAAGCTGACTGTTTGTTTACAATATTTACACCAAAAACTGAAGATACCAAGCTATATATAGCTGTAGAATTGTTACCTGAAGTTCATCCGTCAAAATAGGTAACAACACAATATAGAATTAACACAAAATCACATCAAAATATAATTCATTCTTATTTCATGACCAGGCCTGTCAGTTTTATTCTGTGTCTCTCAAACACTAACTTCAACAAGGTCAAAAATCTCAATTCTTAAAAATATAATCTTACATATAAAATTACAAATATTTACAATAAAATACAAATTTACAGAAATATGAGGAAAGATGATTGATCAAGAGATAAAAGATTGAATTGTAGAATAAACTTTATTTCAATGATATTTCTCTGATCTGTGTAATATTTAATTGAACAACAAACTGATTGTTGGTATTTAAATAACCATTGTTTTTATCAGTGAGTTCATACCAGGTGATAGGAGTCCATCTAAAATACAACCAATCACCTCTCTTTAATCTCTGGTCACTATCTGTTCTAGTTATATTCTTACTATCATCTATATTCAATAAACTGGTTTGACTATCAATAATACAAGAGTTTAGAGAAGGATTGTCATCTGATAATAGTTCAATATAAATACATAAATAACCAATACTCCTCACTATACTACAACTCCATATCAAGTTACTGTAACTAAACTTATCTTTACAATAATAGACTTTACGCTCCTTCTTAATATCATTTATTTTAAACAGAAATTGATATGAATTGGACTCGTGTAGATTGGGTATGTGATATTGTTTTAACACCATGGACTCGGGTAGTTTGGGTATGTGATATTGTTTTAACACCATGGACCCTGACATGTCGATATTTAAACTAAAATCTTTTTCTTTCCAATCAAGATACTGAACCACTGATGGTGTTCTCACTTTCAAATCTTTACACAATTCTTCTAGCTCTTTTATTTTCTCAAGTGAAACTAAAATTTTTAAACCACAATCTTCTGTTAAAGACGGAAAAATTGTCTCCAGATTCAGTTTGAAAGTTTTTATATCTCCCATAATTTTCTCTCCAGTTTTTTTCAATTCCGATTCTGATTCTTCAGACTTATTTTTAATGTCTGTCATGATTCTCTCACTGCTAGCCTTTATATCTGCTATAATTTTATCAGTTTGTTTGGTTATTCTGCTACAAGCATCTTCAGTAAAACGCTGGAGTGTCTCTCTCGCTTCTACTAACGCCACATGAGTTTCTTCCAAGACTTTGATTTTATTTTGGATGAATTTCTCTGAGGTTAAAACTAGTTCTGTGGCTTTTTCTTTCGTAATTTCACATTCTACATCTAAATACTCGTGACCGCTGTGTTCTTTCAGAAAACATTTATGACATAACACACAGTGGCAAGTTAGACAATAGTAGTCTATTGGTCTCTCTCTCTGACATGGACAGTGATATTTTGTACCAGTAACTTGTGTTGTAGGTGATGTTGTACCAGTAACTTGTGTTGTAGGTGATGTTGTACCAGTAACTTGTGTTGTAGCTGATGTTGTACCAGTAACTTGTGTTGTATGCGGGGATGTTTGAACTATAAAATTGGTAGTAAACATCTTAGCCCCACCATCTGGAATGTTGATTTGCTGCTGACAAATTGGACAGCTGAATGTCTCTGTCTTGTCTCCAATATATTTGTCGATACATTCGAAACAGAATGTATGTCCACATATCAACACTTTAGGTAACTTTAAACTCTCAAAACAAATAGTACATTCCGGTCCGGTGTTTACCGAGGCAGTGGCCATTAATTTTCTATAAAATACACTGAAATTATCCTGATTGACAACAAAACACACAGAGATGTCCTGGTTGAAAATAGAAAATCACCAACCAGTCTGATGTAAGACTCAGTACAGAATGAGAAAGATTTCTACGAATAGTCACGTTATATACTGGTTTAGAAATGTCTTGTTGATCACTATGTTAGATATCAACTTATAAACTATTAAACACAGAATGAGATGATCTAAAGTTTCCACGAATAATAACGTCACATGTTTTAACTTCCTAGAAATAATCTCGCCTCATTAGATATTCAGGTCATTCAGGACTCTATTCAAAATTTGATCACCCCGGTTTAAAACTGTTATATAAGGTATATAATATAGTAGTGTATCAGCCTCTATTTAAAATATAGGTCAGTCAAACTATAGGTATGAATATCAAGTCAGTGTATAACAGGTTTAATATGTTTTATTACTGATATATCACAGTGACCTCAATAGATATACACTCTTAATATTCCCGGAGAATGGCCTCTAGTTTAACCCTACACACCAAAACAACTTCGGGAGTTGGATAATGGTTTAATGCGGAATGTTCAGCATTTTTTAGGGTTGATTTGGGCTTTGAATATATGCAAATATCCTTCAGAAGTACCACTAATGCACGAAAATCATATCTTCAATTATATCCGGCAGTGGCTATTTACCATGTACGTGGCAAGTAGCCCTGAAACATTCATAAGGCTATTTACCAGGTAAAATTGCGTGGCAAATAAATATAAGCCTTAAAGAATAGTTCCAAATACATATTAATTACAACTAACAAACAAACAGTCTTTTGTTAAAGAATAGATTAGTTTATGGTAATTTATCTACTATTCTAGCTGGTATAAAGACAGTATTATTACAATATCAAGAAGTCAACATAATGTACGCACTTAAATTAATTTTCGATATGTCCCCATTTCTTAACAAGGCAGCGCTCTGAAATTTGGAAATTAGCATGATTTGATATATATTCAACGTAATGTAGACTTTCATTCGAATCGATCGAATAGTTGCGCCACTAGGCGTACCACGCAGTTTGTTTGAGCAAGGGGGGTAACTCAAAACCCTATCACAGAAATTGTTTGAAATTAGATATACTTGATAAGCACTAGATAGTATGGCTGTAGTCCGAGTTTCAAAGAATTCGAATCATAACTTTTCAGTGAAATATAGTGATAAAGTTAATAATTGCACCGAACAGTTATGGGTACACGTGTAATTGAAGGCTTAAATTTCGTTGTAGAGTTGTGAACAATATTACGGATTAGATAAGCTAACAAATTCCAGATTCTTAGACTATTTGTTTTTGGTCGAACAGTTAGTGAACATATCCCTTTAATGTGGTAAAAACTAGAATAAAAACATAGAATGATAAGTCGTAGTTATAGATGAATAAAAAGGTTAATAATTACTTTGAGAACTGATTGAATAAAAATCTATACAAACAAAACAATTCCGTTAAATATTAAAGTTAAACTTACTTGGTGGTGGGGCTCTGCCTATCTTTTGAAGTTACTTCTTTTATTTTAAAAATAGTCTCGAAATCCATGTGAACACATTGACAATACATTGGTAGCAGCTAATGAGAAGTATATCAATAAATGAGTAAATGTTTCATAATGTAAAGTGGTATCAGGTGTCTAGAAGAGTTAGCATACCCTGCTTGACGCCACAACCACCACAGCTGTCCAATGATATTATAAAAGTGGTATCAGGTGTCTAGAAGAGTTAGCATACCCTGCTTGACGCCACAACCACCACTGCTGTCCAATGATATTATAAAAGTGGTATCAGGTGTCTAGAAGAGTTAGCATACCCTGCTTGACGCCACAACCACCACTGCTGCCCAATGATATTATAAAAGTGGTATCAGGTGTCTAGAAGAGTTAACATACCCTGCTTGACGCCACAACCACCACTGCTGCTCAATGATATTATAAAAGTGGTATCAGGTGTCTAGAAGAGTTAACATACCCTGTTTGACGCCACAACCACCACAGCTGTCCAATGATATTATATCAATAGGTTTTTGATTTCTGATTTCTGATAAAACTCTGTTCAATATTACAAAAACAAATTGAAGGGAGATGATAATGTTTTATTCCAAAAAATGACACGTAACTGAGTAAAAAATAAATTAAGCTTGTAGGGGGCCCCGTTTTAGCACAGAAAACTTTGTATAAAGTCAATTGGCGGTGGTGGTATGCGTACAAATGTGTCAGTTGTTGACCAAAAAACATTTGTATGATGGATAAGATCAAGAAAGAGTTTGAAATTTTGAAAAAAATAATAATGGTGTCGGTGGGGTCTCGAACCCGGGCAACCTAGCTGTGGCTCCAGCACGCTAACCGGTTCGCCATCGAGACTTCAGAATTTTCGTCAGAGTCAGCCGTGACCCTAACTACGGAGGAGGTAAACGCCCTTTTTCTAAAGCCAATCACGTTTTAGCATAGAAAACTGCCATAGGTTGATCAAAAATGGATCGTTCGCATATCAAACGAATAAGCGTTCAATGACGCATCTTTTCAACACAAAATCGTGGCGAAAAATTAATACAGGAAGCTTGTAGGGCCCCTCAAACATTTGTTCTGGTTGGGGAGGGCTTAAGCCCTTTGTATAAAGTTAATTCGCGATGGTGGTATGCGTACAAATGTGTCAGTTGTTGAGCAAAAAACATTTGTTTGGTGGATAATATCAAGAAAGAGTTTGAAATTTTGAAGAAAAAAATAAAGGTTTCGGTGGGGTCTCGAACCCGGGCCCCTCTAGCTGTGGCTCCAGCACGCTTTTTTTTTCTTGCAAGTCTTCGCCATCGCGACTTAAGAGAATTTTCGCCAGAAGACGTCCATTGATAACAAATAATGTGCTTCAATCACAAATTTAATATTAATTGTATTTTATTGTACACACAATGTTGTTCTGGAATAAACCATGTTCCTTTACCAACGGTATACAATATTAATAATCTAACTGTTACTCCCATGACATGATATTCTCGTCATTAAATACTAGTAAACTCTTCGCGTTAATCTATCGATCTGAAACTTGACAGAAAATGGAAGAAATGGCGAAATTGAAAGGTGACATTTTCCCGTATTAATATATTTGAAGGAATATGATTGGTCAAGAAGATGACTCTCGACCAATGAAAATAACAATGACGAGAAAGGTGTGTCATGCAAGCAATGGTTAGATTGATAAAGGAACGTGGGAAAAGACAGACTATTTTTGAAGTTTTTTAAGAAGCTGACTTAAGTCTAATGTACAAGTTTTTATAATAATATCTTGTACGTCGTTTCTTAGTACTGTCACTAGCTGTCCTAAATATTTTACTTTTGTTAAAAATCAGTGTTTAAAATCATCCATATGTCATCTTGTTTTTTGTTTTGTATTTTGTAATCATGTTATTAATTGATTGTTTAAATGAAAAATTAGAAATTTAGAGAAAAGTTTGAATTTATATGACATGTTAAATGTTTATAGTCTTATTCTAAATAAAACAATATTTTATTCCACAATTTAATCTCTATATTAATTAGAATACTCCTTCTTAGAATGGACACACAATCTACATTCTAAAACTTGGTGAATAAGAGTATATATTCATATTATCTACTGTCACAAACATACAACAGATTACCTGTATAATCTGATAAATCTACATTCTAAAACTTGGTGAATAAGAGTTTATATTCATATTATCTTCTGTCATAACTATACAACAGATTACCTGTATAATCTGATAAATCTACATTCTAAAACTTGGTCAATAAGAGTATATATTCATATTATCTGTATAATCTGATAAATCTACATTCTAAAACTTGGTGAATAAGAGTTTATATTCATATTATCTGGTGTTATACCTATACAACAGATTACCTGTATAATCTGATAAATCTACATTCTTAAACTTGGTGAATAAGAGTATATATTCATATTATCTGTATAATCTGATAAATCTACATTCTAAAACTTGGTGAATAAGAGTTTATATTCATATTATCTGGTGTTATACCTATACAACAGATTACCTGTATAATCTGATAAATCTACATTCTAAAACTTGGTGAATAAGAGTTTATATTCATATTATCTACTGTCATAACTATACAACAGATTACCTGTATAATCTGATAAATCTACATTCTAAAACTTGGTGAATAAGAGTTTATATTCATATTATCTGGTGTCATAACTATACAACAGATTACCTGTATAATCTAATAAATCTACATTCTAAAACTTGGTGAATAAGAGTTTTATATTCATATTATCTACTGTCATAACTATACAACAGATTACCTGTATAATCTGATAAATCTACATTCTAAAACTTGGTGAATAAGAGTATATATTCATATTATCTACTGTCATAACTATACAACAGATTACCTGTATAATCTGATAAATTTACATTCTAAAACTTGGTGAATAAGAGTTTTATATTCATATTATCTGGTGTTATAACTATACAACAGATTACCTGTATAATCTGATAAATCTACATTCTAAAACTTGGTGAATAAGAGTATATATTCATATTATCTACTGTCATAACTATACAACAGATTACCTGTATAATCTGATAAATCTACATTCTAAAACTTGGTGAATAAGAGTTTTATATTCATATTATCTACTGTCATAACTATACAACAGATTACCTGTATAATCTGATAAATCTACATTCTAAAACTTGGTGAATAAGAGTATATATTCATATTATCTTCTGTCATAAACATACAACAGATTACCTGTATAATCTGATAAATCTACATTCGAAAACTTGGTGAATAAGAGTATATATTCATATTATCTTCTGTCATAAACATACAACAGATTACCTGTATAATCTGATAAATCTACATTCTAAAACTTGGTGAATAAGAGTTTCATATTCATATTATCTACTGTCATAACTATACAACAGATTACCTGTATAATCTGATAAATCTACATTCGAAAACTTGGTGAATAAGAGTATATATTCATATTATCTACTGTCATAACTATACAACAGATTACCTGTATAATCTGATAAATCTACATTCTAAAACTTGGTGAATAAGAGTTTATATTCATATTATCTTATTTAACTACCTTATAAAGAGTGGAAGCTATCCTCAAACAACCCTCAAGACAAAGACCAATGGAGACGGGATGTGAAATTTGCCATGCGTGCAGCTAGCCAGCTACCTGGAAGGGAGACCATTACTTGATGTATTGCTCCTGCACCTGCACGAAAATCAAAAAACCGATGATGATGATGATGATGATGATATATAATAATTAAAAACATAAGATACATGTATATATAAAAATTGGAAATCGTTTACAAATATTTTAAACATCTTTTACCACACAATCAATAAACACATTAAATTGGTAATTTTAATAATTTTAACAAGAATCAACATAATGAACTGTTTATACGACATGGTTTGGTTCCAGTGTACTCATGAGAAAGCTGACTGTTTGTTTACAATATTTACACAAAAACTGAAGATACCAAGCTATATATAGCTGTAGAATTGTTACCTGAAGTTCATCCGTCAAAATAGGCAACAAAACGATATAGAATTAACACAAAATCGCATCAAAATATAATTCATTCTTATTTCATGACCAGGCCTGTCAGTTTTATTCTGTGTCTCTCAAACACTAACTTCAACAAGGTCAAAAATCTCAATTCTTAAAAATATAATCTTACATATAAAATTACAAATATTTACAATAAAATACAAATTTACAGAAATATAGAAATATGAGGAAAGATGATTGATCAAGAGATAAAAGATTGAATTGTAGAATAAACTTTATTTCAATGATATTTCTCTGATCTGTGTAATATCCAATTGAACAACAAACTGATTGTTAGTATTTAAATAACCATTGTTTTTATCAGTGAGTTCAGACCAGTTGATAGGAATCCATCTATAATACAAATAACTACCTCTCTCTAATCTCTTGTCACTAACTGTTCTAGTTATATTCTTACTATCATCAATATTCAATAAACTGATTTGACTATCAATAATACAAGAGTTTAGACTAGGATTGTCTTCTCGTAATAGTTTAATATCAATATATAAGTAACCACAAAACCCCACTACACCACAACTCAATACCAAATTACTGTAACTAAACTTATCTTTACAGTCATACCATCCACCATTCTTAATATCATTTATATTAAACAGAAATTGATATGAATTGGACTCGTGTAGTTTGGGTATGTGATATTGTTTTAACACCATGGACTCGGGTAGTTTGGATATGTGATATTGTTTTAACACCATGGAACCTAACATGTCGATATTTAAACTAAAATCTTTTTCTTTCCAATCAAGATACTGAACCACTGATGGTGTTCTCACTTTTAAATCTTTACACAATTCTTCTAGCTCTTTTATTTTCTCAAGTGAAACTAAAATTTGTAAACCACAATCTTCTGTTAAAGAAGGAAAATTGGTCTCCAGATTCAGTTTGAAAGTTTTTATATCTCCCATAATTTTCTCTCCAGTTTTGGTCAATTCCGATTCTGATTCTTCAGACTTATTTTTAATGTCTGTCATGATTCTCTCACTGCTAGCCTTTATATCTGCTATAATTTTATCAGTTTGTTTGGTTATTCTGTGACAAGCATCTTCAGTAAAACGCTGGAGTGTCTCTCTCGCTTCTACTAACGCCACATGAGTTTCTTCCAAGTCTTTGATTTTATTTTGGATGAATTTCTCTGAGGTTAAAACTAGTTCTGTGGCTTTTTCTTTCGTAGTTTCACATTCTACATCTAAATACTCGTGATCTTTGTGTTCTTTCAGAAAACATTTATGACATAACACACAGTGGCAAGTTAGACAATAGTAGTCTATTGGTCTCTCTCTCTGACATGGACAGTGATATTTTGTACCAGTAACTTGTGTTGTAGGTGATGTTGTACCAGTAACTTGTGTTGTAGGTGATGTTGTACCAGTAACTTGTGTTGTAGGTGATGTTGTACCAGTAACTTGTGTTGTGTGCGGGGATGTTTGAACTATAAAATTGGTAATAAACATCTTAGCCCCACCATCTGGAATGTTGATTTGCTGCTGACAAATTGGACAGCAGAATGTCTCTGTCTTGTCTCCAATATATTTGTCGATACATTCGAAACAGAATGTATGTCCACATATCAACACTTTAGGTAACTTTAAACTCTCAAAACAAATAGTACATTCCGGTCCGGTGTTTACCGAGGCGGTGGCCATTTTTATTCTTCTATAAAATACACTGAAATTATCCTGATTGACAACAAAACACACAGAGATGTCCTGGTTGAAAATAGAAGATCACCAACCAGTCTGATGTAATACTCAGTACAGAATGAGAAAGATTTCTACGAATAGTCACGTTATATACTGGTTTAGAATTGTCTTGTTGATCACTATGTTAGATATCAACTTATAAACTATTAAACACAGAATGAGATGATCTAAAGTTTCCACGAATAATAACGTCACATGTTTTAACTTCCTAGAAATAACCTCGCCTCATTAGATATTCAGGTCATACACTGTGTAGAAACAGCTTGTCGTGTTGGACCCTATTTAAAATTTGATCAGCCGGATTTAAAACTGTTATATAAGGTATATAATATAGTAGTGTATCAGCCTCTATTTGAAATATAGGTCAGTCAAACTATAGATATGAATATCAAGTCATGTATAACAGGTTTAATATGTTTTATTACTGATATATCACAGTGACCTCAATAGATATACGACTCTTAATATTCCTGGAGAATGGTCTCTAGTTTAACCCTACACACCAAAACAACTTCGGGAGTTGGATAATGGTTTAATGCGGAATGTTCAGCATTTTTTAGGGTCGATTTGGGCCTTGAATATATGCAAATAGCCTTCAGAAGTGCCAATAATACACGAAAATCATATAATTCCTTCAATTATATCCCTACTTTACTCCGTTGGGGGGGACGCCCTTTTTCTAAAGCCAATCACGATTTAGCACACAAAACTGTCATACTTTGATCAAAATGACGCATCTTTTCAACACAAAATCGTGGCGAAAATTAATATAGGAAGCTTGTAGGGCCCCTCAAACATTTGTTCCGGTCGGGTAGGGCTTACGCCTTTTGTATAAAGTCAATTCTCGGTTGTGGTATGCGCACAAATGTGTCAGTTGTTGACCAAAAAACATTTGTATGACGGATAAGATCAAAAAAGAGTTTGAAATTTTCGGTGGGGTCTCGAACCTTGGCCCTCTAAATGTGGCTCCAACACGCTAACCGCTTCGCCATCGGGACTTAGAGAATACTCGCCAGAGTCAGCAGTGACCGTAACTCCGGAGGGGGGTAAACGCCCTTTTTCTAAAGCCAATCACGTTTTAGCACAGAAAACTGCCAAAAAATGGGTCGTTCGCATATGAAACGAATCAGCGTTCAATGACGCATCTTTTCAACACAAAATCGTGGCGAAAAATTAATATAGGAAGTTTGTAGGGCCCCTCAAACATTTGTTTCGATTGGGAAGGGCTTAATCCCTTTGTATACAATCAATTCGAGGTGGAGGTATGCGTACAAATGTGTCAGTTGTTGACAAAAAACATTTGTATGGTGGATAAGATCAAGAAAAAGTTTAAAATTTTGAAGAAAAAATAAAGGGTTGGGTGGGGTCTCGATCCCGGGCCCCCCATAGTGTGGCTCCAGCACTCTAACCGCTTCGCCATCGCGACTTAAGACATTGTCAGCTGTGACCCTAACTCCGGAGGGGGTAAACGTCCTTTTTCTAAAGCCAATCACGTTATAGCACAGAAAACTGTCATAAGTTGATCAAAAATGGGTCGTTCGCATATGAAACGAATCAGCTTTCAATGACGCATCTTTTCAACACAAAATGGTGGCGAAAAAAATAATATCGGAAGCTTGTAGGGCCCCTCAAACATTTGTCCCGATTGGGGAGGGCTTAAGCCCTCTGTATAATGTCAATTCTCGGCGGTGGTATGCGCACAAATGTGTCAGTTGTTGAACAAAAAACATTGGTATGATGGATAAGATCAAGAAAAAGTTTGAAATTTTCAAGAAAAAAATAAAGGGTTGGGTGGGGTCTCGAACCCGGGCCGCTCTAGCTTCCAGCACGCTAACCGCTTCGCCATCGCGACTTCATAAAATTTTCGCCATAGTCAGCCTTGACCCTAACTCCGGAGGGGGGTAAACGCCCTTTTTCTAAAGCCAATCACGTTTTAGCACAGAGAAATGTCATAGGTTGACCAAAAATGGGTCGTTCGCATATGTAATTTTGAAAACAAAAATAAAGGTTTCGGTGGGGTCTCGAACCCGGGCCCCCCTAGCTGTGGCTCCAGCACGCTAACCACTCCGCCATCGCGACCTATACGAATTTCCAGAGTCAGCCGTGACCCGAACTGCGGAGGGGGTAAACGCCCTTTTTCTAGCTTCCAGCACGCTAACCGCTTCGCCAATGCGACTTAAGAGAATTTTCGCCAGAGTCAGCCGTGACCCTACCTCTTGAGGGGGTAAACGCCCTTTTTCTAAAGCCAATCACGTTTTAGCACAGAAAACTGCCATAGGTTGATCAAAAATGGATCGTTCGCATATGAAACGAATCAGCGTTCAATTGCGCATCTTTTCAACACAAAATTGTGGAGGAAAAATAAATATAGGAAGCATGTAGGGCCCCTCGAACATTTGTTTAAGCCCTTTGTATAAAGTCAATTCGCGGTGGTGGTATGCGTACAAATGTGTCAGTTGTTGACCAAAAAACAATTGTATGGTGTATAAGATCAAGAAAGCGTTTGAAATTTTGAAAAAAAAATAAAGGTTTCGGTGGGGTCTCGAACCCGGGCAGCTCTAGCTGTAGCTCCAGCACGCTAACCGCTTCGCCATCGCGACTTAAGAGAATTTTCGCCAGAAGACGTCCATTGATAACAAATAATGTGCTTCAATCACAAATTTAATATTAATTGTATTTTATTGTACACACAATGTTGTTCTGGAATAAACCATGTTCCTTTACCAACGGTATACAATATTAATAATCTAACTGTTACTCCCATGACATGATATTCTCGTCATTAAATACTAGTAAACTCTTCGAGTTAATCTATCGATCTGAAACTTGACAGAAAATGGAAGAAATGGCGAAATGGAAAGCTGACATTTTCTCGTAATAATTAATTTGAAGGAATATGATTGGTCAAGAAGATAACTCTCAACCAATGAAAGTAACAATGACGAGAAATGTGTGTCATGCAAGCAATGGTTAGATTGATAAAGGAACGTGGTAAAAGACAGACTATTTTTGAAGTTTTTTAAGAAGCTGACTTAAGTCTAATGTACAAGTTTTTATAATAATATCTTGTACGTCGTTTCTTAGTACTGTCACTAGCTGTCCTAAATATTTTACTTTTGTTAAAAATCAGTGTTTAAAATCATCCATATTTCATCTTGTTGTTTGTTTTGTATTTTGTAATCATGTTATTAATTGATTGTTTAAATGAAAAATTAGAAATTTAGAGAAAAGTTTGAATTTATATGACATGTTAAATGTTTATAGTCTTATTCTAAATAAAACAATATTTTATTCCAAAATTTAATCTCTATATTAATTAGAATAAGACCAGTTTGTATTTCAGTTCCTGTTTAATCAGTGTGTCCCTCTAACCCAAGTGCAGTACACCTGTTTCATAAGAGAATCCCAAATCATTACCATCACCAGTGGAACAAACTGGCTGAACAGGAACTGAAAGGCAGGAAGGTTGCTATTTGGAAGAAAATACCTTAAAATGAGATCGGTGAGAGCATTTAAGGATGGAAAATGAATGATATTGGTGGTCGATGAGGTGAAAGCACGATAGACACAGGTTGAAATGTGTAGTTTGCTCTGATATTGAATTTTTTTACATGCTATTTTGTTCCAGGCAGTTCTTGAACAATTTTTATTCGATGACTTTCATATTTTCAGGGTTTGAACAAGTACATGTTGAAGTAAATCTGTGAGAATTTTGAAAGAGATCGGTTCATCAGCTGCTGAGAAACATGCCCTCAAACTTAGAGACGTTTTTTTGACACACTTTATAATAATTGAAAGACATAAGATACATAAACATATAAAAATAACCCTCTAAAACTTGGTGAATAAGAGTTTATATTCATATTATCTACTGTCATAACTATACAACAGATTACCTGTATAATCTGATAAATCTACATTCTAAAACTTGGTGAATAAGAGTTTATATTCATATTATCTACTGTCATAAACATACAACAGATTACCTGTATAATCTGATAAATCTACATTCTAAAACTTGGTGAATAAGAGTTTATATTCATATTATCTACTGTCATAAACATACAACAGATTACCTGTATAATCTGATAAATCTAAATTCTAAAACTTGGTGAATAAGAGTATATATTCATATTATCTACTGTCATAACTATACAACAGATTACCTGTATAATCTGATAAATCTACATTCTAAAACTTGGTGAATAAGAGTTTATATTCATATTATCTACTGTCATAACTATACAACAGATTACCTGTATAATCTGATAAATCTACATTCTAAAACTTGGTGAATAAGAGTTTATATTCATATTATCTACTGTCATAAACATACAACAGATTACCAGTATAATCTGATAAATCTACATTCTAAAACTTGGTGAATAAGAGTTTATATTCATATTATCTACTGTCATAAACATACAACAGATTACCTGTATAATCTGATAAATCTACATTCTAAAACTTGGTGAATAAGAGTTTATATTCATATTATCTACTGTCATAAACATACAACAGATTACCTGTATAATATGATAAATCTAAATTCTAAAACTTGGTGAATAAGAGTATATATTCATATTATCTACTGTCATAACTATACAACAGATTACCTGTATAATCTGATAAATCTACATTCTAAAACTTGGTGAATAAGAGTTTATATTCATATTATCTACTGTCATAACTATACAACAGATTACCTGTATAATCTGATAAATCTACATTCTAAAACTTGGTGAATAAGAGTTTATATTCATATTATCTGGTGTCATAACTATACATCAGATTAACTAAATAATCTGATAAATCTATATTCTAAAACTTGGTGAATAAGAGTATATATTCCTATTATCTACTGTCATAACTATACAACAGATTACCTGTATAATCTGATAAATCTACATTCTAAAACTTGGTGAATAAGAGTTTATATTCATATTATCTGGTGTCATAACTATACATCAGATTAACTAAATAATCTGATAAATCTATATTCTAAAACTTGGTGAATAAGAGTATATATTCATATTATCTAGTGTCATAACTATACAACAGATTACCTATATAATCTGATAAATCTACATTCTAAAACTTGGTGAATAAGAGTTTATATTCATATTATCTACTGTCATAACTATACAACAGATTACCTGTATAATCTGATAAATCTACATTATAAAACTTGGTGAATAAGAGTTTATATTCATATTATCTTATTTAACTACCTTATATATAATAATTGAAAAACATAAGATACATGTATATATAAAAATTGGAAATCGTTTACAAATATTTTAAACATCTTTTACCACACAATCAATAAACACATTAAATTGGTAATTTTAATAATTTTAACAAGAATCAACATAATGAACTGTTTATACGACATGGTTTGGTTCCAGTGTACTCATGAGAAAGCTGACTGTTTGTTTACAATATTTACACAAAAACTGAAGATACCAAGCTATATATAGCTGTAGAATTGTTACCTGAAGTTCATCCGTCAAAATAGGTAACAACACGATATAGAATTAACACAAAATCACATCAAAATATAATTCATTCTTATTTCATGACCAGGCCTGTCAGTTTTATTCTGTGTCTCTCAAACACTAACTTCAACAAGGTCAAAAATCTCAATTCTTAAAAATATAATCTTACATATAAAATTACAAATTTTTACAATAAAATACAAATTTACAGAAATATGAGGAAAGATAATTGATCAAGAGATAAAAGATTGAATTGTAGAATAAACTTTATTTCAATGATATTTCTCTGATCTGTGTAATATCCAATTGAACAACAAATTGATTGTTAGACTTTAAATAACCATTGTTTTTATCAGTGAGTTTAGACCAGGTGATAGGAGTCCAGTCCCAACCCCATCCCAACAACCAACCACCTCTCTCTAATCTCTCGTCACTATATGTTCTAGTTATATTCTTACTATCATCAATATTCAATAAACTGAGTTGACTATCAATAATACAGTAGTTTAGACTAGGATTGTCATCTGATAATAGTCCAATATAAATATTTAAATCACCATAATACCTCAATACACGACAACTCCATATCAAGTTACTGTAACTAAACTTATCTTTACAGTCATACCCTTTACACTGATCCTTAATATCATTTATATTAAACTGAAATTGATATGAATCGGGTAGTTTGGGTATGTGATATTGTTTTAACACCATGGACTCGGGTTGTTTGGGTATGTGATATTGTTTTAACACCATGGACTCGGGTAGTTTGGGTATGTGATATTGTTTTAACACCATGGACCCTAACATGTCGATATTTAAACTAAAATCTTTTTCTTTCCAAGCAGGATACTGAATCACTGATGGTGTTCTCACTTTCAAATCTTTACACAATTCTTCTAGTTCTTTTATTTTCTCAAGTGAAACTAAAATTTGTAAACCACAATCTTCTGTTAAAGAAGGAAAATTTGTCTCCAGATTCAGTTTGAAAGTTTTTATGTCTCCCATAATTTTCTCTTCGGTTTTGGTCAATTCCGATTCTGATTCTTCAGACTTATTTTTAATGTCTGTCATGATTCTCTCACTGCTAGCCTTTATATCTGCTATAATTTTATCAGTTTGTTTGGTTATTCTACTGCAAGCATCTTCAAGAAAAACGCTGGAGTGTCTCTCTCGCTTCTACTAACACCACATGAGTTTCTTCCAAGTCTTTGATTTTATTTTGGATGAATTTCTCTGAGGTTAAAACTAGTTCTGTGGCTTTTTCTTTCGTAGTTTCACATTCTAAATCTAAATACTCGTGGACGTTGTGTACTTTCAGAAAACATTTATGACATAACACACAGTGGCAAGTTAGACAATAGTAGTCTATTGGTCTCTCTCTATGACATGGACAGTGATATTTTGTACCAGTAACTTGTGTTGTAGGTGATGTTGTACCAGTAACTTGTGTTGTAGGTGATGTTGTACCAGTAACTTGTGTTGTATGCGGGGATGTTTGAACTATAAAATTGGTGGTAAACATCTTAGCCCCACCATCTGGAATGTTGATTTGCTGCTGACAAATTGGACAGCAGAATGTCTCTGTTCTGTCTCCAATATATTTGTCGATACATTCGAAACAGAATGTATGTCCACATATCAACACTTTAGGTAACTTTAAACTCTCAAAACAAATAGTACATTCCGGTCCAGTGATTACCAAGGCGGTGGCCATTTTATTCTTCTATAAAATACACTGAAATTATCCTGATTGACAACAAAACACACAGAGATGTCCTGGTTGAAAATAGAAGATCACCAACCAGTCTGATGTAAGACTCAGTACAGAATGAGAAAGATTTCTACGAATATTCACGTTATATACTGGTTTAGAAATGTCTTGTTGATCACTATGTTAGATATCAACTTATAAACTATTAAACACAGAATGAGATGATCTAAAGTTTCCACGAATAATAACGTCACATGCTTCAATTTCCCAGAAATAATATCACCTGATAAGATATTCAGGTCATACACTGTGTATAAATAGCTTGTCGTGTTAGACTAAAATCAAAATCTTATCACCTCGATTTAAAACTGTTATATAAGGTATATAATATAGTAGTGTATCAGCCTCTATTTAAAATATAGGTCAGTCAAACAATAGCTATGAATATCAAGTCGGTGTATAACAGGTTTAATATGTTTTATTACTGATATATCACAGTGACCTCAATAGATATACACTCTTAATATTCCTGGAGAATGGTCTCTAGTTTAACCCTACACACCAAAACAACTTCGGGAGTTGGTTAATGGTTTAATGCGGAATGTTCAGCATTTTTTAGGGTCGATTTGGGTTTTGAATATATGCAAATAGCCTTCAGAAGTGCCAATAATACACGAAAATCATATACTTCCTTCAATTATATCCCTACCTTACTCCGGAGGGGGGGGGGGGGGGGGGGCGTTGGGGGGGACGCCCTTTTTCTAAAGCCAATCACGTTTTAGCACAGAAAACTGCCATAGGTTGATTAAAAATGGGTCGTTCGCATATGAAACGAATCAGCGTTCAATGACGCATCTTTTCAACACAAAATTGTGGCGAAAAATCATATAGGAATCTTGTAGGGCCCCTAAAACATTTATTCCGGTAGGGTAGGGATTAGCCCTTTGTATAAAGTCAATTGGCGGTGGTGGTATGCGTACAAATGTGTCGGCTGTTGACCAAAAAACATTTGTATGGTGGATAAGATCAAGAAAAAGTTTGAAATTTTGAATAAAAAAATAAAGGTGTCGGTAGGGTCTCGAACCCGGGCCCCCCTAGCTGTGGCTCCAGCACGCTAACTGCTTCTCCATGGCGGCTTAAGAGAATATTCGCCAGAAGACGTCCATTGATAACAAATAATGTGCTTCAATCACAAATTGAATATTAATTGTATTTTATTGTACACACAATGTTGTTCTGGAATAAACCATGTTCCTTTACCAACGGTATACAATATTAATAATCTAACTGTTACTCCCATGACATGATATTCTCGTCATTAAATATTAGTAAACTCTTCGCGTTAATCTATCGATCAGAAACTTGACAGAAAATGAAAGAAATGACGAAATGGAAAGGTGACATTTTATCATAACAATTAATTTGAAGGAATATGATTGGTCAAGAAGATGACTCTCGACAAATGAGAATAACAATGACGAGAAAGGTGTGTCATGTAAGCAATGGTTAGATTGATAAAGGAACGTGGTACTGTCACTAGCTGTCCTAAATATTTTACTTTTGTTAAAAATCAGTGTTTAAAATCATCCATATTTCATCTTGTTTTTTGTTTTGTATTTTGTAATCATGTTATTAATTGATTGTTTAAATGAAAAATTAGAAATTTAGAGAAAAGTTTGAATTTATATGACATGTTAAATGTTTATAGTCTTATTCTAAATAAAACAATATTTTATTCCAAAATTTAATCTCTATATTAATTAGAATACGACCAGCTTGTATTTCAGTTCCTGTTTAATCAGTGTGTCCCTCTAACACAAATGCAGTACACTTGTTTCTTAAGAGAATCCCAAATCATTACCATCAATAGTGGAACAAACTGGCTGAACAGGAACTGAACGGCAGGAAGGTTGCTTTTTGGAAGAAAATACCTTAAGATGAGATCGGTGAGAGCATCTAAGGATGGAAAATGAATGATATTGGTGGTCGATGTGGTGAAAGCAAAATAGACACAGGTTGAAATGTGTAGTTTGCTCTGATATTGAATTTTTTTATGTTATTTTTTTCGAGGCAGTATTTTTTATTCCATGACTTTCATATTTTCAGGGTTTGAACACGGACATATTGATGTAAATATGTGAGAATTTTGAAAGAGATCGATTCACCAGCTGCTGAGATACTTGCCGATATAATAATTGAAAAACATAAGATACATGTACAAATAAAAATACCACTCTAAACTTGGTGAATAAGAGTTTATATTCATATTATCTACTGTCATAACTATACAACAGATTACCTATATAATCTGATAAATCTACATTCTAAAACTTGGTGAATAAGAGTATATATTCATATTATCTACTGTCATAACTATACAACAGATTACCTGTATAATCTGATAAATCTACATTCTAAAACTTAGTGAATAAGAGTTTATATTCATATTATCTACTGTCATAACTATACAACAGATTACCTGTATAATCTGATAAATCTACATTCTAAAACTTGGTGAATAAGAGTTTATATTCATATTATCTACTGTCATAACTATACAACAGATTTCCTGTATAATCTAATAAATCTACATTCTAAAACTTGGTGAATAAGAGTTTATATTCATATTATCTGGTGTCATAACTATACAACAGATTACCTGTATAATCTGATAAATTTACATTCTAAAACTTGGTGAATAAGAGTATATATTAATATTATCTGTTGTCATAACTATACAACAGATCACCCGTATAATCTGATAAATCTAAATTCTAAAACTTGGTGAATAAGAGTATATATTCATATTATCTACTGTCATAACTATACAACAGATTACCTGTATAATCTGATAAATCTACATTCTAAACTTGGTGAATAAGAGTATATATTCATATTATCTTCTGTCATAACTATACAACAGATTACCTGTATAATCTGATAAATCTACATTCTAAAACTTGGTGAATAAGAGTATATATTCATATTATCTTCTGTCATAACTATACAACAGATTACCTGTATAATCTGATAAATCTACATTCTAAAACTTGGTGAATAAGAGTATATATTCATATTATCTTCTGTCATAACTATACAACAGATTACCTGTATAATCTGATAAATCTACATTCTAAAACTTGGTGAATAAGAGTATATATTCATATTATCTACTGTCATAACTATACAACAGATTACCTGTATAATCTGATAAATCTACATTCTAAAACTTGGTGAATAAGAGTTTATATTCATATTATCTGGTGTCATAACTATACAACAGATTACCTGTATAATCTGATAAATCTACATTCTAAAACTTGGTGAATAAGAGTATATATTCATATTATCTACTGTCATAACTATACAACAGATTACCTGTATAATCTGATAAATCTACATTCTAAAACTTGGTGAATAAGAGTTTATATTCATATTATCTTATTTAACTACCTTATATATAATAATTGAAAAATATAAGATACATGTATATATAAAGATAGCTTGCCAGGCAAGGTAATATACGCCCACGTTTCGTCAAAATCCATAAAGAATTGTGACCTGTAGAGTGACAACGAGCTAAACATCAAACGTGTTTTGAAGAACAAGGGCAATAATTCATATTAAATATTTTTCGATTCTTTTGATTTTCAATAGGGTTCATCCTTGGGTGATAATAAACAACTTCAGCGAGTTTCATCAAAATCCGTAAAGAAATGTGACTTGTAGAGTGTTAGCAAGCTAAAAATCGAACGCGTTTTAAATAACAAGGGCAATAATTGATATTAAATATTGTTCGATTCTATTGATTTTCAATAGGGTTTGTCCTTGGGTGATAATAAACAATTTCAGCAAGTTTCGTCAAAATCCGTAAAGAATTGTGACTTGTAGAATGTTAACGAGCAATTGTGGACGGACGGACGGACGGACCGACTGACATGGGTGACGGCAATATACGCTCCACATTTCATGTGGGCGTATCACATCAAAATATAATTCATTCTTATTTCATGACCAGGCCTGTCAGTTTTATTCTGTGTCTCTCAAACACTAACTTCAACAAGGTCAAAAATCTCAATTCTTAAAAATATAATCTTACATATAAAATTACAAATATTTACAATAAAATACAAATTTACAGAAATATATAAATATGAGGAAAGATGATTGATCAAGAGATAAAAGATTGAATTGTAGAATAAACTTTATTTCAATGATATTTCTCTGATCTGTGTAATATCAAATTGAATCACAAACTGATTGTTAGAATTTAAATAACCATTGTTTTTATCAGTGAGTTTAGACCAGGTGATAGGACTCCATTCCCAACCCCCATACAACCAACCACCTCTCTCCACTCTCTCGTCACTTTGTGTTGTAGTTAAAGTTTTACTATCATCAATATTCAATATACTGAGTTGACTATCAATAACACAATAGTTTAGACTAGGATTGTCATTTGATAATAGTTCAATATAAATATATAATTTACCACGATACCTCTCTACACAACAACTCCATATCAAGTTACTGTAACTAAATTTATCTTTACAGTCATACCATTCACGCTCATTCTTAATATCATTTATATTAAACAGAAATTGATATGAATTGGACTCGTGTAGTTTAGGTATGTGATATTGTTCTATATATATGTTGTGCCAGTAACTTGTGTTGTATGCGGGGATGTTTGAACTATTAAATTGGTGATAAACATCTTAGCCCCACCATCTGGAATGTTGATTTGCTGCTGACAAATTGGACAGCAGAATGTCTCTGTCTTGTCTCCAATATATTTGTCGATACATTCGAAACAGAATGTATGTCCACATATCAACACTTTAGGTAGCTTTAAACTCTCAAAACAAATAGTACATTCCGATCCGGTGTTTACCGAGGCGGTGGCCATTATTCTTCTATAAAATACACTGAAATTATCCTGATTGACAACAAAACACACAGAGATGTCCTGGTTGAAAATAGAAGATCACCAACTAGTCTGATGTAAGACTCAGTACAGAATGAGAAAGATTTCTACGAATATTCACATTATATACTGGTTTAGAGTTCTTAGAAATGTCTTGTTGATGACTACACCATAGAAACTACAATAACATTCACTTGTACTGGCCTCGTCTAGTTGAAATAATGACACCAGGTATTGAATATATAAATATAACACAATGGTCGATAGAATATAGTCAAACAGAGATATTTCGGCTCATTCGGGTATATTCAAAACATATACACAACCAGTCCATTTTATTTTAGGCTATGTATATCTTTTGAAGTTACTTCTTTTATTTTAAAAATAGTTTCAAAATCCATGTAAACATATTGACAATACATTGGTAGCAGCTAATGAGGAAGTATATCAATAAATAAATAAATATTTCAATATGAAAAGTGGTATCAGGTGTCTGGCAGAGTTAGCATACCCTGCTTGGCGCCACAACCACCACAGCTGCCCAATGATATTATATCAATAGGTTTTTGATTTCTGATTTCTGATAAAACTCTGCTCAATTTTACAAAAACAAATAGAAGGGAGATGATAATGTTTTATTCCAAAAAAAATGACACTTAACTGAGTAAATTAATATAGGAAGCTTGTAGGGCCCCTCAAACATTTGTTCCGGTTTGGGAGGGCTTAAGCCATTTGTATGAAGGCAATTCTCGGTGGTGGTATGGGTGTCTTCCCACATCGCCCCTTCCCACTTCGCCCCTTCCCATTTCGCCCCCAAACTTATCCCATTTTGCCCCTTCTTCATTTCGCCCCTTTCCTATTTTGCCCCTTCCCGGTACGCCCATTTCCCCTTTCGCCCCTTTCCCATTTCACCCCTTTTTCAGTTCGCCCCTTTCCCATTTCGCCCCTTTCGACTTCGCCCCTTCCCGTTTCGCCCCTTCCTATTTCGCCCATTTCACCTTTAAAAATACTTATACCAAGAAAGAAAATGTGCTTGTTCCGGTTCGAATTCTAGCCTCTGTTATTGTACAAGGCTGTGTTCCCCGTTTTCCGTGGTATGGAACTGGGGGACTGACAATGAAAAATGACTGTTCTTGCAGACGGACGAAACGATAAACCATTGTATGCGCCAACAAAGATAAAAGAGGCAGTATGCACATTTTTAATATAAAAAACTGTGTAAATTATACTTCTGCATTTCTAAAAATGCAATCGGTTTTAAGGGGGGGGGGGGGGCAAAATGGGAAAGGGGCGAAATGGGAAGGGACGAAGTGAGAATAGGGGGCGAGATGGGAAAGGGGCAAAATGAAAAAGGGGTGAAATGGGAAAGGGACAAAACAGAAAAGTGGCGAATTGGGAAGGGACCAAATGAAAAGGGACAAAATGGGAATAGTTTGGGGCGAAGTGGGAAGGGGCGATATGGGATTAAACCATCGAACTGTACCCACGTTCGTTCGGTTGTTCTGCACGAACGCCCCTTTTACTCTATTTGTGTTACTTGCCAGTCTCACTACTTCCGGCTTGTTTCTGTGTGTGACTGGGTCTCTTTTTGTCAACTCATGTTTGTTTGATTATAATACATCATATTACACTAGATACACCTTGTGTTGTGGTTATGTTTTGTAACTGATCCCTGGACTCTCGTCTAAACTGGCGAATCACGTTTTAGCACAGAAAACTGTCATAGGTTGATCAAAAATGGATCGTTTGCATATGAAACGAATCAGCGTTCAATGACGCATCTTTTCAACACATAATCATGGCGAAAAATTAATATAGGAAGCTTGTAGGGCCCCTCAAACATTTGTTCCTGTTGAGTAGGGCTTAAGAAGATTTTTCAAACATCAACTAAATAATAAAGATTTTATTGATGAAGCCAAACTGAAAGAATTAGATTATATTGATGATTGTAAATTACAACAAGAAGTAACAAGTTTAAAAAGTTTTATTCAACAACAAATAGTCAATGTAGTGGATAAAACCCAGTTACAAAGTTTAAGTTCATTAATATCTAAATTAGATGACATTATGAAATACTTACTCATGTATGATTGATATAATTCCTCATGTGAAAAGTTTATAAGCTGTTACCTATGTTTCGTCAAAATGTCCTTTTGGATTTCGAGTTTCGTTTTGCGGTTCGGATCGTTAGTACTTGGTTTCTTTATGATAAAATAGTAAAGCCAAAAATAGAATTTAAACAACAAATACAAAATATTGATGATAGTGATAAAATACTATACTTGATCATTGTTGTATATTAGACTGAACATAGAATTAAATATTGATATAAAAAATATATAACAGATGAAAGTGTAAAGATTTCAGGGCACCCTGTTTTAGATATCAAACAATATCCAACTTTTAAGTTATCAGAAATTCATTTAATTTAATCACTCAATCAGATTATTTTCGTATGACAATAATTGATATAGAATCGCTTGGTTACACAGATAAAGATAATAGATTGATCACAAATATACTCAATTTAATTCATAAAAAAGACCAAAAGTGAAAACGAAACAAACTAAAATATTTACAAGATCAAATGACAGGTAAACAAAACGAGTTAAAGGGATTATAAAGAGGTTTTCTAATTTTTGTATGTATATTGGGGACACTGATAACATTAATTTACACCATTCTAATTTCCATTCCGACGTCTGTGGTTCTTGTAATTTATGACGTTTTATGACGTCACTAATATTTATCCGCATTGATATCAATAGTAGCTTCCGGTAGATCGCTATTAGTGACGTCACAAAACGCGTTAGTTTTAGTGGAATTGCAAGAACCACAGACGTCGGAATGGAAATTGGAATGGCGCAAATTGATGTTATCAGTGTCCCCAATAAACATACCAAAATCAGAAAATCTCTTTACAATCTCTTTAATGATAAATTAAAAACTCGTTGGACTGAGATTGACATTGGTTAAAAAACTGCAACAATATAATATAAGATATGTTGTAGTTATAAGATATGACTGATAAATACATTCTCGAAAATATAATGTTAAAGTTTTTATTTATACAATCAATCAGGTTATTTATAGAAAAAGGATATTTGCTTTACTCACGGTAAAATATATATATAAAAAAACAGGGTTGTCTTCAATTTTTGATAAAATAAAACACTTTTAATCCATTTTTGAGAGAACAAGTTGTTATTTAATCCATATTTATATACATTATCTTAGCATGCTTAAAGCTCAATAGCTTCTTCAGAGATAATAAATAATAATTTTACATTTCAACAATATAATATACGATATGTTGTAGTTATAAGATATGACTGATAAATACATTCTCGAAAAATATAATTTTAGCTTACAAAATATATATAAATACACTAATATTTACAATAAAATACAAATTTACAGAAATATAGAAATATGAGGAAAGATGATTGATCAAGAGATGAAAGATTGAATTGTAGAATAAACTTTATTTCAATGATATTTCTCTGATCTGTGTAATATCCATTTGAATCACAAACTGATTGTTAGTATTTAAATAACCATTGTTTTTATCGGTGAGTTTAGACGAGGTGATAGGACTCTCTCCCCTTCCCAAACTCCAACCCAACCAACGACCTCTCTCTAATCTCTTGTCACTATCTGTTCTAGTTACAGTTTTACTATTATCAATATTCAATATACTGAGTTGACTATCAATAATACAGTAGTTTAGACTAGGATTGTCATCTGATAATAGTATAATATAAATATATAAATTACCATCATAACTCCTCACTACACGACAAGTCCATATCAAGTTACTGTAACTAAACTTATCTTTACAGTCATACGCTTTACGCTTCTTCTTGATATCATTTATATTAAACAGAAATTGATATGAATTGGACTCGGGTAGTTTGGGTATGTGATATTGTTTTAACACCATGGACTCGTGTAGTTTGGGTATGTGATATTGTTTTAACACCATGGACCCTAACATGTCGATATTTAAACTAAAATCTTTTTCTTTCCAATCAAGATACTGAACCACTGATGGTGTTCTCACTTTCAAATCTTTACACAATTCTTCTAGCTCTTTTATTTTCTCAAGTGAAACTAAAATTTGTAAACCACAGTCTTCTGTTACAGAAGGAAAATTTGTCTCCAGATTCAGTTTGAAAGTTTTTATATCTCCCATAATTTTCTCTCCAGTTTTGGTCAACTCCGATTCTGATTCTTCAGACTTATTTTTAATGTCTGTCATGATTCTCTCACTGCTAGCCTTTATATCTGCTATAATTTTATCAGTTTGTTTGGTTATTCTACTGCAAGCATCTTCAGTAAAACGCTGGAGTGTCTCTCTCGCTTCTATTAACGTCACATGAGTTTCTTCCAAGTCTTTGATTTTATTTTGGATGAATTTCTCTGAGGTTAAAACTAGTTCTGTGGCTTTTTCTTTCGTAGTTTCACATTCTACATCTAAATACTCGTGATCTTTGTGTTCTTTCAGAAAACATTTATGACATAACACACAGTGGCAAGTTAGACAATAGTAGTCTATTGGTCTCTCTCTATGACATGAACAGTGATATTTTGTACCAGTAACTTGTGTTGTAGGTGATGTTGTACCAGTAACTTGTGTTGTATGCGGGGATGTTTGAACTATAAAATTGGTAATAAACATCCTAGCTCCTCCTTCTGGGATGTTGATTTTCTGCTGACAAATTGGACATGAGAATGTCTCTGTCCTGTCTCCAATATATTTGTCGATACATTCGAAACAGAATGTATGTCCACATGGAAGGATTTTAGCTTTCCTGAGTCCTTCAAAACAAATAGTACATTCCGGTCCAGTGTTTACCGAGGCGGTGGCCATTTTTATTCTTCTATAAAATACACTGAAATTATCCCGATTGACAACAAAACACACAGAGATGACCTGGTTGAAAATAGAAGACAAACCAGTCTGATGTAAGACTCAGTACAGAATGAGAAAGATTTCTACGAATAGTCACGTTATATACTGGTTTAGAAATGTCTTGTTGATCACTATGTTAGATATCAACTTATAAACTATTAAACACAGAATGAGATGATCTAAAGTTTCCACGAATAATAACGTCACATGCTTCAATTTCCCAGAAATAATATCACCTGATAAGATATTCAGGTCATACACTGCATATAAACAGCTTGCTGTGTGTATTCAAAATCTTATCACCCCGGTTTAAAACTGTTATATAAGGTATATAATATAGTAGTGTATCAGCCTCTATTTAAATATAGGTCAGTCAAACAATAGATATGAATATCAAGTCAGTGTATAACAGGTTTAATATGTTTTATTACTGATATATCACAGTGACCTCAATAGATATACGACTCTTAATATTCCTGGAGAATGGCCTCTAGTTTAACCCTACACACCAAAACAACTTCGGGAGTTGGATAATGGTTTAATGCGGAATGTTCAGCATTTTTTAGGGTCGATTTGGGTTTTAAATATATGCAAATAGCCTTCAGAAGTACCACTAATGCACGAAAATCATATCTTCAATTATATCCGGCAGTGGCTATTTACCACGTACGTGGCAAATAGCCCTGAAACATTCATAAGGCTATTTACCACGTAACATTGCGTGGCAAATAAATACAAGCCTTGATAAATACTTCCAAATACATATTAATTACAACTAACAAAAAAACAGTCTTTTGTTAAAGAATAGACTAGTTTATGATAATTTATCTGTTATTCTAGCTGGTATAAAGACAGTATTATTACAATAACAAGAAGTCAACATAATGTACGCACTTAAATTAATTTTCAATATGTCCCCATTTCTTAACAAGACAGCGCTCTGAAATTTGAAATTAGCATGATCCGATATATATTCAACGTAATGTAGACTTTCATTCAAATCGATCGAACAGTTGCGCCACTAGGCGTACCACGCAGTTTGTTTGAGCAAGGGAGGTAACTCAAAACCCTAATCACAGAAATTGTTTGAAATTAGATATACTTGATAAGCACTAGATAGTATGGCTGTAGTCCGAGTTTCAAAGAATTCGAATCATAACTTTTCAGTGAAATATAGTGATAAAGTTAATAATTGCACCGAACAGTTAGTGAACATATCCCTTTAATGTGGTAAAAACTAGAATAAAAACATAGAATGATAAGTCGTAGTTATAGATGAATAAAAAGGTTAATAATTACTTTGAGAACTGATTGAATAAAAATCTATACAAACAAAACAATTCCGTTAAATATTAAAGTTAAACTTACGTGATGGTGGGGCTCTGTCTATCTTTTGAAGTTACTTCTTTTATTTTAAAAATAGTCTCGAAATCCATGTTAACACATTGACAATATATTGGTAGCAGCTAATGAGGAAGTATATCAATAAATGAGTAAATAGTTCATAATTAAAAGTGGTATCAGGTGTCTAGAAGAGTTAGCATACCCTGCTTGGCGCCACAACCACCACAGCTGCCCAATGATATTATATCAATAGGTTTTTGATTTCTGATTTCTGATAAAACTCTGCTCAATATTACAAAAACAAATTGAAGGGTAAATGATAATGTTTTATTCCAAAAAAATGACACGTAACTGAATAAAAAAAATAATGGATAAGATCACGAAAGAGTTTGAAATTTTGAAAAAAAAATAAAGGATTCGGTGGGGTCTCGAACCCGGACCCCTCTAGCTGTGGCTCCAGCACGCTAACTGCTTCGCCATTGCGACTTAAGTAATTTTTGCCAGAGTCAGCCGTGACCCTAACTCCGGAGCGGGGTAAACGCCCTTTTTCTAAAGCCAATCACGTTTTAGCACATAAAACTGCCATAGGGTGATCAAAAATGGGTCGTTCGCATATGAAACGAATCAGCGTTTAATGACGCATCCTTTCAACACAAAATCGTGGCGAAAAATTAATATAGGAAGCTTGTAACATTTGTTTCGGTTGGGGTGGGCTTAAGCCCTTTGTATAAAGGCAATTCTCGGTGGTGGTATGCGCACAAATGTGTCAGTTGTTGAGCAAAAAACATTTGTATGATGGATAAGATCAAGAAAGAGTTTGAAATTCTATAAAACTGATTCTGTTTTTACCATGAAGACGTCCATTGATAACAAATAATGTGCTTCAATCACAAATTTAATATTAATTGTATTTTATTGTACACACAATGTTGTTCTGGAATAAACCATGTTCCTTTACCAACGGTATACAATATTAATAATCTAACTGTTCCTCCCATGACATGATATTCTCGTCATTAAATACTAGTAAACTCTCCGCGTTAATCTATCGATCTGAAACTTGACAGAAAATGAAAGAAATGAAGAAATGGAAAGGTGACATTTTCCCGTATTAATATATTTGAAGGAATATGATTGGTCAAGAAGATAACTCTCGACCAATGAAAATAACAATAACGAGAAATGTGTGTCATGCAAGCAACGGTTAGATTGATAAAAGAACGTGGTAAAAGACAGACTATTTTTGAAGTTTTTTAAGAAGCTGACTTAAGTCTAATGTACAAGTTTTTATAATAATATCTTGTACGTCGTTTCTTAGTACTGTCACTAGCTGTCCTAAATATTTTACTTTTGTTAAAAATCAGTGTTTAAAATCATCCATATTTCATCTTGTTTTTTGTTTTGTATTTTGTAATCATGTTATTAATTGATTGTTTAAATGAAAAATTAGAAATTTAGAGAAAAGTTTGAATTTATATGACATGTTAAATGTTTATAGTCTTATTCTAAATAAAACAATATTTTATTCCAAAATTTAATCTCTATATTAATTAGAATACGACCAGCTTGTATTTCAGTTCCTGTTTAATCAGTGTGTTCCTCTAACCCAAGGACAGTACACCTGTTAATAAAGAGAATCTGAGGCAGTTTTGAGACCATTTTCTCGCTGTTGATATGGTGATTAGTGACGTCATATTCCTTTTCATTCATTTGACGCCGTATTTTATGAATGGGTTATCGTCATTTGCATTACCATCACCAGTGGAACAAACTGGCTGAACAGGAACTGAAAGGCAGGAAGGTTGCTTTTTTTATTAATCAGAATACTGCCTCTTAGAATGGACACACAATCTAAATTCTAAAACTTGGTGAATAAGAGTTTATATTCATAAAATCTGGTGCCATAACTATACAACAGATTACCTGTATAATCTGATAAATCTACATTCTAAAACTTGGTGAATAAGAGTTTATATTCATATTATCTACTGTCATAACTATACAACAGATTACCTGTATAATATGATAAATCTACATTCTAAAACTTGGTGAATAAGAGTTTATATTCATATTATCTACTGCCATAACTATACAACAGATTACCTGTATAATCTGATAAATCTACATTCTAAAACTTGGTGAATAAGAGTATATATTCATCTTACCTGGTGTCATAACTATACAACAGATTACCTGTATAATCTGATAAATCTACATTCCAAAACTTGGTGAATAATAGTTTATATTCATATTATCTGGTGTCATAACTATACAACAGATTACCTGTATAATCTGATAAATCTACATTCTAAAACTTGGTGAATAAGAGTATATATTCATATTATCTACTGTCATAACTATACAACAGATTACCTGTATAATCTGATAAATCTACATTCTAAAACTTGGTGAATAAGAGTATATATTCATATTATCTACTGTCATAACTATACAACAGATTACCTGTATAATCTGATAAATCTACATTCTAAAACTTGGTGAATAAGAGTATTTATTCATATTATCTTATTTAACTACCTTATATATATAATAATTAAAAACATAAGATACATGTATATATAAAAATTGGAAATCGTTTACAAATATTTTAAACATCTTTTACCACACAATCAATAAACACATTAAATTGGTAATTTTAATAATTTTAACAAGAATCAACATAATGAACTGTTTATACGACATGGTTTGGTTCCAGTGTACTGATGAGAAAGCTGACTGTTTGTTTACAATATTTACACAAAAACTGAAGATACCAAGCTATATATAGCTGTAGAATTGTTACCTGAAGTTCATCCGTCAAAATAGGTAACAACACGATATAGAATTAACACAAAATCACATCAAAATATAATTCATTCTTATTTCATGACCAGGCCTGTCAGTTTTATTCTGTGTCTCTCAAACACTAACTTCAACAAGGTCAAAAATCTCAATTCTTAAAAATATAATCTTACATATAAAATTACAAATATTTACAATAAAATACAAATTTACAGAAATATAGAAATATGAGGAAAGATGATTGATCAAGAGATAAAAGATTGAATTGTAGAATAAACTTTATTTCAATGATATTTCTCTGATCTGTGTAATATCAAATTGAACAACAAACTGATTGTTAGAATTTACATAAACATTGTTTTTATCAGTGAGTTTAGACCAGGTGATAGGACTCCAATCAGCAAACAAACCAACACCTCTCTTTAATCTCTCGTCACAATATGTTCTAGTTACATTTTTACTATCATCTATATTCAATAAACTGATTTGACTATCAATAATACAATAGTTGAGACTAGGATTGTCATCTGATGATAGTTTAATATAAATACATAAACCACCAGCAGTACTCCTCCATACACTACAACTCCATACCAAGTTACTGTAACTAAACTTATCTTTACAGTCATACCATTCATCAACCTTAATATCACTTATATTAAACAGAAATTGATATGAATTGGACTCGTGTAGTTTGGGTATGTGATATTGTTTTAACACCATGGACCCTAACATGTCGATATTTAAACTAAAATCTTTTTCTTTCCAATCAAGATACTGAATCACTGATGGTGTTCTCACTTTCAAATTTTTACACAATTCTTCTAGCTCTTTTATTTTCTCAAGTGAAACTAAAATTTGTAAACCACAATCTTCTGTTAAAGAAGGAAAATTTGTCTCCAGATTCAGTTTGAAAGTTTTTACATCTCCCATAATTCCCTCTCCAGTTCTAATGTCTGTCATGATTCTCTCACTGCTAGCCTTTATATCTGCTATAATTTTATCAGTTTGTTTGGTTATTCTACTACAAGCATCTTCAGTAAAACGCTGGAGTGTCTCTCTCGCTTCTACTAACGTCACATGAGTTTCTTCCAAGTCTTTGATTTTATTTTGGATGAATTTCTCTGAGGTTAAAACTAGTTCTGTGGCTTTTTCTTTCGTAGTTTCACATTCTACATCTAAATACTCGTGACCATTATGTTCTTTCAGAAAACATTTATGACATAACACACAGTGGCAAGTTAGACAATAGTAGTCTATTGGTCTCTCTCTGTGACATGGGCAGTGATATTTTGTACCAGTAACTGGTGTTGTGGGTGATGTTGTACCAGTAACTTGTGTTGTAGGTGATGTTGTACCAGTAACTTGTGTTGTAGGTGATGTTGTACCAGTAACTCGTGTTGTATGCGGGGATGTTTGAACTATAAAATTGGTAATAAACATCTTAGCCCCACCATCTGGAATGTTGATTTGCTGCTGACAAATTGGACAGCAGAATGTCTCTGTCTTGTCTCCAATATATTTGTCGATACATTCGAAACAGAATGTATGTCCACATGGAAGGATTTTAGCTTCCCTGAGTCCTTCAAAACATATAGTACATTCCGGTCCGGTGTTTACCGAGGCGGTGGCCATTATTCTTCTATAAAATACACTGAAATTATCCTGATTGACAACAAAACACACAGAGATGTCCTGGTTGAAAATAGAAGATCACCAACCAGTCTGATGTAAGACTCAGTACAGAATGAGAAAGATTTCTACGAATATTCACGTTATATACTGGTTTAGAGTTCTTAGTAATGTCTTGTTGATGACTACACCATAGAAACTACAATAACATTCACTTGTACTGGCCTCGTCTAGTTGAAATAATGACACCAGGTATTGAATATATAAATATAACACAATGGTCGATAGAATATAGTCAAACAGAGATATTTCGGTTCATTCGGGTACATTCAAAACATATACACAACCAGTCCATTTTATTTTAGGCTATGTATATCTTTTGAAGTTATTTCTTTTATTTTAAAAAAAAAGACTCGAAATCCATGTAAACACATTGACAATACATTGGTAGCAGCTAGTGAGAAAGTTTATCAATAAATGAGTAAATATTTCATAATGAAAAGTGGTATCAGGTGTCTAGAAGAGTTAACATACCCTGCTTGACGCCACAACAACCACAGCTGTCCAATGATATTACATCAATAGGTTTTTGATTTCTGATAAAACTCTGCTCAATATTACAAAAACAAATTGAAGGGAGATGATAATGTTTGTCACAAAGTTGAGGCTGACTAGTCCTGATGTACCCAAGTCAATAAAAGAACTACTAAATTATATACGTGTATATAACATAATTTAAATACAATCAAGTGTCCCGACAATTTTATAACGACGCGCTAGTTGATGATTTGAAGTATTCCACCATTAGGATCAGTATAAATACCACCTCATTACTCGTTGTTTATAACACATACAGGAACAGGAAGTAGTCCGAAGATTATAACACACACCAGGAACACACACCAGGAACACATAACAGGAACAGGAAATAGTCTAGTGTATACAACACATTACAGGAACTGAAAGTACTTTAAAGTTTACAACACATAATGTATGATTACAATAAGACGAACATATTCACAAACATGTATAGGTTATAAGCAAACCTTGGGTAATAAAGTTATACGTGTCTAAACGGCTTGGGTATAACCAATTCATGACCAATTACCATGTACCAAGTACGTATCGTATCATTTGAAATTCTAAAGAATAACCACCCGTCGGAGTTCTACGGGCTATACTAAAACATCTTACGTCCGGTCAGGTCTGGTCTCTTAGCCGTCGTCTCGACACACTGCCTATTGACTCTCTCCACACCCTTATATACACCAAGTTTGACCTTTCAACCCACGCTGCACGTGCATTCATTCTTGTGCTTTCAAACTCGTGCATAGACACCAATAACTAGACACTTTTTAAGTCGCGATTTTCCATGTCAAGCTACACAAAATATACTACAAGACAACAATATTGTGACAATGTTTTATTCTTAAAAAATGGCATGTAACTGAGTAAAAAAATTACTATAGGAAGCTTGTAGGTCCCCCCAAAAATTTGTTCCTGTTTGGGACGGTTTAAGCCCTTTGTATAAAGTCAATTCGCGCTAGTGATTTGCGCACAAATGTGTCAGTTGTTGAACAAAAAACATTGGTATGATGGATAAGATCAAGATAGAGTTGGAAATTTTGAAAAAAAAAATAAAGGTGTCGATGGGTTCTCGAAGCCGGGCCCCCTCAGCGTGGCTCCAGCACGTTTACCGCTTCTTAAAAGAATTTTCACCAGAGTCAGACGTGACACTAACTCTGGAGGGGGTAAACACCCTTTTTCTAAAGCCAATCACGTTTTAGCAAAGAAAACTGCCATAGGGTGATCAAAAATGGGTCATCCGCATATGAAACGAATCAGCGTTCAATGTCTATATGTTGTATATTGTATCTATGTTTGTCCCTATGGGCTGGATGTGAGACAGGACCGTTATCACTCGTTAAATAAAGAGTTTATTATCATTATTATTATTATTATTACGCATCTTTGATTAGTGACGTATTCCTTTAATTCATTTGACGTTGTATTTTATGAATGGGTTGACTATTTTTTATGAATGGGTTGACTATTTCATGAATGGGTTGACTATTTTATGAATAGGTTGACTATTTTATGAATGGGTTGACTATTTTATGAATGGGTTGGCGTGAATAAGGTCTATTGAAATCAGTTGAAGAAAACCTGAAATGAAATATGTGGATGTATATCTAACTGTATATAGTTGTAACAACATGTATAATGAAATATGTTGATGTATATTTAACTGTATATAGTTGTAACAACATGTATAATGAAATATGTGGATGTATATTTAACTGTATATAATTGTATATACATGTATAATGAAATATGTTGATGTATATTTAACTGTATATAGTTGTATATACATGTATAATGAAATCATAACAGTAATAGTGCTTCTTTCTTTCTTTTTCTTTTTTAGTTTTTTATCTTCTATAAAACTGATTCTGTTTTTACCATGAAGACGTCCATTGATAACAAATAATGTGCTTCAATCACAAATTTAATATTAATTGTATTTTATTGTACACACAATGTTGTTCTGGAATAAACCATGTTCCTTTACCAACGGTATACAATATTAATAATCTAACTGTTACTCCCATGACATGATATTCTCGTCATTAAATACTAGTAAACTCTTCGCGTTAATCTATCGATCTGAAACTTGACAGAAAATGGAAGAAATGGCGAAATGGAAAGGTGACATTTTCCCGTAATAATGTATTTGAAGGAATATGATTGGTCAAGAAGATGACTCTCGACCAATGAAAATAACATTGATGAGAAATGTGTGTCATACAAGCAATGGTTATATTGATAAAGGAACGTGGGAAAAGACAGACTATTTTTGAAGTTTTTTAAGAAGCTGACTTAAGTCTAATGTACAAGTTTTTATAATAATATCTTGTACGTCGTTTCTTAGTACTGTCACTAGCTGTCCTAAATATTTTACTTTTGTTAAAAATCAGTGTTTAAAATCATCCATATTTCATCTTGTTTTTTGTTTTGTATTTTGTAATCATGTTATTAATTGATTGTTTAAATGAAAAATTAGAAATTTAGAGAAAAGTTTGAATTTATATGACATGTTAAATGTTTATAGTCTTATTCTAAATAAAACAATATTTTATTCCACAATTTAATCTCTATATTAATTAGAATACTCCTTCTTAGAATGGACACACAATCTACATTCTAAAACTTGGTCAATAAGAGTATATATTCATATTATCTGGTGTCATAACTATACAACAGATTACCTGTATAATCTGATAAATCTAAATTCTAAAACTTGGTGAATAAGAGTTTATATTCATATTATCTACTGTCATAACTATACAACAGATTACCTGTATAATCTGATAAATCTACATTCTAAAACTTGGTGAATAAGAGTTTATATTCATATTATCTACTGTCATAACTATACAACAGATTACCTGTATAATCTGATAAATCTACATTTTAAAACTTGGTGAATAAGAGTTTATATTCATATTATCTGGTGTCATAACTATACAACAGATTACCTGTATAATCTGATAAATCTACATTCTAAAACTTGGTGAATAAGAGTTTATATTCATATTATCTTATTTAACTACCTTATATATAATAATTGAAAAACATAAGATACATGTATATATAAAAATTGGAAATCGTTTACAAATATTTTAAACATCTTTTACCACACAATCAATAAACACATTAAATTGGTAATTTTAATAATTTTAACAAGAATCAACATAATGAACTGTTTATACGACATGGTTTGGTTCCAGTGTACTGATGAGAAAGCTGACTGTTTGTTTACAATATTTACACAAAAACTGAAGATACCAAGCTATATATAGCTGTAGAATTGTTACCTGAAGTTCATCCGTCAAAATAGGTAACAACACGATATAGAATTAACACAAAATCACATCAAAATATAATTCATTCTTATTTCATGACCAGGCCTGTCAGTTCTATTCTGTGTCTCTCAAACACTAACTTCAACAAGGTAAAAAATCTCAATTCTTAAAAATATAATCTTACATATAAAATTACAAATATTTACAATAAAATACAAATTTACAGAAATATAGAAATATGAGGATAGATGATTGATCAAGAGATAAAAGATTGAATTGTAGAATAAACTTTATTTCAATGATATTTCTCTGGGCCCGTATTAATAAAGATTCTAAGAAAATTCCTACTTTTATCTTAAAAATATTTAAAAATAGTCTCAGCTAAAAGTTACTCTTAAGAGTTATTTATAGAAAAAAAGGAAGACTAACTGGACTGAGGATGAAAAACTCCTCCTAGTACAGCTTGTTAATGCTAACAAGGCCATTATTAGAGGGAAGTTCTCTCATAAAGTCACAGGAGAGAAAAAGAGAGCAACATGGAAAATGATTGCAAGCCAAATGGTAGCCTCATTTCCTCACCTCATACGTACTGCTGAGGAATGTGAAAAGAAGTGGTACAATATCTTTTCAAAATCCAGGGGTAATATTTCTGCCTATAAAAGGCAGTTGACTGGTACAGGTATGTATTTTTTCTCAATCTATAAGCTTTTCTTATCAGTTTAACAATGCACTTTTTTGTCATTGATTCACATTTTGAGCTAGAGCTATTTATTTGGCAAATGTATTTTTATCTCTTATTTGATTTTTATAGGTGGAGGTCCAAAAGGCGCTACACTAACAGCAGTGGATGAAACAGTCCAAGATATTCTTGGAGAAAACAACGTGTCCATTTGTGGACTTGATGAAGGGGTGGATACCTCCCTTCTACAAGTGATCGACATGGCTACACCTAGCACCAGTAACAGGTAAGATAGAATAGCAATAAACGATTCAAGATCAAACCAACCCCAAGCCCTTTGAGCTAAAACAAATTAAAGTAAATTGACTGTTTATTATTTACAAATAAATTAACAACATTCATAATTTCAGTACTTTGGCTTTGGATACAGTAGCAGATATACAGACTATACCCTCAGTACAACAACCAGTTGAAAATGCAGAAGTGTTGTTTACATTTCCAACAGTCACAGATCAACATGCCGAACGTAACCGCCAGCTGGAGCTGCAAGTTCTGGAGGCAAAGCTGGAATATTACAACCTTAAAATTAGAAAACTGAAAGCATAAACATAATCAATAAATAAATAACTTGTCTGACATTTTATTTTTCGACTAAATTTTTTTTAAATTTCGTCAATAATATTTTTATTTATATTTTGGCAGTGGATAAAGAACCGGATTTGGTAACCGACGGTAAAATACTACAGAGCCGGATATCGTTTCTGATTGGCTAATCCTCACCCTAACCCTAACCCAGACCCTAAAAATAGACATGTCGGGAACCGGATATTTAGCCACGTGATAAAATTAGCCAACCAGTCGGGAACCGGATCCGGTTATATTTTTGGCTGAAATTCTGAATTTTTTTTTCTTAAACTACGGTATCTACTCATAACGCGTACCAAATATAATTTGTTTTCCTTTATTAGTTTTTGAGTTATTCTTGATTAAAGAGCGGTATCACTTTTTTGGGACCACCCGATATATATAGCTATGTTATTTACCTTTTATCTCTAAAAGTGGAGATTGGCAAATTGTTGTCTGTATCTCAGTCCATCGCCTGCAGCTTGTTGACCACCGGGATTTCCTTCACCATTGTCTAGGTTGAGGTCACCCTGGGGCAGTCCAATATTTCTGTCTTTACAGATGTTGTGCAACATTGAACACACTATCACAACCTATCAGGAAACAGTTAAGAATATTCATATTATTATGTAAGGAGGAGTATGTAAGCTCAATTTCCAATCAAATGCAAAAAACAACACAACAACATATTATTACTATAATTAACATTTACCTTTGAAACTTTTTGGGGCTTGAGGCGTATCTCTGCATGTAACACATGGAATCTCCTTTTTAACTGCCCAATTCCTCGTTCAACTACACATCTTGTAGCTTTATGTGAGCTGTCAAGTAAATAATGTATTTTAGTATTTTTTTGTACTTTCAGTTTTTTATACGCCCACATTCAAGAATGTGGACGTATATTGTCGTCGCCCCTGTCCGTCTGTCCGTCCACAATTGCTTGTGGACGCGATAGAGGCTAGAGTTTTGATCCGATGTTAACGAAACTTGGCATGTGTCTTTATTATCATAAGATCTCGGCGCCTATTGATTTTGAGCGTTGCCGCATCAACGGTTCGTGAGTTATGCCCCTTTAACAGGCCAAAATTCGTTAAATTTGACTTGGTTAAGTGATAACGACCATAGTTCTTTCACAAATATGAACTTTGAAGGGTAAGTTTATACACTTAAGTATAAATACTTAATTTGTTACATGCTGCTGGTGGGTGTATTGCCTTTTGGGCCTATAGTAGCACACAAAACAGCTTAAAATTTACAAAAATGCAAGTACCTGTTGTATCGGGTCTGTGAACCAGCTTGAGGATTGATGAAGGGAGTCAATAGCCATTTGCGACACGGATATCCACTGTCTCCTAATAAATGACATCCCATCGGCATGATACCTCTCTCAAAAAGTACACGGATTCCACTCTCATTGAGAATGCGTGCATCATGTGTTGAGCCTGGCCACTTTGAAACTACATCACATATTCGATCATCAGAGTCAAATACAAGTTGGACGTTTAGAGAATGAAAGTTTTTCCTGTTCACATACTCGGGCTCATTGTCTGTTGGCGCAATTATTCGTATGTGCGTGCCGTCAATAACACCGGCCACACCAGGAAATTGAGCAATAGCGAAAAACTGACGCTGGTGTCTCTGCACCTCCTGTAACGTGGTAGGCATTCTAATGAATCTCTTAATTAAGTGAGGTTGACATAGTGAATTAAGTGTTTCTGCTATGGCATTACTGATGGAAGGTTGGCTTAATCCAAAATCGTCACCATTGCAAAGCTGCATTTTACCAGTAGCAAGGTACCTCAAAGTCAAGGCTACTTTTGTGTCAGCATCTATAGAGTGATTCCTGTTTGTTGGGGGAGTAAGCTCATGTCGAACCAAATCAGTTACAAAGCGAATACCACCACTATCCATCCGGTACCTGCTTACAAGTTCATTATCGGAATATTCATCATATATGATCTGTCTGGGTCTAAAAATTCTTACTCGACGATTTTGAGCAGCCATTTTTTCTCAGTTAAGAAAATTCTTAAGTTCTTAGGAGTCCTCCTGAGGACTCCTAAGTTAGGACCAAGATAAGAGTACATTTAAGCCCAGAAGTGCTTTCATAATAACACTTAAGAAAATTCTTAAATCTAAGAGTAAAATTGGGCAAATTCTAAGAATTCCTATATTTAAGACCATTTTTTCACTCTTAGAATCTTTATTAATACAGGCCCTGATCTGTGTAATATCCATTTGAATCACAAACTGATTGTTAGAATTTAAATAACCATTGTTTTTATCATTGAGTTCAGACCAGGTGATAGGAGTCCATCTAAAATACAAATAACCACCTCTGTCTAATCTCTTGTCACTATCTGTTCTAGTTAGAGTTTTACTATCATCAATATTCAATAAACTGGTTTGACTATCAATAATACAAGAGTTTAGACTAGTATTGTCATCTGGTAATAGTATAATATCAATATATAAAATACCATCATAACTCCTCAATACATAACAACTCCATATCAAGTTACTGTAACTAAACTTATCTTTACAGTAATATACATCCTTAATATCATTTATATTAAACAGAAATTGATATGAATTGGACTCGTGTAGTTTGGGTATGTGATATTGTTTTAACACCATGGACTCGGGTAGTTTGGGTATGTGATATTGTTTTAACACCATGGACTCGGGTAGTTTGGGTATGTGATATTGTTTTAACACCATGGAACCTAACATGTCGATATTTAAACTAAAATCTTTTTCTTTCCAATCAAGATACTGAACCACTGATGGTGTTCTCACTTTCAAATATTTACACAATTCTTCTAGCTCTTTTATTTTCTCAAGTGAAACTAAAATTTGTAAACCACAATCTTCTGTTAAAGAAGGAAAATTTGTCTCCAGTTTCAGTTTGAAATTTTTTATGTCTCCCATAATTTTTTCTCCAGTTTTGGTCAATTCCGATTCTGATTCTTCAGACTTATTTTTAATGTCTGTCATGATTCTGTCACTGCTAGCCTTTATATCTGCTATAATTTTATCAGTTTGTTTGGTTATTCTGATACAAGCATCTTCAGTAAAACGCTGGAGTGTCTCTCTCGCTTCTACTAACGTCACATGAGTTTCTTCCAAGTCTTTGATTTTATTTTGGATGAATTTCTCTGAGGTTAAAACTAGTTCTGTGGCTTTTTCTTTCGTAGTTTCACATTCTACATCTAAATACTCGTGGACGTTGTGTTCTTTCAGAAAACATTTATGACATAACACACAGTGGCAAGTTAGACAATAGTAGTCTATTGGTCTCTCTCTATGACATGGACAGTGATATTTTGTACCAGTAACTTGTGTTGTAGGTGATGTTGTACCAGTAACTTGTGTTGTAGGTGATGTTGTACCAGTAACTTGTGTTGTAGGTGATGTTGTACCAGTAACTTGTGTTGTATGGGGGAATGTTTGAACTATAAAATTGGTAGTAAACATCTTAGCCCCACCATCTGGAATGTTGATTTTCTGCTGACAAATTGGACAATTGAATGTCTGTGTCTTGTCTCCAATATATTTGTCGATACATTCGAAACAGAACGTATGTCCACATGGAAGGATTTTAGCTTTCCTGATTCCTTCAAAACAAATAGTACATTCCGGTCCAGTGTTTACCGAGGCGGTGGCCATTTTTATTCTTCTATAAAATACACTGAAATTATCCTGATTGACAACAAAACACACAGAGATGTCCTGGTTGAAAATAGAAGATCACCAACCAGTCTGATGTAAGACTCAGTACAGAATGTTAAAGATTTCTACGAATAGTCACGTTATATACTGGTTTAGAGTTCTTAGAAATGTCTTGTTGATGACTACACCATAGAAACTACAATAACATTCACTTGTACTGGCCTCGTCTAGTTGAAATAATGACACCAGGTATTGAATATATAAATATAACACAATGGTCGATAGAATATAGTCAAACAGAGATATTTCGGCTCATCCGGGTATATTCAAAACATATACACAACCAGTCCATTTTATTTTAGGCTATGTCTATCTTTTGAAGTTACTTCTTTTATTTTAAAAAAAGACTCAAAATCCATGTAAACATATTGACAATACATTGGTAGCAGCTATTGAACTTTTCATTTGAGGAAGTACACGTATATCAATTAATGAGTAAATATTTCATAATGAAAAGTGGTATCAGGTGCCTAGAAGAGTTAGCATACCCTGTTTGACGCCACAACCACCACTGCTGTCCAATGATATTATATCAATAGGTTTTTGATTTCTGATTTCTGATAAAACTCTGCTCAATATTACAAAAACTAATAGAAGGGAGATGATAATGTTTTATTCCAAAAAAATGACACGTAACTGAGTAAAAAAAAAATCAAATTAATGTAGGAAGCTTGTAGGCCCCCCAAACATATGTTCCGGTTTGGGAGGGCTTTGTATAAAGTCAATTCGCGATGGTGGTATGCGTACAAATGTGTCAGTTGTTGAGCAAAAAACATTGGTATGATGGATAAGATCACGAAAGAGTTTGAAATTTTGAAAAAAAAAATAAAGATATCGGTGGGGTCTCGAACAGGGGCCCCCTTAGCTGTGGCTCCATCACGCTTACCGCTTCGCCATCGCGACTTAAAAATATTTTCGCCAGAGTCAGTCGTGACCCTAACTCCGGAGGGGGTAAACGCCCTTTTTCTAAAGCCAATCACGTTTTAGCACAGAAAACTGCCATAGGTTGATCAAAAATGAGTCGTTCGCATATGAAACGAATCGGCGTTCAATGACGCATCTTTTCAACACAAAATCGTGGCGAAAAATTATTATAGGAAGCTTGTAGGGCCCCTCAAACATTTGTTCCGGTTGGGGAGGGCTTAAGCCCTTTGTATAAAGTCAATTCGCAGTGGTGGTATGCGTACAAATGTGTCAGTTGTTGAGCAAAAAACATTTGTATGATGGATAAGATCACGAAAGAGTTTGAAATTTTGAAGAAAAAAATAAAGGTTTCGGTGGGGTCTCGAACCCGGGACCCCTAGATGGGGCTCAAGCATGCTAACTGCTTCGCCATCGCGACATAAGAGAATATTTGCCAGAGTCAGCCGTGACCCTAACTCCGGAGGGGGGTAAACGCTCTTTTTCTAAAGCCAATCACGTTTTAGCACAGAAAACTGCCATAGGTTGATCAAAAATGGGTCGTTCGCGAATGAAAAAAAAATAAAGGTTTCGGTGGGGTCTCGAACCCGGGCCCCTCTAGCTGTGGCCCCAGCACGCTTACCGCTTCGCCATCACGACGTAAGAGAATTTTCGCCAGAGTCAAGTTCAACATGTTTTCAAGAACAAAAGCAATAATTCATAGTAAATATTTTTTTATTTTGCTGATTTTCAGGGTTCATCCTTGGGTGGTAATAAACATTATCAGTATGTTTCATCAAAATCCGTTATGAATTGTGACCTGTATAGTGTTTACGAGCCAAAAATCAAACGAGTTTTCAAGAACAACAACAATAATTCATGGTAAATATTTTTCGATTTTGCTGATTTTCAATACAGATCATATTTGGGTGGTGATAAACATTACCAGCAAGTTTCATCAAAATCTGTTAAGAAATGTGACCAGCAGAGTGTTTACAAGAAAAAAATCGAACGCGTTTTTAAGAACAAGGGCAATAATTCATAGTAAATATTTTCTGATTTTGCTGATTTTCAATAGGGTTCATCCTTGGGCGGAAATGAACATTACCATTAAGTTTCGTCAAAATCCGTCAAGAATTATTATATTCATAGTAAATATTTTTCAATTTTGCTGATTTTTAATAGGGTTCATCCTTGAGTGGTTATAAATAATATCAGTAAGTTTCGTCAAAATCTATTAGGAATTGTGACGTGTATATTGTTTACGAGCCAAAAATCGAACGCGTTTTTAAGAACAAGGGCAATAATTCAAAGTACATATTTTCTGATTTTGCTTATTTTCAATAGGGTTCATCCTTGGGTGGTAATAAACATTATCATTAAGTTTCGTAAAAATCCGTCCAGAATTGTGACCTGTAGAGTGTTTACGAGCCAAAAATCGAACGCGTTTTTAAGAACAAGGGCAATAATTCATAGTAAATATTTTCTGATTTTGCTGATTTTCAATAGGGTTCATCCTTGGGCGGAAATGAACACTACCATTAAGTTTCGTCAAAATCCGTCAAGAATTATGACCTGTAGAGTGTTTACGAGCAATTGTGGACGGACGAACGGACATGGGTGACGACAATATACGCCCCCTATTTCATGTGGGCGTATAAAAATGGGTTGTTCACATATGAAACGAATCAGCGTTCAATGACACATCTTTTCAACTCAAAAAGTGGCCAAAAATTAATATAGGAAGCTTGTAGGGCCCCTCAAACATTTGTTCCGATTGGGGAGGGCTTAAGCCCTTTGTATAATGTCAATTCTCGGTGGTGGTATGCGTACAAATGTGTCAGTTGTTGACCAAAAAACAATTGTTTGATGGATAAGATCAAGAAAGAGTTTGAAATTTTGAAGAAAAAAATAAAGGATTCGGTGGGGTCTCGAATAGGTTGATCAAAAATGGGTCTTTCGCATTTGAAACGAATCAGCGTTCAATGACGCATCTTTTCAACACAAAAAGTGGCCAAAAAATTAATATAGGAAGCTTGTAGGGACCCTCAAACATTCTATGATTAAAGAAATATTTACTGCATCAAATAAATTCAATTGAAGTAGATAAAATCCATTTAGAATAGCTGATGTGAAAGGATTTTTCAAACATCAACTAAATAATAAAGATTTTATTAATGAAGTCAAACTGAAAGAATTAGATTATATTGATGATAGTAAATTACAACAAGAAGTAACAAGTTTAAAAAGTTTTATTCAACAACAATTAGTCAATGTAGTGGATAAAACTCAGTTACAAAGTTTAAGTTCATTAATAACTAAATTAGATGATAAAATATCAAAACAAAAAATAGAACTTAAACAACAGATACAAAATATTGATGATAGTGATAATATACTATACTTGATCATTGTTGTATATTAGACTGAACATAGAATTAAATATTGATATAAAAAATATATAACAGATGAAAGTGTAAAGATTTCAGGGCACCCTGTTTTAGATATCAAACAATATCCAACTTTTAAAGCGATACAACCATTTAGAATGAACAAAAAAAATTAAGTTCTCTAACTTGGTCAATAAGAGTATATATTCATCAACAGTGTCCAAAGTATACAAACAGATTCAAATAAACCCATAAAACTATGTAATTTTCCATACAATTACAGATTATTATTGATAAATGCCTTAAAATTGATTAAGGGATTTATTAATTTTTGTATTTAAACATAAATATCTTTAAGTTATCAGAAATTCATTTAATTTAATCACTCAATCAGATTATTTTCGTATGACAATAATTGATAGAGAATTGCTTGGTTACACAGATAAAGATAATAGATTGATCACAAATATACTCAATTTAATTCATAAAAAATGACCAAAAGTGAAAACGAAACAAACCAAAATATTTACAAGATCAAATGACATGTAAACAAAACGAGTTAAAGGGATTGTAAAGAGGTTTTCTAATTTTTGTATGTATATCGTGGACACTGATAACATCAATTTGCGCCATTCCAATTTCCAATTGTTGCTATCAGTGTCCCCGATACACATACCAAGTTCAGAAAACCTCTTTACAATCCCTTTAATGATAAATTAAAAACTCGTTGGACTGAGATTGACATTGGTTTAAAAACTGTAACAATATAATATACGATATGTTGTAGTTATAAGATATGACTGATGAATACATTCTCGACAAATATAATTTTAGCTTACAAAATATATATAAATACAAATATTTACAATAAAATACAAATTTACAGAAATATAGAAATATGAGGAAAGATGATTGATCAAGATATAAAAGATTGAATTGTAGAATAAACTTTATTTCAATGATATTTCTCTGATCTGTGTAATATCCATTTGAATCACAAACTAATTGTTAGTATTTAAATAACCATTGTTTTTATCAGTGAGTTTAGACCAGGTGATATAACTCTCTAACCAACTCCAACCCAACCAACAACCTCTCTCTAATCTCTTGTCACTAACTGTTCTAGTTATATTTTTACTATCATCACTATTCAATAAACTGAGTTGACTATCAATAATACAGTAGTTTAGACTAGGATTGCCACCTGATAATAGTCCAATATCAATATATAAATTATCACCACGTCTACCCCTCAATACACGACAACTCAATATCAAGTTACTGTAACTAAACTTATCTTTACAGTAATTCCTTTCATAATCCTTCTTGATATCATTTATATTAAACAGAAATTGATATGAATTGGACTCGTGTAGTTTGGGTATGTGATATTGTTGTAACACAATGGACCCTAACATGTCGATATTTAAACTAAAATCTTTCGCTTTCCAATCAAGATAATGAACCACTGATGGTGTTCTTACTTTCAAATTTTTACACAATTCTTCTAGCTCTTTTATTTTCTCAAGTGAAACTAAAATTTGTAAACCACAATCTTCTGTTAAAGAAGGAAAGTTTGTCTCCAGTTTCAGTTTGAAAGTTTTTATGTCTCCCATAATTTTCTCTCCAGTTTTGGTCAATTCCGATTCTGATTCTTCAGACTTATTTTTAATGTCTGTCATGATTCTCTCACTGCTAGCCTTTATATCTGCTATAATTTTATCAGTTTGTTTGGTAATTCTGCTACAAGCATCTTCAGTAAAACGCTGGAGTGTCTTCCTCGCTTCTACTAACGACACATGAGTTTCTTCCAAGTCTTTGATTTTATTTTCTCTGAGGTTAAAACTAGTTCTGTGGCTTTTTCTTTCGTAGTTTCACATTCTACATCTAATGAAATATGTGGATGTATATTTAACTGTATATAGTTGTATATACATTTATAATGAAATATGTTGATGTATATTTAACTGTATATAGTTGTATATACATGTATAATGAAATATATGGATGTATATTTAACTGTATATAGTTGTATACACATGTATAATGAAATATATGGATGTATATTTAACTGTATATAGTTGTATATCATGTATAATGAAATATATGGATGTATATTTAACTGTATATAGTTGTATATACATGTATAATGAAATATGTGGATGTATATTTAACTGTATATAGTTGTATGTACATGTATAATGAAATATGTGGAAGTATATTTAACTGTATATAGTTGTATATTCATGTATAATGAAATATGTGGATGTATATTTAACTGTATATAGTTGTATATACATGTATAATGAAATATGTGGATGTATATTTAACTGTATATAGTTGTATATACATGTATAATGAAATATGTGGATGTATATTTAACTGTATATAGTTGTATATACATGTATAATGAAATATGTTGATGTATATTTAACTGTATATAGTTGTATATACATGTATAATGAAATATGTTGATGTATATTTAACTGTATATAGTTGTATACATGTATAATGAAATATGTTGATGTATATTTAACTGTATATAGTTGTATATCATGTATAATGAAATATGTTGATGTATATTTAACTGTATATAGTTGTATACATGTATAATGAAATATGTGGATGTATATTTAACTGTATATAGTTGTATATACATGTATAATGAAATATGTTGATGTATATTTAACTGTATATAGTTGTATATACATGTATAATGAAATATGTGGATGTATATTTAACTGTATATAGTTGTATATACATGTATAATGAAATCATAACAGTAATAGTGCTTCTTTCTTTCTTTTTCTTTTTTTAGTTTTTTATCTTCTATAAAACTGATTCTGTTTTTACCATGAAGACGTCCATTGATAACAAATAATGTGCTTCAATCACAAATTTAATATTAATTGTATTTTATTGTACACACAATGTTGTTCTGGAATAAACCATGTTCCTTTACCAACGGTATACAATATTAATAATCTAACTGTTACTCCCATGACATGATATTCTCGTCATTAAATACTAGTAAACTCTTCGCGTTAATCTATCGATCGGAAACTTGACAGAAAATGGAAGAAAGGCGGAATGGAAAGGTGACATTTTCTCATAATAATTAATTTGAAGGAATATGATTGGTCAAGAAGATAACTCTCGACCAATGAAAATAACAATGACGAGAAAGGTGTGTCATGCAAGCAATGGTTAGATTGATAAAGGAACGTGGTAAAAGACAGACTATTTTTGAAGTTTTTTAAGAAGCTGACTTAAGTCTAATGTACAAGTTTTTATAATAATATCTTGTACGTCGTTTCTTAGTACTGTCACTAGCTGTCCTAAATATTTTACTTTTGTTAAAAATCAGTGTTTAAAATCATCCATACTTCATCTTGTTTTTTGTTTTGTATTTTGTAATCATGTTATTAATTGATTGTTTAAATGAAACATTAGAAATTTAGAGAAAAGTTTGAATTTATATGACATGTTAAATGTTTATAGTCTTATTCTAAATAAAACAATATTTTATTCCAAAATTTAATCTCTATATTAATTAGAATACTCCTTCTTAGAATGGACACACAATCTACATTCTAAAACTTGGTGAATAAGAGTTTATATTCATATTATCTAATGTCATAACTATACAACAGATTACCTGTATAATCTGATAAATCTAAATTCTAAAACTTGGTGAATAAGAGTTTATATTCATATTATCTACTGTCATAACTATACAACAGATTACCTGTATAATCTGATAAATCTACATTCTAAAACTTGGTGAATAAGAGTATATATTCATATTATCTACTGTCATAACTATACAACAGATTACCTGTATAATCTGATAAATCTACATTCTAAAACTTGGTGAATAAGAGTTTATATTCATATTATCTACTGTCATAACTATACAACAAATTACCTGTATAATCTGATAAATCTACATTCTAAAACTTGGTGAATAAGAGTTTATATTCATATTATCTACTGTCATAACTATACAACAGATTACCTGTATAATCTGATAAATCTAAGTTCTCAAACTTGGTGAATATGAGTATATATTCATATTATCTACTGTCATAACTATACAACAGATTACCTGTATAATCTGATAAATCTACATTCCTAAACTTGGTGAATAAGAGTATATATTAATATTATCTTATTTAACTACCTTATATATAATAATTGAAAAACATAAGATACATGTATATATAAAAATTGGAAATCGTTTACAAATATTTTAAACATCTTTTACCACACAATCAATAAACACATTAAATTGGTAATTTTAATAATTTTAACAAGAATCAACATAATGAACTGTTTATACGACATGGTTTGGTTCCAGTGTACTGATGAGAAAGCTAACTGTTTGTTTACAATATTTACACAAAAACTGAAGATACCAAGCTATATATAGCTGTAGAATTGTTACCTGAAGTTCATCCGTCAAAATAGGTAACAACACGATATAGAATTAACACAAAATCACATCAAAATATAATTCATTCTTATTTCATGACCAGGCCTGTCAGTTTTATTCCGTGTCTCTCAAACACTAACTTCAACAAGGTCAAAAATCTCAATTCTTAAAAATATAATCTTACATATAAAATTACAAATATTTACAATAAAGTTCAAATTTACAGAAATATAGAAATATGAGGAAAGATGATTGATCAAGAGATAAAAGATTGAATTGTAGAATAAACTTTATTTCAATGATATTTCTCTGATCTGTGTAATATCAAATTGAACAACAAACTGATTGTTAGTATTTAAATAGCCATTGTTTTTATCAGTGAGTTCAGACCAGGTGATAGGATTCCTATAATAAAAACTACCTCTCTCTAATCTCTTGTCACTATCTGTTCTAGTTACAGTTTTACTATCATCAGTATTCAATAAACTGATTTGACTATCAATAATACAAGAGTTTAGACTAGGATTGTCATCTGATGATAGTTGAATATCAATATATAAATCACCATCAATCCTCAATACACCACAACTCCATACCAAATTACTGTAACTAAACTTATCTTTACAGTAATAGTCTTTATACTCCTTCTTAATATCATTTATATTAAACAGAAATTGATATGAATTGGACTCGTGTAGTTTGGGTATGTGATATTGTTTTAACACCATGGAACCTAACATGTCGATATTTAAACTAAAATCTTTTTCTTTCCAATCAAGATACTGAATCACTGATGGTGTTCTCACTTTCAAATCTTTACACAATTCTTCTAGCTCTTTTATTTTCTCAAGTGAAACTAAAATTTGTAAACCACAATCTTCTGTTAAAGAAGGAAAATTTGTCTCCAGATTCAGTTTGAATGTTTTTATGTCTCCCATAATTTTCTCTCCAGTTTTGGTCAATTCCATTTCTGATTCTTCAGACTTATTTTTAATGTCTGTCATGATTCTCTCACTGCTAGCCTTTATATCTGCTATAATTGTATCAGTTTGTTTGGTTATTCTACTGCAAGCATCTTCAGTAAAACGCTGGAGTGTCTCTCTCGCTTCTACTAACGCCACATGAGTTTCTTCCAAGTCTTTGATTTTATTTTGGATGAATTTCTCTGAGGTTAAAACTAGTTCTGTGGCTTTTTCTTTCGTAGTTTCACATTCTACATCTAAATACTCGTGACCATTGTGTTCTTTCACAAAACATTTAGAACATAACACACAGTGGCAAGTTAGACAATAGTAGTCTATTGGTCTCTCTCTATGACATGGACAGTGATATTTTGTACCAGTAACTTGTGTTGTAGGTGATGTTGTACCAGTAACTTGTGTTGTAGGTGATGTTGTACCAGTAACTTGTGTTGTAGGTGATGTTGTACCAGTAACTTGTGTTGTATGCGGGGATGTTTGAACTATAAAATTGGTAGTAAACATCTTAGCCCCACCATCTGGAATGTTGATTTGCTGCTGACAAATTGGACAGCAGAATGTCTCTGTCTTGTCTCCAATATATTTGTCGATACATTCGAAACAGAATGTATGTCCACATATCAACACTTTAGGTAACTTTAAACTCTCAAAACAAATAGTACATTCCGGTCCGGTGTTTACCGAGGCGGTGGCCATTTTTATTCTTCTATAAAATACACTGAAATTATCCTGATTGACAACAAAACACACAGAGATGTCCTGGTTGAAAATAGAAGATCACCAACCAGTCTGATGTAAGACTCAGTACAGAATGAGAAAGATTTCTACGAATAGTCACGTTATATACTGGTTTAGAAATGTCTTGTTGATCACTATGTTAGATATCAACTTATAAACTATTAAACACAGAATGAGATGATCTAAAGTTTCCACGAATAATAACGTCACATGTTTTAACTTCCTAGAAATAATATCACCTGATAAGATATTCAGGTCATATACTGTGTAGAAATAGCTTGTCGTGTTGGACCCTATTCAAAATCTTATCAGCCCGATTTAAACTTGTTATATAAGGTATATAATATAGTAGTGTATCAGCCTCTATTTAAAATATAGGTCAGTCAAACAATAGATATGAATATCAAGTCATGTATAACAGGTTTAATATGTTTTATTACTGATATGTCACAGTGACCTCAATAGATATACGACTCTTAATATTCCTGGAGAATGGTCTCTAGTTTAACCCTACGCACCAAAACAACTTCGGGAGTTGGATAATGGTTTAATGCGGAATGTTCAGCATTTTCTAGGGTCGATTTGGGCTTTGAATATATGCAAATAGTCTTCAGAAGTACCACTAATGCACGAAAATCATATCTTCAATTATATCCGGAAGTGGCAAATAGCCCTGAAACATTCATAAGGCTATTTACCAGGTAAAATTGCGTGGCAAATAAATATAAGCCTTGATAAATACTTCCAAATACATATTAATTACAACTAACATACAAACAGTCTTTTGTTACAGAATAGACTAGTTTATGGTAATTTATATGTTATTCTAGCTGGTATAAAGACAGTATTATTACAATATCAAGAAGTCAACATAATGTACGCACTTAAATTAATTTTCGATATGTCCCCATTTCTTAACAAGGCAGCGCTCTGGAATTTGGAAATTAGCATGATCCTATATATATTCAACGTAATGTAGACTTTCATTCGAATCGATCGAATAGTTGCGCCACTAGGCGTACCACGCAGTTTGTTTGAGCAAGGGAGGTAACTCAAAACCCTATCAGAGAAATTGTTTGAAATTAGATATACTTGTTAAGCACTAGATAGTATGGCTGTAGTCCGAGTTTCAAAGAATTCGAATCATAACTTTTCAGTGAAATATAGTGGTAAGGTTAATAATTGCACCGAACAGTTAGTGAACATATCCCTTTAATGTGGTAAAAACTACAATAAAAACATAGAATGATAAGTCGTAGTTATAGATGAATAAAAAGGTTAATAATTACTTTGAGAACTGATTGAATAAAAATCTATACAAACAAAACAATTCCGTTAAATATTAAAGTTAAACTTACGTGGTGGTGGGGCTCTGTCTATCTTTTGAAGTTACTTCTTTTATTTTAAAAATAGTCTCGAAATCCATGTTAACACATTGACAATACATTGGTAGCAGCTAATGAGGAAGTATATCAATAAATGAGTAAATATTTCATAATAAAAAGTGGTACAGGTGTCTAGAAGAGTTAGCATACCCTACTTGACGCCACAACCACCACTGCTGCCCAATGCTATTATAAAAGTGATATCAGGTGTCTGGAAGAGTTAACATACCCTACTTGACGCCACAACCACCACAGCTGCCCAATGGTATTATATCAATAGGTTTCTGATTTCTGATAAAACTCTGCTTAATATTAAAAAAACAAATTGAAGAGGAGATGATAATGTTGTATTCCAAAAAAATGACAATTAACTGATTAAAAAAAAATATTAAATTAATATAGGAAGCTTGTAGGGCCCCTCAAACATTTGTTCCGGTTGTGGAGGGATTAAGCCCTTTGTATAAAGTCAATTCTCGGTGGTGGTATGTATACAAATGTGTCGGTTGTTGACCAAAAAACATTTGTATGATGGATAAGATCAAGAAAGAGTTTGAAATTTTGAAGAAAAAAGAAAAGTTGTCGGTGGGGTCTCGAACCCGGGCCCCTCTAGCTGTGGCTCCAGTACGCTAACCGCTTCGACATCGCGACTTAAGAGAATTTTCGCCAGAGTCAGCCGTGACACTAACTCTGGAGGGGGTAAACGCCCTTTTTCTAAAGCCAATCACGTTTTAGCATAGAAAACTGCCATAGGGTGATCAAAAATGGGTCGTTCGCATATGAAACGAATCAGCGTTCAATGACGCATCTTTGCAACACAAAATCAAGGCGAAAAATTAATATAGGAAGCTTGTAGGGCCCCGCAAACATTTGTTCCAGTTGGGGGGGGGGGGGCCTTAAGCCCTTTGTACAAAGTCAATTGGCGGTGGTGGTATGCGTACAAATGTGTCGGTTGTTGACCAAAAAACATTTGTATGATGGATAAGATCACGAAAGAGTTTGAAATTGAGAATTTTCGCCAGATTCAGCCGTGACCCTATCTCCGGAGGGGGGAAACGCCCTTTTTCTAAAGCCATACAAGTTTTAGCACAGAAAACTGCCATAGGTTGATTAAAAATGGGTCGTTCGCATATCAAACGAATCGGCGTTCAATGACGCATCTTTTCAACACAAGGGGTAATATAGGCTCAGCCTGTTCCCCAATCCTTTTCATAATGTATTGGATATTTTATGAATAAAATATTGTTTACAAAAAAAAAAACACAACATCGTGACGACAAGTTAATATAGGAAGCTTGTAGGGCCCCTCAAACATTTGTTCCGGTTGGGGAGGACTTAAGCCCTTTGTATAAAGTCAATTCTCGATGGTGGTATGCGCACAAATGTGTCAGTTGTTGACCAAAAACATTGGTATGATGGCTAAGATCAAGAAAGAGTTTGAAATTTTGAAGAAAAAAATAAAGGTTTCGGTGGGACAGAAAACTGCCAGAGGTTGATCAAAAATGTGTCGTAAAACACTTAGCTTTAGTGGAATTAATGGAACTACAGACATCTGATTGAAAATTGTAATGGTGTAAATCGATGCTATCAGAATCCCTGATACACATACATGTATTTATAAAACATCTTTACAATCTATTTAAAGACTTGACCTATTTGATAATCTGATTGATAAATTGTAATGGTGTAAATCGATGCTATCAGTGTCCCTGATACACATACATGTATTTATAAAACATCTTTACAATCCATTTAAAAACCAATTTGATAATCTGATTGATAAATTGTAATGGTGTAAATCGATGCTATCAGTGTCCCTGATACACATGCATGTATTTATAAAACATCTTTACAATCCATTTAAAAACCAATTTGATAATCTGATTGATAAATTGTAATGGTGTAAATCGATGCTATCAGTGTCCCTGATACACATACATGTATTTAGAAATTTATTTAAAGACGTTACCTATTTGATAATTTGTGTTTTTATTTTCAGAAAAAGAAAACTAAGACGGCGGAAGCTGATACTTCAAGTGAAGTGGAGAAGAAATTAAAAGATATTTTTAGAAAAGGAGTAAGTGAATTTGTTTATTGTGACAGACCTCAGGATTGTTAATTAATATTTCCTACTATACCTGATATCTGAGTATATAGTTTGATTGGTTGTGTCTGAGTATTAATTTGTTTATTGTGACAGACCTCAGGATTGTTAATTAATATTTCCTGCTATACCTGATATCTGAGTATATAGTTTGATTGGTTGTGTCTGAGTATTAATCTGTTTATTGTGACAGACCTCAGGATTGTTAATTACTATTTCCTACTATACCTGATATCTGAGTATATAGTTTGATTGGTTGTGTCTGAGTATTAATCTGTTTATTGTGACAGACCTCAGGATTGTTAATTAATATTTCCTACTATACCTGGTATCTGAGTATATAGTTTGATTGGTTGTGTCGGAGTATTAATCTGTTTATTGTGACAGACCTCAGGATTGTTAATTAATATTTCCTACTATACCTGATATCTGAGTATATAGTTTGATTGGTTGTGTCGGAGTATTAATCTGTTTATTGTGACAGACCTCAGGATTGTTAATTAATATTTCCTGCTATACCTGATATCTGAGTATATAGTTTGATTGGTTGTGTCTGAGTATTAATCTGTTTATTGTGACAGACCTCAGGATTGTTAATTACTATTTCCTACTATACCTGATATCTGAGTATATAGTTTGATTGGTTGTGTCTGAGTATTAATCTGTTTATTGTGACAGACCTCAGGATTGTTAATTACTATTTCCTACTATACCTGATATCTGAGTATATAGTTTGATTGGTTGTGTCTGAGTATTAATCTGTTTATTGTGACAGACCTCAGGATTGTTAATTAATATTTCCTACTATACCTGATATCTGAGTATATAGTTTGATTGGTTGTGTCGGAGTATTAATCTGTTTATTGTGACAGACCTCAGGATTGTTAATTACTATTTCCTACTATACCTGATATCTGAGTATATAGTTTGATTGGTTGTGTCTGAGTATTAATCTGTTTATTGTGACAGACCTCAGGATTGTTAATTAATATTTCCTACTATACCTGATATCTGAGTACCGTATATAGTTTGATTGGTTGTGTCTGAGTATTAATCTGTTTATTGTGACAGACCTCAGGATTGTTAATTACTATTTCCTACTATACCTGATATCTGAGTATATAGTTTGATTGGTTGTGTCTGAGTATTAATCTGTTTATTGTGACAGACCTCAGGATTGTTAATTAATATTTCCTACTATACCTGATATCTGAGTATATAGTTTGATTGGTTGTGTCTGAGTATTAATCTGTTTATTGTGACAGACCTCAGGATTGTTAATTACTATTTCCTACTATACCTGATATCTGAGTATATAGTTTGATTGGTTGTGTCTGAGTATTAATCTGTTTATTGTGACAGACCTCAGGATTGTTAATTAATATTTCCTACTATACCTGATATCTGAGTATATAGTTTGATTGGTTGTGTCTGAGTATTAATCTGTTTATTGTGACAGACCTCAGGATTGTTAATTAATATTTCCTACTATACCTGATATCTGAGTACCGTATATAGTTTGATTGGTTGTGTCTGAGTATTAATCTGTTTATTGTGACAGACCTCAGGATTGTTAATTACTATTTCCTACTATACCTGATATCTGAGTATATAGTTTGATTGGTTGTGTCTGAGTATTAATCTGTTTATTGTGACAGACCTCAGGATTGTTAATTAATATTTCCTACTATACCTGATATCTGAGTATATAGTTTGATTGGTTGTGTCTGAGTATTAATCTGTTTATTGTGACAGACCTCAGGATTGTTAATTACTATTTCCTACTATACCTGATATCTGAGTATATAGTTTGATTGGTTGTGTCTGAGTATTAATCTGTTTATTGTGACAGACCTCAGGATTGTTAATTACTATTTCCTACTATACCTGATATCTGAGTATATAGTTTGATTGGTTGTGTCTGAGTATTAATCTGTTTATTGTGACAGACCTCAGGATTGTTAATTAATATTTCCTACTATACCTGATATCTGAGTATATAGTTTGATTGGTTGTGTCTGAGTATTAATCTGTTTATTGTGACAGACCTCAGGATTGTTAATTAATATTTCCTACTATACCTGATATCTGAGTATATAGTTTGATTGGTTGTGTCTGAGTATTAATCTGTTTATTGTGACAGACCTCAGGATTGTTAATTAATATTTCCTACTATACCTGATATCTGAGTACCGTATATAGTTTGATTGGTTGTGTCTGAGTATTAATCTGTTTATTGTGACAGACCTCAGGATTGTTAATTAATATTTCCTACTATACCTGATATCTGAGTATATAGTTTGATTGGTTGTGTCGGATATGGTACCTGGAATTTTGACCTAGAGATTTCTCACTGTACCACATTAAATAAAAATAATATAAAATTCTGACTTTTAATTAAATTTTTTATTTTAGAATTCTGACAAATGTTTTATAAATTTCTGACTTTTAATTTAATATTTTATAATATTCTGACTTTTAAATAAATGTTTTATAAATTTCTGACTTTTAATTTAAATATTTTATAGAATTCTGACTTTTAATTAAATATTTTATAAAATTCTGACTTTTAATTAAATATTTTATAAAATTCTGACTTTTAATTAAATATTTTATAAAGTTCTGACTTAATTAAATATTTTATAAAATTCGGACATTTAATTAAATTTTTTATTTTAGAATTCTGACTTTTAACTTAATGTTTTATAAGATTCTGACTTTTAATTTAATATTTTATAGAATGCCGACTTTTGATTAATATTTTATAAAATTCTGACTTTTAATTAAATATTTTATAAAATTCTGACTTTTAATTAAATATTTTATAAAAGTCTGACTTTTAATTAAATATTTTATAGAATTCTGACTTTTAATGTAATATTTTATAAAATTCTAACTTTTAATTTAATATTTTTGTAAAATTCTGACTTTTAATTAAAATATTTTATAAAATTATGACTTTTAATTAAATATTTTATAGAATTCTGACATTTAATTAAATATTTTATAGAATTCTGACTTTAAAATAAATATTTTTTAAAATTCTGACTTTTAATTAAATATTTTATAAAATTACCACATTAAATACAAATAATATAAAATTCTGACATTTAATTAAATATTTTATAAAATTCTGACTTTTAATTTAAATATTTTATAAAATTCTGACTTTTTATTTAATAAAAATGGCGAAATTCGCTAACTTGGACATAACTACATGAAATTGATATTTTATGAAATTCTGACTTTTAATTGAATATTTTATACAATTCTGACTTTTAATTAAATATTTTTAATTAAATATTTTATAAAATTCTGACTTTTAATTAAATACTTTATAAAATTCTGACTTTTAATGTAATATTTTATAGAATTCTGACTTTTAATTAAATATTTTTTTAGAATTCTGACTTTTAATTAAATACTTTATAAAATTCTGACTTTTAATTTAATGTTTTATAAAATTCTGACTTTTAATTTAATATTTTATAGAATTCCGACTTTTGATTAATATTTTATAAAATTCTGACTTTTAACTAAATATTTTATAAAATCCTGACTTTTAATTTAATATTATAAAATTCTGACTTTTAATTGAATATTTTATCAAATTCTGACTTTTAATTTAATAATTTATAAAATTCTGACTTTTAATTGAATATTTTATAAAATTCTGACTTTTAATTTAATATTATAAAATTCTGACTTTTAATTTAATATTATAAAATTCTGTTTTTTAATTTAATATTATAAAATTCTGACTTTTAATTGAATATTTTATCAAATTCTGACTTTTAATTTAATATTTTATAAAATTCTGACTTTTAATTGAATATTTTATAAAATTCTGACTTTTAATCAAATATTTTATAAATTTCTGACTTTTAATTTAAATATTTTATAAATTTCTGACTTTTAATTTAAATATTTTATAGAATTCTGACTTTTAATTTAATATTTTATAAAATTCTGACTTTTAATTAAATATGTTATAGAATTCTGACTTTTAATTTAATATGTTATAGAATTCTGACTTTAAATTAAATATTTTATAACATTCTGACTTTTAATTGAATATTTTATAGAATTCTGACTTTAAATTAAATATTTTATAAAATTCTGACTTTTAATTTAAATATGTTATAAAATTCTGACTTTTAATTTAATATGTTATAGAATTCTGACTTTAAATTAAATATTTTATAACATTCTGACTTTTAATTAAATATTTTATAGAATTCTGACTTTTAATTTAAATATTTTATAGAATTCTGACTTTAAATTAAATATTTTATAGAATTCTGACTTTAAATTAAATATTTTATAAAATTCTGACTTTTAATTTAAATATTTTATAGAATTCTGACTTTTAATTAAATATTTTATAAAATTCTAACTTTAAATTTTAATATTTTATAGAATGCCGACTTTTAATTAAATATTTTATAAAATTCTGACTTTAATTTAAATATTTTATAGAATTCTGACTTTTAATTAAATATTTTATAAAATTCTAACTTTAAATTTTAATATTTTATAGAATGCCGACTTTTAATTAAATATTTTATAAAATTCTGACTTTTAATTTAAATATTTTATAGAATTCTGACTTTTAATTAAATATTTTATAAAATTCTAACTTTAAATTTTAATATTTTATAGAATGCCGACTTTTAATTAAATATTTTATAAAATTCTGACTTTAATTTAAATATTTTATAGAATTCTGACTTTTAATTAAATATTTTATAAAATTCTAACTTTAAATTTTAATATTTTATAGAATGCCGACTTTTAATTAAATATTTTATAAAATTCTGACTTTAAATTAAATATTTTATAAAATTCTGACTTTTAATTTAATATTTTATAGAATTCTGACTTTAAATTAAATATTTTATAGAATTCTGACTTTTAATTTAATATTTTATAAAATTCTGACTTTTAATTAAATATGTTATAGAATTCTGACTTTTAATTTAATATGTTATAGAATTCTGACTTTAAATTAAATATTTTATAAAATTCTGACTTTTAATTTAAATATTTTATAAAATTCTGACTTTTAATTTAAATATTTTATAAAAGTCTGACTTTTAATTAAAATATTTTATAACATTCTGACTTTTAATTAAATATGTTATAGAATTCTGACTTTTAATTTAATATTTTATAGAATTCTGACTTTAAATTAATTATTTTATAAAATGTTTATTTCAGATGTCAACTTATATTGTGTCGTGTTTAAACCCATACAGAAAAAACGAGTGTAAATTAGGTAAAATAACAAGTACTGACGATTTTAAACATCTAGCAAGGAAGGTGAGTTGTTTTCTTTCTTCTATTTCTTGTGGGGGCTGAGTTGTCATGCGGTTGACGCTTGCTCACTAACCTGAAGGTCCTGGTTTCAATCCCAGCTTGGGTTTTTCACCTGGTTTACCCTGTCAGTGATGGAGGTAGGAGGGACTAAAAGTTGTTTGAATGGGACAATAAACCGAAGCCCTAAAATAATCTTGGAAATGTTTTTAACTTAAAACGCAAACATCGATTTGTTATTTATTGATTTTTCTACTTTTCGCCGACTACAGGTAGACATTTCTAGCCCTGATCTAATGTAATGATAACGTCTTATCTGTGTCACTGAGCTATAAATAGTAATATACCGACATGTGAAAAATGTTGAGCTTTGAGTATTCCGTCACTCTCCGTAATCTGACATATTTCTATGGTCCCAATGCATGTCGGATTACACAGAGTACACTGTATTTGTAATTGATTATATTTCAGTTAACTCACCATGTCATGGCGAAAGAATTAAAACATTGTCGCCATGTAGAAGATCTGGAAGTTAATGAAAATGTCAAGTCGAAGGCTAAAGATTATGTAAGAAAATATATGTCGAAATCAGGCACTGTGTATAAAAAACCTTTAGATGATGATATTTATTAGATTGTTAGTGTTGAAATAATTAATTAGAATATCTTTATTGATGTAGGATGATCCTACGAAAATGGTGACCTCGGAATTAATTACGCTATTTCAAAATATTTCAGATGAAGTGTTTCTTCACATATTTCTGAGAAAGGGTCATAAAATTTTCTCGCTGTTGATATGGTGATTAGTGACGTATTCCTTTAATTCATTTAACGTCGTTATGAATGGGTTGACGTCATTTGCGTTATGAACCTCGGTTTCTAAGCGGTTAAAGCGAGGCGTGAATAAGGTCAATTGAATTGACTCGAAGAAAACCTGAAATGAAATATGTGGATGTATATTTAACTGTATATAGTTGTATATACATGTATAATGAAATATGTGGATGTATATTTAACTGTATGAAGTTGTATATACATGTATAATGAAATATGTGGATGTATATTTAACTGTATATAGTTGTATATACATGTATAATGAAATCATAACAGTAATAGTGCTTCTTTCTTTCTTTTTCTTTTTTACTTTTTTATCTTCTATAAAACTGATTCTGTTTTTACCATGAAGACGTCCATTGATAACAAATAATGTGCTTCAATCACAAATTTAATATTAATTGTATTTTATTGTACACACAATGTTGTTCTGGAATAAACCATGTTCCTTTACCAACGGTATACAATATTAATAATCTAACAGTTCCTCCCATGACATGATATTCTCGTCATTAAATACTAGTAAACTCTTCGCGTTAATCTATCGATCTAAAACTTGACAGAAAATGGAAGAAATGGCGAAATGGAAAGGTGGCATTTTCTCATAATAATTAATTTGAAGGAATATGATTGGTCAAGAAGATGACTCTCGACCAATGAAAATAACAATGACGAGAAATGTGTGTCATGCAAGCAATGGTTAGATTGATAAAGGAACGTGGTAAAAGACAGACTATTGTTGAAGTTTTTTAAGAAGCTGACTTAAGTCTAATGTACAAGTTTTTATAATAATATCTTGTACGTCGTTTCTTAGTACTGTCACTAGCTGTCCTAAATATTTTACTTTTGTTAAAAATCAGTGTTTAAAATTATCCATATTTCATCTTGTTTTTTGTTTTGTATTTTGTAATCATGTTATTAATTGATTGTTTAAATGAAAAATTAGAAATTTAGAGAAAAGTTTGAATTTATATGACATGTTAAATGTTTATAGTCTTATTCTAAATAAAACAATATTTTATTCCAAAATTTAATCTCTATATTAATTAGAATGCGACCATCTTGCATTTCAGTTCCTGTTTAATCAGTGTGTCCCTCTAACCCAAGTGCAGTACACCTGTTTCTTAAGAGAATCCCAAATCATTACCATCACCAGTGGAACAAACTGGCTGAACAGGAACTGAAAGGCAGGAAGGTTGCTATTTGGAAGAAAATACCTTAAGATGAGAGCATTTCAGGATGGAAAACTAATGGTATTGTTGGTCGATGTGGTGAAAGCACAATAGACACAGATTGAAATGTGTAGTTTGCTCTGATATTGATTTTTTTTACAGGGGTCATGTATAATCTGAAAAATCTAAATTCTAAAACTTGGTGAATAAGAGTATATATTCATATTATCTGCTGTCATAACTATACAACAGATTACCTGTATAATCTGATAAATCTACATTCTAAAACTTGGTGAATAAGAGTTTATATTCATATTATCTTCTGTCATAACTATACAACAGATTACCTGTATAATCTGATAAATCTACATTCTAAAACTTGGTGAATAAGAGTTTATATTCATATTATCTGGTGTTATAACTATACAACAGATTACCTGTATAATCTGATAAATCTATATTCTAAAACTTGGTGAATAAGAGTTTATATTCATATTATCTACTGCCATAACTATACAACAGATTACCTGTATAATCTGATAAATCTACATTCTAAAACTTGGTGAATAAGAGTATATATTTATATTATCTACTGTCATAACTATACAACAGATTACCTGTATAATCTGATAAATCTACATTCTAAAACTTGGTGAATAAGAGTTTATATTCATATTATCTGGTGTCATAACAATACAACAGATTACCTGTATAATCTGATAAATCTACATTCTAAAACTTGGTGAATAAGAGTTTATATTCATATTATCTTCTGTCATAACTATACAACAGAATACCTGTATAATCTGATAAATCTAAATTCTAAAACTTGGTGAATAAGAGTTTATATTCATATTATCTACTGTCATAACTATACAACAGATTACCTGTATAATCTGATAAATCTACATTCTAAAACTTGGTGAATAAGAGTATATATTCATATTATCTACTGTCATAACTATAAAACAGATTACCAGTATAATCTGATAAATCTACATTCTAAAACTTGGTGAATAAGAGTTTATATTCATATTACCTACTGTCATAACTATACAACAGATTACCTATATAATCTGATAAATCTACATTCTAAAACTTAGTGAATAAGAGTTTATATTCATATTATCTTATTTAACTACCTTATATATAATAATTGAAAAACATAAGATACATGTATATATAAAAATTGGAAATCGTTTACAAATATTTTAAACATCTTTTACCACACAATCAATAAACACATTAAATTGGTAATTTTAATAATTTTAACAAGAATCAACATAATGAACTGTTTATACGACATGGTTTGGTTCCAGTGTACTGATGAGAAAGCTGACTGTTTGTTTACAATATTTACACAAAAACTGAAGATACCAAGCTATATATAGCTGTAGAATTGTTAAATGAAGTTCATCCGTCAAAATAGGTAACAACACGATATAGAATTAACACAAAATCACATCAAAATATAATTCATTCTTATTTCATGACCAGGCCTGTCAGTTTTATTCTGTGTCTCTCAAACACTAACTTCAACAAGGTCAAAAATCTCAATTCTTAAAAATATAATCTTACATATAAAATTAAAAATATTTACAATATAATATAAATTTACAGAAATATAGAAATATGAGGAAAGATGATTGATCAAGAGATAAAAGATTGAATTGTAAAATAAACTTTATTTCAATGATATTTCAATGATATTTCTCTGATCTGTGTAATATCCAATTGAACCACAAACTGATTGTTAGTATTTAAATAACCATTGTTTTTATCAGTGAGTTTAGACCAGGTGATAGGCTTCTCTCTCCAAACCAAACAACCACCTCTCTCTAATCCCTTGTCACTATATGTTCTAGTTATATTCTTACAATTATCAATATTCAATAAACTGATTTGACTATCAATAACACAATAGTTTAGACTAGGATTGTCACCTGATAATAGTATAATATTAACACATAAATAACCACCAATACTCCTCAATACACTACAACTCAATACCAAGTTACTGTAACAGAACTTATCTTTACAGAAATATACATCTTTCTCCTTAATATCATTTATATTAAACAGAAATTGATATGAATTGGACTCGTGTAGTTCGGGTATGTGATATTGTTTTAACACCATGGACTCGGGTAGTTTCGGTATGTGATATTGTTTTAACACCACGGACCCTAACATGTCGATATTTAAACTAAAATCGTTTTCTTTCCAAGCAGGATACTGAATCACTGATGGTGTTCTCACTTTCAAATCTTTACACAATTCTTCTAGCTCTTTTATTTTCTCAAGTGAAACTAAAATTTTTAAACCACAATCTTCTGTTAAAGAAGGAAAATTTGTCTCCAGATTCAGTTTGAAAGTTTTTATATCTCCCATAATTTTCTCTCCAGTTTTGGTCAATTCCGATTCTGATTCTTCAGACTTATTTTTAATGTCTGTCATGATTCTCTCACTGCTAGCCTTTATATCTGCTATAATTTTATCAGTTTGTTGGGTTATTCTGTTACAAGCATCTTCAGTAAAACACTGGAGTGTCTCTCTCGCTTCTACTAACGCCACATGAGTTTCTTCCAAGACTTTGATTTTATTTTGGATGAATTTCTCTGAGGTTAAAACTAGTTCTGTGGCTTTTTCTTTCGTAGTTTCACATTCTACATCTAAATACTCGTGATCTTTGTGTTCTTTCAGAAAACATTTATGACATAACACACAGTGGCAAGTTAGACAATAGTAGTCTATTGGTCTCTTTCTATGACATGGACAGTGATATTTTGTACCAGTAACTTGTGTTGTAGGTGATGTTGTACCAGTAACTTGTGTTGTAGGTGATGTTGTACCAGTAACTTGTGTTGTAGGGGATGTTGTACCAGTAACTTGTGTTGTAGGTGATGTTGTACCAGTAACTTGTGTTGTAGGTGATGTTGTACCAGTAACTTGTGTTGTATGCGGGGATGTTTGAACTATAAAATTGGAGGTAAACATCTTAGCCCCACCATCTGGAATGTTGATTTGCTGCTGACAAATTGGACAGCAGAATGTCTCTGTCTTGTCTCCAATATATTTGTCGATACATTCGAAACAGAATGTATGTCCACATATCAACACTTTAGGTAGCTTCAAACTCTCAAAACATATAGTACATTCCGGTCCGGTGTTTACCGAGGCGGTGGCCATTATTCTTCTATAAAATACACTGAAATTATCCTGATTGACAACAAAACACACAGAGATGTCCAGGTTGAAAATAGAAGATCACCAACCAGTCTGATGTAAGACTCAGTACAGAATGAGAAAGATTTCTATGAATAGTCACCTTATATACTGGTTTAGATTTCTTAGAAATGTCTTGTTGATGACTACACCATAGAAACTACAATAACATTCACTTGTACTGGCCTCGTCTAGTTGAAATAATGACACCAGGTATTGAATATATAAATATAACACAATAGTCGATAGAATATAGTCAAACGAGATATTTCGGCTCATCCGGGTACATTCAAAACATATACACAACCAGTCCATTTTATTTTAGGCTATGTATATCTTTTGAAGTTACTTCTTTTATTTTAAAAATAGTCTCGAAATCCATGTTAACACATTGACAATATATTGGTAGCAGCTAATGAGGAAGTATATCAATAAATGAGTAAATGTTTCATAATAAAAAGTGGTATCAGGTGTCTAGAAGAGTTAGCATACCCTGCTTGACGCCACAACCACCACTGCTGTCCAATGATATTATATCAATAGGTTTTTGATTTCTGATTTCTGATAAAACTCTGCTCAATATTACAGGAACAAATTGAAGGGAGATGATAATGTTTTATTCCAAAAAAATGACACGTAACTGAGTAAAAAAAATTTAAATTAATATAGGAAACTTGTAGGGCTCCTCAAACATTTGTTCCGATTGGGGAGGGCTTAAGCCCTTTGTATACATTCAATTCACGGTGATGGATAAGATCAAGAAAGAGTTTGAAATTTTAAAAGAAAAAAATAAAGGTTTCGGTGGGGTCTCGAACCCGGGCCCCCCTAGCTGTGGCTCCAGCACGCTAACCGCTTCGCCATCGCGACTTACGAGAATTTTCGCCAAAGTCAGCCGTGACACTAACTCCGGAGGGGGTAAACGCCCTTTTTCTAAAGCCAATCACGTTTTAGCACAGAAAATTGCCATATGGTGATCAAAAATGGGTCGTTCGCATATGAAACGAACCAGCGTTCAATTACGCATCTTTTCAACCCAAAATCGTGGCAAAAAATTACTATAGGAATCTTGTAGGGCCCCTAAAACATTTGTTCCGGTTTGGGAGGGCTTAAGCCCTTTGTATAAAGTTAATTCTCGGTGGTGGTATGGGTACAAATGTGTCAGTTGCTGAGCAAAAAACATTTGTATGGTGGATAAGATCAAGAAAGAGTTTGAAATTTTGAAGAAAAAAATAAAGGTTTCGATGGGGTCTTAAACCCGGGCCCGCCTAGCTTTGGCTCAAGCACGCTAACCTCTTCGCCATCGCGACTTGATATAATTTTCGTCAGAGTCAGCCGTGACACTAACACCGGAGGGTGGTAAACGTCCTTTTTCTAAAGTCACTCACGTTTTAGCACAGAAAACTGCCATAGGTTGATCAAAAATGGGTCGTTCGCATATGAAACAAATCAGCGTTCAATGACGCATCTTTTCAACACAAATTCGTGGCGAAAAATTAATATAGGAAGCTTGTAGGGCCCCGAAAACATTTGTTCCGGTTTGGGAGGGCTTAAGCCCTTTGTATAAAGTCAATTCGCGGTGGTGGTATGCGTACAAATGTGTCAGTTGTTGACCAAAAAACATTTGTATGATAGATAAGAACAAGAAAGAGTTTGAAATTTTGAAGAAAAAAATAAAGGTTTCTGTGGGGTCTCGAACCCGGGCCCCTCTAGCTGTTGCTCCAGCACGCTAACCACTTCGCCATCGCGACTTAAGAGAATTTTCGCCAGAGTCAGCCGTCACCCTAACTCCGGAGGGGGGTTAACGCCCTTTTTTCTAAAGCCAATCACGTTTTAGCACAGAAAAATGTCATAGGTTGATCAAAAATGGGTCGTTCGCATATGAAATTTTTAAAAAAAAAATAAAGGTTTCGGTGGGGTCTCGAACCCGTGCCCCTCTAGCTTCCAGCACGCTAACCGCTTCGCCATTGCGAGTCAGCCGTGACCCTACCTCTTGAGGGGGTAAACGCCCTTTTTCTAAAGCCAATCACGTTTTAGCACAGAAAACTGCCATAGGTTGATCAAAAATGGGTCGTTCGCATATGAAACGAATCAGCGCTCAATGACGCATCTTTTCAACACAGAATCGTGGCGAAAAAATTAATATAGGAAGCTTGTAGGGCCCCTCAAACATTTGTTCCGGTTGGGGATGTCTTAAGCCCTTTGTCTAAAGTCAATTCTCGGTGGTGGTATTCGCACAAATGTGTCAGTTGTTGAGCAAAAAACATCTGTATGATGGATAATATCACGAAAGAGTTTGAAATTTTGAAGAAAAAAATAAAGGTTTTGGTGGGGTCAAGAACCCGGGACCCTCTAACTGTGGCTCCAGCACGAAAACCGCTTCGCCATCGCGACTTAAGAGAATCTTCGCCAGAGTCAGCCGTGACCCTAACTTCGGAAGGGGTTAACGCCCTTTTTCTAAAGCCAATCACGTTTTAGCACAGAAAACTGCCATAGGTTGACAAAAATGGGTTGTTCGCATATCAAACGAACCAGCGTTCAATGACGCATCTTTTCAACACAAAAAGTGGCCAAAAATTAATATAAGAAGCTTGTAGGGCCCCTCAAACATTTGTATCGGTTGAGTAGGGCTTAAGAAGATTTTTCAAACATCAACTAAATAATAAAGATTTTATTGATGAAGCCAAATTGAAAGAATTAGATTATATTGATGATAGTAAATTACAACAAGAAGTAACAAGTTTAAAAAGTTTTATTCAACAACAATTATTCAATGTAGTGGATAAAACTCAGTTACAAAGTTTAAAGGCCATTCTGCATTTTTGAAAAAAGTTTCCATTATCAAAAAAATCGCAAATGCTACCAGAGAGTATTTTAAAGCATGTTTATTTTATCTCTATACCTTCTTGATCAAACTGAATTTGATTTTAAAGGGTTAATTACAAACAGGGAGTACTTATTGTTAAATAAGCAATTTGACCTAGTTTTGGTGTTTGCCCTTTAAATGGCTAGAAATTCCTGGCTGAAACCTTTTAAAGACTCAAGAGGGACATTTCTCTACAATTCGGCGTTTATTTTACTCAAATCCGTTCAGTAGTTTCCTATCAGCGTCCAAAAAACATAACACACTTAAAAACCTTACGTAAGGTTTTTAAAAAAATTAGCATGTTTTTAGCGTTTAAAAATTAACGGCTGGATTTTTTTAGCTCAAACTTTCAGATACATTAAAGGGCACATAGTTACAGATTTTGGTGTAAAGTTTTCACAAATTTGAGCAAAAAAATTTTTTGACCTAAAAAAAATTAAGACTGTCCCTTTAAGTTCATTAATAACTAAATTAGATGATAAAATAGTAAAGCAAAAAATAGAACTTAAACAACAGATACAAAATATTGATGATAGTGATAATAAACTATAATTGATCATTGTTGTATATTAGACTGAACATAGAATTAAATATTGATATAAAAAAATATATAACAGATGAAAGTGTAAAGAAAGATTTCAGGGCACCCTGTTTTAGATATCAAACAATATCCAACTTTTAAATTATCAGAAATTCATTTAATTTAATCACTCAATCAGATTATTTTCGTATGACAATAATTGATATAGAATTGCTTGATTACACAGATAAAGATAATAGATTGATCACAAATATACTCAATTTAATTCATACAAAAAGATCAAAAGTGAAAACGAAACAAACCAAAATATTTACAAGATCAAATGACATGTAAACAAAACATTTTTTAGGGTCGATTTGTAAAAAAAAAATCAAATTAATATAGGAAGGGCCCCTCAAACATTTGAATTTTCGCCAGAGTCAATCGTGACCCTAACTCCGGAGGGAGGTAAACGCCCTTTATCTAAAGCCAATCACGTTATAGCACAGAAAACTGCCATAGGTTGATCAATAATGTGTCGTTCGCATATGAAACTAATCAGCGTTCAATGACGCATCTTTTCAACACAAAATTGTGGCGAAAAATAAATATAGGAAGCTTGTAGGGCCCCTCAAACATCTGTCCCGATTGGGGAGGGCTTAAGCCCTCTGTATAATGTCAATTCTCGGTGGTGGTATGTGCACAAATGTGTCAGTTGTTGACCAAAAAACATTTGTATGATGGATAAGATCAAGAAAGAGTTTGAAATTTGAAAAAATAAAATAAAGGTGTCGGTGGGGTCTCGAACCCGGGCCCCCTAGCTGTTGCTCCAGCATGCTAACCGCTTCGCCATCGCGACATAAGAGAATTTTCGCCAGAGTCAGCCGTGACCCTAACTCCGGAGGGGGGTAAACGCCCTTTTTCTAAAGCCAATCACGTTTTAGCACAGAAAACTGCCATAGGTTGATCGAAAATGGGTCGTTCGCATATCAAACGAATGAGCGTTCAATAACGCAACTTTTCAAAACAAAATCGGCGAAAAATTAATACAGGAAGCTTGTAGGGCCCCTCAAACATTTGTTCCGGTTGGGAAGCCCTTTGTATAAAGTCAATTGGCGGTGGTGGTATGCGTACAAATGTGTCAGTTGTTGACCAAAAAACATTTGTATGATGGATAAGATCTCGAACCCGGGCCCGCCTAGCTGTTGCTCCAAAACGCTAACCGCTTCGCCATCGTGACTTAAGATAAATGTCGTCAGAGTCAGTCGTAACCCTAACTCCGGAGGGGGGTAAACGCCCTTTTTCTAAAGCCAATCACGTTTTAGCACAGAAAACTGCCATAGGTTGATCAAAAATGGGTCGTTCGGATATGAAACGAATCAGCGTTCAATGACGCAACTTGTCAACACAAAATCGTGGCGAAAAATTAATATAGGAAGCTTGTAGGGCCCCTCAAACATTTGTTCCATAAAGTCAATTCGCGGTGGTGGTATGCACACAAATGTGTCAGTTGTTGACCAAAAAACATTTGTATGATGGATAAGATCAAGAAAGAGTTTGAAATTTTGAAGAAAAAAATTAAGCTGTCGGTGGGGTCTCGAACCCGGGCCCCCTAGCTGTGGCTCCAGCTCGCTAACTGCTTCGCCATCGCGACTTCAAAGAATCTACGCCAGGGTCTGTCGTGACCCCAACTCCGGAGGAGGTAAACGCCCTTTTTCTAAAGCCAATCACGTTTAAGCACAGAAAACTGGCATAGGCTGATCAAAAAATGGGTTGTTCGCATATGAAACGAATCAGCGTTTAATGACGCATCTTTTCAACACAAAATCGAGGCGAAAAATTAATATAGGAAGCTTGTAGGGCCCCTCAAACATTTGTTCCGGTTTGGGAGGGCTTAAGCCCTTTGTATAAAGTCAATTCGCGGTGGTGGTATGCGTACAAATGTGTCAGTTGTTGAGCAGAGCAAAAAACATTTGTATGATGGATAAGATCAAGAAAAAGTTTGAAATTTTGAAGAAAAAAAATAAAGGTGTCGGTGGGGTCTCGAACCCGGGCCCGCTAGCTTTGGCTCCAGCACGCCATCGCGACTTAAGAGAATCTTCGCCAGAGTCAGCCGTGACCCTAACACCGGAGGGTGGTAAACGGCCTTTTCTAAAGCCAATCACGTTTTAGTACAGAAACTGCCATAGGTTGATCAAAAATGGGTCGTTCGCATATCAAACTAATCAGCGTTCAATGACGCATCTTTGATTAGTGACGTATTCCTTTAATTCATTTGACGTTGTATTTTATTAATGGGTTGACTATTTTATGAATGGGTTGACTATTTTATTAATGGGTTGACTATTTTATGAATGGGTTGACTATTTTATGAATGGGTTGACTATTTTATGTATGGGTTGACTATTTTATGAATGGGTTGACTATTTTATGAATGGGTTGACTGTTTTATGAATGGGTTGACTATTATATGAATAGGATGACTATTTTATGAATGGGTTGACTATTTTATGAATAGGTTGACTATTGTATGAATGGGTTGACTATTTTATGAATGGGTTGAATATTTTATGAATGGGTTGACTATTTTATGAATAGGTTGACTATTTTATGAATGGGTTGACTATTTAATGAATGGGTTGACTACTTCATGAATAGGTTGACTATTTTATGAATAGGTTGACTATTTTATGAATGGGTTGACTATTTTATGAATGGGTTGACTATTCTATGAATGAGTTGACTGTTTTATGAATGGGTTGACTATTTTATGAATGAGTTGACTGTTTTATGAATGGGTTGACTATTTTATGAATGGGTTGACCATTTTATGAATGGGTTGACTATTTTATGAATAGGTTGACTATTTTATGAATGGGTTGACTATTTAATGAATGGGTTGACTACTTCATGAATAGGTTGACTATTTTATGAATAGGTTGACTATTTTATGAATGGGTTGACTATTTTATGAATGGGTTGACTATTTTATGAATGGGTTGACTATTTTATGAATGGGTTGACTATTTTATGAATAGGTTGACTATTTTATGAATGGGTTGACTATTTAATGAATGGGTTGACTACTTCATGAATAGGTTGACTATTTTATGAATAGGTTGACTATTTTATGAATGGGTTGACTATTTTATGAATGGGTTGACTATTCTATGAATGAGTTGACTGTTTTATGAATGGGTTGACTATTTTATGAATGAGTTGACTGTTTTATGAATGGGTTGACTATTTTATGAATGGGTTGACTATTTTATGAATGGGTTGACTATTTTATGAATAGGTTGACTATTTTATGAATGGGTTGACTATTTTATGAATGAGTTGACTGTTTTATGAATGGGTTGACTATTTTATGAATGGGTTGACAGTTTTATGAATGGGTTGACTATTTTATGAATGGGTTGACTATTTTATGAATGGGTTGACTATTTTATGAATGGGTTGACTATTTTATGAATGGGTTGACTATTTTATGAATGGGTTGACGTCATTTGCGTTATGAACCTCGGTTTCTAAGCAGTTAAAGCGAGGCGTGAATAAGGTAAATTGAATTGACTCGAAGAAAACCTGAAATGAAATATGTGGATGTATATTTAACTGTATATAGTTGTATATACATGTATAATGAAATATGTGGATGTATATTTAACTGTATATAGTTGTATATACATGTATAATGAAATATGTTGATGTATATTTAACTGTATATATTTGTATAATGATATCATAACAGTAATAGTGCTTCTTTCTTTCTTTTTCTTTTTTAGTTTTTTATCTTCTATAAAACTGATTCTGTTTTTACCATGAAGACGTCCATTGATAACAAATAATGTGCTTCAATCACAAATTTAATATTAATTGTATTTTATTGTACACACAATGTTGTTCTGGAATAAACCATGTTCCTTTACCAACGGTATACAATATTAATAATCTAACTGTTACTCCCATGACATGATATTCTCGTCATTAAATACTAGTAAACTCTTCGCGTTAATCTATCGATCTGAAACTTGACAGAAAATGGAAGAAATGGAAAGGTGACATTTTCTCGTATTAATATATTTGAAGGAATATGATTGGTCAAGAAGATGACTCTCGACCAATGAAAATAACAATAACGAGAAATGTGTGTCATGCAAGTAATGGTTAGATTGATAAAGGAACGTGGTAAAAGACAGACTATTTTTGAAGTTTTTTAAGAAGCTGACTTAAGTCTAATGTACAAGTTTTTATAATAATATCTTGTACGTCGTTTCTTAGTACTGTCACTAGCTGTCCTAAATATTTTACTTTTGTTAAAAATCAGTGTTTAAAATCATCCATATTTCATCTTGTTTTTTGTTTTGTATTTTGTAATCATGTTATTAATTGATTGTTTAAATGAAAAATTAGAAATTTAGAGAAAAGTTTGAATTTATATGACATGTTAAATGTTTATAGACTTATTCTAAATAAAACAATATTTTATTCCAAAATTTAATCTCTATATTAATTAGAATACTCCCTCTTAGAATGGACACATAATCTACATTCTAAAATTTGGTGAATAAGAGTATATATTCTTATTATCTACTGTCATAACTATACAACAGATTACCTGTATAATCTGATAAATCTACATTCTAAAACTTGGTGAATAAGAGTTTATATTCATATTATCTGGTGTCATAACTATACAACAGATTACCTGTATAATCTGATAAATCTACATTCTAAAACTTGGTGAATAAGAATATATATTCATATTATCTACTGTCATAACTATACAACAGATAACCTGTATAATCTGATAAATCTACATTCTAAAACTTGGTGAATAAGAATATATATTTATATTATCTGGTGTCATAACTATACAACAGATTACCTGTATAATCTGATAAATCTACATTCTAAAACTTGGTGAATAAGAGTATATATTCATATTATCTTCTGTCATAACTATACAACAGATTACCTGTATAATCTGATAAATCTACATTCTAAAACTTATTGAATAATAGTATATATTCATATTATCTACTGTCATAACTATACAACAGATTACCTGTATAATCTGATAAATCTACATTCTAAAACTTGGTGAATAAGAGTTTATATTCATATTATCTACTGTCATAACTATACAACAGATTACCTGTATAATCTGATAAATCTACATTCTAAAACTTGGTGAATAAGAGTATATATTCATATTATCTTCTGTCATAACTATACAACAGATTACCTGTATAATCTGATAAATCTACATTCTAAAACTTGGTCAATAAGAGTATATATTCATGTTATCTACTGTCATAACTATACAACAGATTACCTGTATAATCTGATAAATCTACATTCTAAAACTTGGTGAAAAGAGTATATATTCATATTATCTACTGTCATAACTATACAACAGATTACCTGTATAATCTGATAAATCTAAATTCTCAAACTTGGTGAATAAGAGTATATATTCATATTATCTACTGTCATAACTATACTACAGATTACCTGTATAATCTGATAAATCTACATTCTAAAACTTGGTCAATAAGAGTATATATTCATATTATCTACTGTCATAACTATACAACAGATTACCTGTATAATCTGATAAATCTACATTCTAAAACTTGGTGAAAAGAGTATATATTCATATTATCTACTGTCATAACTATACAGCAGATTACCTGTATAATCTGATAAATCTAAATTCTAAAACTTGGTCAATAAGAGTTTATATTCATATTATCTACTGTCATAACTATACAACAGATTACCTGTATAATCTGATAAATCTACATTCTCAAATTTGGTCAATAAGAGTTTATATTCATATTATCTTATTTAACTACCTTATATATAAAAATTGAAAAACATAAGATACATGTATATATAAAAATTGGAAATCGTTTACAAATATTTTAAACATCTTTTACCACACAATCAATAAACACATTAAATTGGTAATTTTAATAATTTTAACAAGAATCAACATAATGAACTGTTTATACGACATGGTTTGGTTCCAGTGTACTGATGAGAAAGCTGACTGTTTGTTTACAATATTTACACAAAAACTGAAGATACCAAACTATATATAGCTGTAGAATTGTTACCTAAAGTTCATCCGTCAAAATAGGTAACAACACGATATAGAATTAACACAAAATCACATCCAAATATAATTCATACTTATTTCATGACCAGGCCTGTCAGTTTTATTCTGTGTCTCTCAAACACTAACTTCAACAAGGTCAAAAATCTCAATTCTTAAAAATATAATCTTACATATAAAATTACAAATATTTACAATAAAATACAAATTTACAGAAATATAGAAATATGAGGAAAGATGATTGATCAAGAGATTAAAGATTGAATTGTAGAATAAACTTTATTTCAATGATATTTCTCTGATCTGTGTAATATCCATTTGAATCACAAACTGATTGTTAGAATTTATATAACCATTGTTTTTATCAGTGAGTTTAGACCAGGAGATAAGACTCCATTCCCAACCCCCATACAACCAACCACCTCTCTTTAATCTCTCGTCACTATATGTTCTAGTTATATTCTTACTATCATCAATATTCAATATACTGATTTGACTATCAATAATACAAGAGTTTAGACTCGGATTGTCACCTGATAATAGATTAATATAAATATATACATCACCACGATACCTCTCTACACCACAACTCCATATCAAGTTACTGTAACTAAACTTATCTTTACAGTCATATACAACATTCTTAATATCATTTATATTAAACAGAAATTGATATGAATTGGACTCGTGTAGTTTGGGTATCTGATATTGTTTTAACACCATGGACTCGTGTAGTTTGGGTATGTGATATTGTTTTAACACCATGGACCCTAACATGTCGATATTTAAACTAAAATCTTTTTCTTTCCAATCAAGATACTGAATCACTGATGGTGTTCTCACTTTCAAATTTTTACACAATTCTTCTAGCTCTTTTATTTTCTCAAGTGAAACTAAAATTTGTAAACCACAATCTTCTGTTAAAGAAGGAAAATTTGTCTCCAGATTCAGTTTGAAAGTTTTTATGTCTCCCATAATTTTCTCTCCAGTTTTGGTCAATTCCGATTCTGATTCTTCAGACTTATTTGTGATGTCTGTCATGATTCTCTCACTGCTAGCCTTTATATCTGCTATAATTTTATCAGTTTGTTTGGTAATTCTACTACAAGCATCTTCAGTAAAACGCTGGAGTGTCTCTCTCGCTTCTACTAACGTCACATGAGTTTCTTCCAAGTCTTTGATTTTATTTTGGATGAATTTCTCTGAGGTTAACACTAGTTCTGTGGCTTTTTCTTTTGTAGTTTCACATTCTACATCTAAATACTCGTGACCGCTGTGTTCTTTCACAAAACATTTATGACATAACACACAGTGGCAAGTTAGACAATAGTAGTCTATTGGTCTCTCTCTATGACATGGACAGTGATATTTTGTACCAGTAACTTGTGTTGTAGGTGATGTTGCACCAGTAACTTGTGTTGTAGGTGATGTTGTACCAGTAACTTGTGTTGTAGGTGATGTTGTACCAGTAACTTGTGTTGTAGGTGATGTTGTACCAGTAACTTGTGTTGTATGCGGGGATGTTTGAACTATAAAATTGGTAATAAACATCCTAGCTCCTCCTTCTGGAATGTTGATTTTCTGCTGACAAATTGGACAGCAGAATGTCTCTGTCTTGTCTCCAATATATTTGTCGATACATTCGAAACAGAATGTATGTCCACATGGAAGGATTTTAGCTTTCCTGAGTCCTTCAAAACAAATAGTACATTCCGGTCCAGTGTTTACCGAGGCGGTGGCCATTTTTATTCTTCTATAAAATACACTGAAATTATCCTGATTGACAACAAAACACACAGAGACGTCCTGGTTGAAAATAGAAGATCACCAACCAGTCTGATGTAAGACTCAGTACAGAATGAGAAAGATTTCTACGAATAGTCACGTTATATACTGGTTTAGAAATGTCTTGTTGATCACTATGTTAGATATCAACTTATAAACTATTAAACACAGAATGAGATGATCTAAAGTTTCCACGAATAATAACGTCACATGTTTTAACTTCCTAGAAATAACCTCGCCTCATTAGATATTCAGGTCATACACTGTGTAGAAATATCTTGTCGTGTTGGACTGTATTCAAAATTTTATCACCCCGGTTTAAACTTGTTATATAAGGAATATAATATAGTAGTGTATCAGCCTCTATTTAAAATATAGGTCAGTCAAACAATAGCTATGAATATCAAGTTAGTGTATAACAGGTTTAATATGTTTTATTACTGATATATCACAGTGACCTCAATAGATATACACTCTTAATATTCCTGGAGAATGGCCTCTAGTTTAACCCTACACACACAAAACAACTTCGGGAGTTGGATAATGGTTTAATGCGGAATGTTCATCATTTTTTAGGGTCGATTTGGGTTTTGAATATATGCAAATAGCCTTCAGAAGTACCACTAATGCACGAAAATCATATCTTCAATTATATCCGGCAGTGGCTATTTACCACGTACGTGGCAAATAGCCCTGAAACATTCATAAGGCTATTTACCAGGTAAAATTGCGTGGCAAATAAATATAAGCCTTGATAAATAGTTTCAAATACATATTAATTACAAATAACAAACAAACAGTCTTTTGTTACAGAATAGACTAGTTTATGGTAATATATCTGCTATTCTAGCTGGTATAAAGACAGTATTATTACAATATCAAGAAGTCAACATAATGTACGCACTTAAATTAATTTTCGATATGTCCCCATTTCTTAACAAGGCAGCGCTCTGAAATTTGGAAATTAGCATGATCCGATATATATTCAACGTAATGTAGACTTTCATTCGAATCGATCGAATAGTTGCTCCACTAGGCGTACCACGCAGTTTGTTTGAGCAAGGGAGGTAACTCAAAACCCTATCACAGAAATTGTTTGAAATTAGATATACTTGATAAGTACTAGATAGTATGGCTGTAGTCCGAGTTTCAAAGAATTCGAATCATAACTTTTCAGTGAAATATAGTGATAACGTTAATAATTGCACCGAACAGTTAGTGAACATATCCCTTTAATGTGGTAAAAACTAGAATAAAAACATAGAATGATAAGTCGTAGTTATAGATGAATAAAAAGGTTAATAATTACTTTGAGAACTGATTGAATAAAAATCTATACAAACAAAACAATTCCGTTAAATATTAAAGTTAAACTTACTTGATGGTGGGGCTCTGTCTATCTTTTGAAGTTACTTCTTTTATTTTAAAAATAGTCTCGAAATCCATGTTAACACATTGACAATACATTGGTAGCAGCTAATGAGGAAGTATATCAATAAATGAGTAAATATTTCATAATGAAAAGTGGTATCAGGTCTAGAAGAGTTAGCATACCCTGCTTGACGCCACAACCACCACAGCTGTCCAATGATATTATAAAAGTGGTATCAGGTGTCTAGAAGAGTTAGCATACCCTGCTTGACGCCACAACCACCACTGCTGCCCAATGATATTATAAAAGTGGTATCAGGTGTCTAGAAGAGTTAGCATACCCTGCTTGACGCCACAACCACCACAGCTGCCCAATGATATTATAAAAGTGGTATCAGGTGTCTAGAAGAGTTAGCATACCCTGCTTGACGCCACAACCACCACAGCTGCCCAATGATATTATAAAAGTGGTATCAGGTGTCTAGAAGAGTTAGCATACCCTGCTTGACGCCACAACCACCACTGCTGCCCAATGATATTATAAAAGTGGTATCAGGTGTCTAGAAGAGTTAGCATACCCTGCTTGACGCCACAACCACCACAGCTGCCCAATGATATTATAAAAGTGGTATCAGGTGTCTAGAAGAGTTAGCATACCCTGCTTGACGCCACAACCACCACAGCTGTCCAATGATATTATAAAAGTGGTATCAGGTGTCTAGAAGAGTTAGTATACCCTGCTTGACGCCACAACCACCACAGCTGTCCAATGATATTATAAAAGTGATATCAGGTGTCTAGAAGAGTTAGCATACCCTGCTTGACGCCACAACCACCACAGCTGTCCAATGATATTATAAAAGTGGTATCAGGTGTCTAGAAGAGTTAGTATACCCTGCTTGACGCCACAACCACCACAGCTGTCCAATGATATTATAAAAGTGGTATCAGGTGTCTAGAAGAGTTAACATACCCTGCTTGACGCCACAACCACCACAGCTGTCCAATGATATTATAAAAGTGGTATCAGGTGTCTGGAAGAGTTAGCATACCCTGCTTGACGCCACAACCACCACAGCTGCCCAAACCAATAGGTTTTTGATTTCTGATTTCTGATAAAACTCTGCTCAATATTACAAAAACAAATTGAAGGGAGATGATAATGTTTTATTCCAAAAAAATGACCTAACTGAGTAAGTGCTCCGTCAGGATGGGTTTTAAAAGCCTGCCACCGACAATTTCAGATCGTAGATTCTCATACTACACAAAATAAAACTATTCAATTTGGCGGACGTCAATATTATGGAATCAAAACTTTGTTAAAAATGAAAAATAATAAATATTTTTTTTTGCTCTGAGATATTTTTCTTCACTTATTTGCTTGTTTTTGTATATTAGAGGTAAACGGTGTAAACATACAAGAAGGTGTCATATTTTGTGTTTGCTTAAGCCCTTTGTATAAAGTCAATTCGCGGTGGTGGTATGCGTACAAATGTGTCAGTTCTTGACCAAAAAACATTTGTACGATGGATAAGATCAAGAAAGAAAATGACATTTTGAAAAAAAATAAAGGTTTCTTTGGTGTCTGGAACCAGGGCCCCCCTAGCTGTGGCCCCAGCACGCTAACCGCTTCGCCATCGCGACTTAAAAGAATTTTCGCCAGAGTTAGCTGTGACACTATCTCCGGAGGGGGTAAACGCCCTTTTTCTAAAGCCACTCACGTTTTAGCACAGAAAACTGCCATAGGGTGATCAAAAATGGGTCGTTCGCATATGAAACGAATCAGCGTTCAATGACGCATCTTTTCAACACAAAATTGTGGCGAAAAATAAATATAGGAAGCTTGTAGGGCCCCTCAAACATTTGTTCCGGTTGGGGAGGGCTTAAGCCCTTTGTATAAAGTCAATTCGCAGTGGTGGTATGCGTACAAATGTGTCAGTTGTTGACCAAAAAACATTTGTATGATGGATAAGATCAAGAAAGAGTTTGAAATTTTGAAAAAAGATGAAGGTTTCGGTGGGGTCTTGAACCCGGGCCCCCCTAGCTGTGGCTCCAGCACGCTAACTGCTTCGCCATCGCGACTTAAAACAATGTTCGCCAGAGACAGCCGTGACTCTCACTCCGGGGAGGGGTAAACGTCCTATTTTTTTAAAAAGGCAATCACGTTTTAGCACAGAAAACTGCCATAGGGTGGGTCGTTCGCATATCAAACGAATCAGCGTTCAATGACGAATCTTTTCAACACCAAATCGTGGCGAAAAATTAATATAAGAAGCTTGTAGGGCCCCTCAAACATTTGTTCCGGTTTGGGAGGGCTTAAGGCCTTTGTATAAATTCAATTCGCGGTGGTGGTATGCGTACAAATGTGTCGGTTGTTGAGCAAAAAACATTTGTATGATGGATAAAATCACGAGAGAGTTTTAAATTTTGAAGAAAAAAATAAAGGTTTCGGTGGGGTTTCGAACCCGGGCCCCCCTAGCTGTGGCTCTAGCACGCTGACCGCTTAGCCATCGCTACTTAAGAGAATTTCGCCAGAGTCAGCCGTGACCCTAACTCCGGAGGGGGTAAACGGCCTTTTTCTAAAGCCAATCACGTTTTAGCACAGAAAATTGCCATAGGTTGATCAAAAATTGGTCGTTCGCATATGAAACGAATCAGCGTTCAATTACGCATCTTTTCTACACAAAATCATGGCGAAAAATTAATATAGGGAGCTTGTAGGGTCCCTCAAACATTTGATACGATCTCGAACACATTTTAGTACAGTTTCTTTATTAGGAATTGTAACTAATTTATGGCGTCGAAGCATTGTCACTGAGTTGTTACTATTATATATATTACTATTAGAAACTTTGGGAACATTAACACACTCCATATCGGAATACTCGTCAGAAGAACCATTTTCATCCGATTTAACATTAGATTTCTCATCAAATTCAACATTTAAAGAAACATCATTTGAAACCAAGGAATTTTTAACAAAAGGTAAATTTTCAGCAATGGATCTTTTATCAGCAACCGACCCATTATTGACAACGGACCCATTATTGACAACGGACCCATTTTTAACAACGGACACATTTTTGACAACGGACCCATTATTGACAACGGACCCATTATTGACAACGGACCCATTTTTAACAACGGACACATTTTTGACAACGGACCCATTATTGACAACGGACCCATTATTGACAACGGACACATTTTTAACAACGGACACATTTTTGACAACGGACCCATTATTGACAACGGACACATTTTTAACAACGGACACATTTTTGACAACGGACACATTTTCTACAGCAGGCCCAATTTCAGCATCAGACCACTTCGCAACCACATCTTCAGCAATTGATCCCTTGTCAATTTCGGACCTACTTTCTATAATTGTTCTGTTTTCATCAGTAATAGACCTATTATCACTAACGGGTCTAACAAGCAAATTTTCAGCAACAGACTCATTTTCAACGACGCATTCAAAATCAGACTTAGATGCAGGTCCAGATTTGACAGAATTATTTAAAGACGGAAAACTTTCGGGCAAAATCATATCATCAAACAAAGAAGTATCTCTATCCTGAATACAATCACACTCGGATTTATACCGCCTACATCTTTTGTAAAACTCAGTTTTGCAAGATCGTTTGCCATGACCATGTTGTTTGCATGGAAAACATTTAAAGTCAGGGCAATCAGACATAACATGATCATTCTTGAGACAAACATAACAAACTTTTTCTTGATCATTGTGTCTGACAAAATACGAAGATCCAAAAAAGAATGTGGCATATGGCAGACTAGGAAAAAGTTACGTCCCTTGAATTGTAGAAGTTGGATATTTTCATCAGTTACGTCCCTTGAACTTTTAACATTTGTCGTCTGGTCACTAATTTCATTTGACGCGATTTTATGCTTCTGTCATTAAATTGCAGTGTGTTAGCCTACTACAAAGATGTGAACTAAAACCGACTCTAACTAAACCTCTCTTTGGAAATTTTACGACCGCCATCAAAAATTGATTTATCAATACAAATCATCTGTTTGTGTTATGACTGCAAATGCCTTTGCTAAACGATTCTTTTTAAGTTATCCTCACGAAACTGTCGAGTTGTCACCTTATTTTTATAATTTTACTAGACACTACTCTTGTTTTGCCTCCCTCCATCTTAAGTATTAAGCAGCTATTACTGGTGGTGTTCTAGGCAGTATTTGCTTGCCCTTCTGATAATTTGGTGTCACTTTTCGTCGTTGAATGCTTCCTCGTTGATCGATAGCGTACGGATTGAGTTTGTGTAAATTTGTCGTCGAGTCATGTTTTTTTCATTCGACGCTTTTTCACGTTTTTGCTTTGTAGTTTTGTGCATGTTTGACAGCTAGGACGGGTGTGGCGCCAGGCAGGGTATGCTTACTCTTCTAGACACCTGGTACCACTTTTCATTATGATATACTAGCTGTTACCTATGTTTCGTCAAAATGTCCTTTTGCATTTCGAGTTTTGTTTTGCGGTTCGGATCGTCTCATCAACACCATCACGGGCAATTTTTCCAGCCAAAGAATGATTTACAAGCGTCAAAGAAAAAAACCACAGAAGTAGGGGATTTAACTATTGCTACAACCATATCTTCATCGAATTTATCCTCAACCAAATTGATTAAATCAGCATGAGAATAATGTTGATTATCGTTCACCTCTACATAAACAGTGTTTTCTCTACACAATAAAGATACATCAGGTCTGAGCGACATTTTTTATTTGGCTTATCAAAAGCTGGGCCAAAATGGCCCACTCATGTATAAGATGGCGTCGGGAGTAAACACTCTATCGTGTCGTCTCCAAATTATTTTTTAATATGTTCTTATAAACCATAAAACATGGATATTATTTACCACGGAACCTTAGTTATGAGTTTGGACAATACAATGGGTGAAGTATATATTCATATTTAACATTATAAGTAACAATAATGGATGTTTAATTAATACGTGTGTGATATTACTGACTTGACAATGGGCAGACACAAAAATAATCATAGAGCTAAAAATAGTTCGAATGGTGGGAAGAGAAAACGAATTGGTAGCACAGATCTCTCAGAATCTTCGGATCTATTAGACAAGTTAGTGCAAGATGATAACTCTCTTAGAAACCTTATTTCTAATTTATTGAAAAATGAAAAAGCTAAGTCTTATATTTTGAATTTGCTACATCCAGAAATACTGAACATTGTTAACGAAAAGGTTAGTTTACTTGATCAGCGTATTGATGACCTTGAACAGTATTCTAGGAGAACATGTTTGAAGATTAGCGGTATACCTGAGGTGATTGATGGTCAAGAGAACACCGACTATAAAGTTCTTGACCTAATTAATTGTGAGATACTAAAACCAATTGACGTTTATATATCTTTACAAGATATTGGTCGCACACACCGCATAGGAAAATATCGGCAAGGTCATTGCAGGGACATAATTGTTAGATTTATTAGCTACCGTTGTCGAGCACTGGTATTCAGTAACAAAAAGAATCTTAAAACATTTAACAGTCAAAGTAACAACAAAATTTACATCAATGAGGCCCTCACACGTAGACGTTCTGAGCTTTTCAAACATACCCGTGACATGTACAAGAGGAAACAAATACAGAACTGTTGGACCTACGATGGGAGAATTCTAATTAAAACCCTCCAAAACAACATCATCACCATAAACACTATCGCACAACTTGAACAGTTTCAACAATCCACGCCAACTCAACTGAGTTCCCCACAGAGAAGCAATCCTGTTGGAACGAGGTCGCAAATTAATCACTATTTTCAACCAATACGATATGATCCGGCTACGTCAACCCCAGTTCAACATCCCAAAGAACCTTCGCGCTTAGAAACTATGCACAATTTGCAATTTAATGAAAATGTGAATACAGCAGAAACGGTGAGGTCAGATGGATTACCACATTCAGAAATTGAAAATGGTAATGTAATTGACTCATGATATGTGCACGGTGCTCACAAATCTGTTAACACTACCATATGTTCTGTTCTTTTTTGGAATGTGAAAGGTTTGAACAATAAACTAAACGATCTTGATTTCAGTAACCTCATCAATAAATATTCCATTATATTTCTGAATGAAACGTGGTTAAAGGATGATAATCAGATTACATTTTGAAGGTGGGATATTCGTTAACCGGAAATCAAATTTTAACAATAGAAAACAAACAATATGTGGAGGATTAGCAGTGTATGTAAAACCAGAATTTTCAAAATACTTCCATGTGGAAGAAACAAATGAAATAGGGATTATAGTTGTAAAAGTAGATTCAAATTACTTACAATCTGGTAAACATTTGTTTTGCATATTCGTGTACGTCCCTCATGAAACTTCCACTGCTTATCGTGATATTGATGCTGATTTTTTTGATGTTCTGGAAACACTTTTTTGTAAATACTCAAGTAAGGGTGATGTCTTATGTTTCGGAGACTTTAACAGTCGAACTGGCCAACAGGCGGATACCGTAATAAAACATGATTCAAACACTGGATCATTTTCAAGTGTGAATGAACTTATACCCAAAAGGATATCAAAAGATAAAATTGTTAACACATTTGGGAAAAAATTAATTCATCTATGTAAATATTCTAAATTGATTATTGCAAATGGTAGATTAGGTTTTGATAATAACATAGGTGATTGGACTTTCTGTTCAAGACAGGGCCAAAGTGTGATAGATTACTTATTAATACCCGAATCAAAAATTAACATTGTCCATAATTTCAGAATCTTGGAATTTGGTGAATTTTCTGATCATGCACCATTATCGTTTGATGTACACTTGAACAGTGAAGGGTATAAAGCACCTGAACGGGCAATAAAGGAAACGGTTTTTCTAAAATGGGATAAGACTTTATTAAATGAATTCCATCACGAGCTATTACAAAAAATATATCAATGGGAGTATGATATTGACTGTATGATAAGTAACAGATATGACGCAAAAGAAATAATCGATGATATCTCGGAAAGGTTTAAAGAATTATCATTTAATTTGTTTGGAAAACGTGTCACATTAGGTAACAAAACGAAAAAAGTCTTACCAAAATGGTTCACACTAGAATGTAGACAGGAAAAGGTAGTTTTCTCTAAAGCTAGAAACGTTTATAATAGACATAAATCGAACGGTAACAAACAAATCTATATACATGCAAGAAATAAATATAACAAAGTAAAAAAGCTATCAAAATACAAATTTGCGAAAGACTTTGGTCGTAAATTGAACAAATTGTCAAAAAATAACTCAAAAGAATTTTGGTCAATACTTAAAGGTAGAAAGAAAACCAGTATAAAATCAAAACTTACGGCAAATGATCTATTTGAACATTTTCAAAAAATCTTAGGTAACAAACCATCAGAATTTGGTCCAAATGAACAATATATAAGTCAATATATTAGTCAATACGAAAAAGATGATAATAATATTAATAGCCTCAATACACGTATTACTGAAGAAGAGGTCACAAAATCAATCAAAAAGTTGAAACGCGGTAAAAGTTGTGGTAATGATGGCATTCCACCAGAATTTTTCATAGATAGTGGGGCCATTATAATTCCTATTTTAACTAAACTGTTTAATTACATATTTGATTCAAACAATTATCCAAAATCATGGCTAAATGGAATATTAGTGCCAATTCCAAAAAGTGGGGATCTCAATAATCCGGATAATTTTCGAGGCATTAATCTCAGTTCAGTCTTCGCAAAATTATTTTCAAACATAATAAATTCAAGACTGTATACTTGGGTTGAAGAAAATAACAAAATCCCAAACTTTCAGTTCGGCTTCCAAAAAGAAAAAAGTACGATAGACGCAGTTTTTATCTTACATGGTGTTATTAATTCTACTTTAAACCGAAATGAAAAGTTGTTTTGTGCGTTCATCGATTTGAAGAAATGCTTTGATAGGATCGATAGACGACTGTTACTCTATAAATTATGCAAAATTGGAACAGACACAAAAATTGTTCGGTTAATAAAATCTATTTATTCAGATATAAAAATTTGTGTTAGACATAATTATGAAATTTCGGACTATTTTGATAGCTTTCTTGGTGTTAAACAAGGGGAACCGTTATCTCCGCTTATGTTTCTTGTATTTATGTATGATATCGAAGAATTTTTACGTGTTGGTTATTCAACAGAATTGTTCAAACTAAACACCTATTTATTATACATAATCCTATTCGCTGACGACACGGTGATATTTGCTAAATCTGAATCTATGTTACAAAAACTATTGAATAAATTTTCGTCATACTGTAAACAATGGCGACTCGAGGTTAATTCTGACAAAACGAAAATAGTTGTTTTTCAAAAGGGTACAAAAAGAGCAAATTATACATGGAAAATGAATGATGTACAACTTGAGGTAGTGAACGAATATGTTTATCTTGGAGTTTTATTGGAGAGTAACGGTAAATTAAAAAATGCACAAAAACGAATGTCTGAAAAGGGTCTTAAAGCTTTAACATGTCTATTTGTTCAAACTAGTAATTGTTATCTTGCAATCGATGTTATGTGTCATTTATTTGACTCTCTCGTAGCACCAATATTAAATTATGGATGTGAAATATGGGGGTTCTGTGAGACATCAATCATTGAAAATGTTCATAAAAAATTTGTTAGAAAAATTTTAGGTCTTTCCAACTCTACACCAATTACTTTTCTATTGGGAGAGCTCGGGCGATTCCCATTATGGGTAATTCAGACCCAAATCATATTAAAATTTTGGATAAAAATCGTCTCCAAGAATGATGGTATCTTGTATGATATATATCAACATCTGAAACGTGATTCTGATAGAGGTTTGAAAAACTGGGTATCTAATGTTAGAAGTTGTTTACAAAACTTAGGTCTATCTTATATATGGGAGAGTCAAAATAATCTAGAATCGTTAAATTTCTCTTCAATACAGAGGAGAATAAAAGATCAATATATTCAAAACTGGTATTCAAAAATTAATATTACAGTAAAACTTAGATCATACATGTCTTATTATGAAAGCTACGAACTTGCTACATATCTAAATGTCATTACAAATATTAAATTTAGAAATGTTATGTGTAAATTTAGATCGGGCACTATGAAACTAAAAATTGAAGTTGGTCGGTATTTAAAAATCAAAAGAGATGATAGAATTTGCGACTGTTGTAATACAAATATGATAGAAAATGAATTTCATTTTTTACTTTGTTGTCCAGCTTATAGAATTTTAAGAATAAAGTACCTCCCAAGATATTGTTGGAGTTGGCCTTCAATTTATAAATTTCAAAATATTATGAAAAACAAATCTAAAACTATAATCATAAATCTGTCTAGATATATTTACTACTCCTGGCAAAAACGAAAACATTATCTTGAGAAGTTATAGTCTCTATATTTATATTAAATTGTATATAACATGTATTTATATTTTATATTATCTGTTACCTCTATATGTGTTATTCTGCACAATTATCTGTTGTACATTTCATTGTTTTTTACATATATATTATGCTATAGCAATATGTATTGTACTGTACATGTAAAATGCTGATTGCAATAAATCAAATCAAATCAATTTCAATTTCATTATTTGGTAGCACAATTATACTCACAGTCTATAACAGAACGAATATATCATAAATCTAAAGGGTATAAACCCAAGGATTCCAATCGATTAGAAGAGAACCATGTAAATGTAAAAGTGTACAATGTCCGCCAGTGGGAAATGTCCGGCGGACATTTTGCACTAGTGAAACATGTCCAATGGACATTTTTAACTAGTGATTAATGTCCATAACTAAATAAAGGACAGTTCTATCTAGCGTATTATGTCCAACCCGGACATAAATACCCCCGGACATTATTTTCGCTTACATAAACACGTCTATCTCCTATGAATAGCAAGCCGGAAGTCAACACTAACCGCTTCGCCATCGCGACTTAAGAGAATTTTCGCCAGAAGACGTCCATTGATAACAAATAATATGCTTCAATCACAAATTTAATATTAATTGTATTTTATTGTACACACAATGTTGTTCTGGAATAAACCATGTTCCTTTACCAACGGTATACAATATTAATAATCTAACTGTTACTCCCATGACATGATATTCTCGTCATTAAATACTAGTAAACTCTTCGCGTTAATCTATCGATCTGAAACTTGACAGAAAATGAAAGAAATGGCGAAATGGAAAGGTGACATTTTCTCATAATAATTAATTTGAAGGAATATGATTGGTCAAGAAGATGACTCTCGACCAATGAAAGTAACAATGACGAGAAATGTGTGTCATGCAAGCAATATTTTATTCCCAAATTTAATCTCTATATTAATTAGAATACGACCAGTTTGTATTTCAGTTCCTGTTTAATCAGTGTGTCCCTCTAACCCAAGTGCAGTACACCTGTTTCTTAAGAGTATCCCAAATCATTACCATCGGCAGTGGAACAAACTGGCTGAACAGGAACTGAAAGGCAGGAAGGTTGCTTTTTGGAAGAAAATACCTTAAGATGAGATCGGTGAGAGCTTTTCAAGATGGAAAATGAATGATATTTGTGGTCGATGTGGTGAAAGCAATAGACACAGGTTGAATTATGTAGTTTGCTCTGATATTGAATTTTTTTACATGCTATTTTGTTCTAGGCAGTAATTTTTATTCAATGACTTTCATATTTTCAGGGTCTGACTCAGACATGTTGAAGTAAATCTGTGAGAATTTTGAAAGAGATCGGTTCACCAACTGCTGAGATACTTGCCCTCACCCGATAAAATAATTGAAAGACATATACACATGAACATACAAAAATACCCCTCTAAAACTTGGTGAATAAGAGTTTATATTCATATTATCTGGTGTCATAACTATACAACAGATTACCTGTATAATCTGATAAATCTACATTCTAAAACTTGGTGAATAAGAGTTTGTATTCATAATATCTACTGTCATAACTATACAACAGATTACCTGTATAATCTGATAAATCTACATTCTCAAACTTGGTGAATAAGAGTTTATATTCATATTATCTACTGTCATAACTATACAACAGATTACCTGTATAATCTGATAAATCTACATTCTAAAACTTGGTGAATAAGAGTTTATATTCATATTTTCTGGTGTTATAACTATACAACAGATTACCTGTATAATCTGATAAATCTACATTCTAAAACTTGGTGAATAAGAGTTTATATTCATATTATCTTATTTAACTACCTTATATATAATAATTGAAAAAGATATATGTATATATAAAGATAGTGGACCACGGCCATATACGCCTAACGAAAAAATCGAAAAAGGAAAAAATTTAATCAGGAGAAAACTAAACTTTCTCAAACCTTTCGATTTAGGTCCAATAACATTCATTTTAAGTTTCATCAAAATCGGTTGAAAACTAAGAGAGTAATAGCATATTTAAGATTTGGGGCAAGGGCAATAACTCTGCTTGTAACGATCGAAAATAGCTCAAATTCGAACTTGATCTTCATTTTCTGAATATATATACACATATCAAATTTCATTTGATTCCGTCAAAAACTCTAGTTTTTAGAGCGTTTACAAGGAAATGTTGATGGACGGACCGACGGATTTGGGGCAAGGGCAATAACTCGGCTTGTAACGATCGAAAATAGCTCAAATTCCAACTTGATCTTCGTTTGATGAATATGTAAACACATATCAAATTTCATTTGATTCCGTCAAAAACTCTAGTTTTTAGAGCGTTTACAAGCAAATGTTGACGGACGGACCGACGGATTTGGGGCAAGGGCAATAACTCTGCTTCTAACGATCGAAAATTCGAACTTGATCTTCGTTTTATAAATATTTTCAGTTTTTAGAGCGTTTACGAGCAAATGTTGACGGACGGACCGACGGACCGACGGACGGACAGGGGTGACTACAATATACGTCCTCATAGAGAGATGAGGGCGTATAAAAATTGGAAATCGTTTACAAATATTTTAAACATATTTTACCACACAATCAATAAACACATTAAATTGGTAATTTTAATAATTTTAACAAGAATCAACATAATGAACTGTTTATACGACATGGTTTGGTTCCAGTGTACTCATGAGAAAGCTGACTGTTTGTTTACAATATTTACACAAAAACTGAAGATACCAAGCTATATATAGCTGTAGAATTGTTACCTGAAGTTCATCCGTCAAAATAGGTAACAACACGATAGAGAATTAACACAAAATCACATCAAAATATAATTCATTCTTATTTCATGACCAGGCCTGTCAGTTTTATTCTGTGTCTCTCAAACACTAACTTTAACAAGGTCAAAAATCTCAATTCTTAAAAATATAATCTTACATATAAAATTATAAATATTTACAATAAAATACAAATTTACAGAAATATAGAAATATGAGGAAAGATGATTGATCAAGAGATAAAAGATTGAATTGTAGAACAAACTTTATTCCAATGATATTTCTCTGATCTGTGTAATATCCAATTGAACCACAAACTGATTGTTAGAATTTAAATAACCATTGTTTTTATCAGTGAGTTCAGACCAGGTGATAGGATTCCACCCATTATACAAACAACCAACTTCTCTCTAATCTCTTGTCACTATCTGTTTTAGTTACAGTTCTACTATCATCAATATTCAATAAACTGAGTTGACTATCAATAATACAATAGTTTAGACTAGGATTGTCATCTGATAATAGTTTAATATCAATATATAAATCACCACAATACCTCTCTACACTACAACTCAATACCAAGTTACTGTAACTAAACTTATCTTTACAGTCAGATACACTATACTTAAAATCATTTATATTAAACAGAAATTGATATGAATTAGACTCGTGTTGTTTGGGTATGTGATATTGTTTTAACACCATGGACTCGGGTAGTTTGGGTATGTGATATTGTTTTAACACCATGGACTCGGGTAGTTTGGGTATGCGATATTGTTTTAACACCATGGACCCTAACATGTCGATATTTAAACTAAAATCTTTTTCTTTCCAATCAAGATACTGAACCACTGATGGTGTTCTCACTTTCAAATCTTTACACAATTCTTCTATTTCTTTTATTTTCTCAAGTGAAACTAAAATTTGTAAACCACAATCTTCTGTTAAAGAAGGAAAATTGGTCTCCAGATTCATTTTGAAAGTTTTTATATCTCGCATAATTTCCTCTCCAGTTTTGGTCAATTCCGATTCTGATTCTTCAGACTTATTTTTTATGTCTGTCATGATTCTCTCACTGCTAGCCTTTATATCTGCTATAATTTTATCAGTTTGTATGGTAATTCTGCTACAAGCATCTTCCGTAAAACGCTGGAGTGTCTCTCTCGCTTCTACTAACGTCACATGAGTTTCTTCCAAGTCTTTGATTTTATTTTGGATGAATTTCTCCGAGGTTAAAACTAGTTCTGTGGCTTTTTCTTTCGTAGTTTCACATTCTACATCTAAATACTCGTGACCGCTGTGTTCTTTCAGAAAACATTTATGACATAACACACAGTGGCAAGTTAGACAATAGTAGTCTATTGGTCTCTCTCTATGACATGGACAGTGATATTTTGTACCAGTAACTTGTGTTGTAGGTGATGTTGTACCAGTAACTTGTGTTATAGGTGATGTTGTACCAGTAGCTTGTGTTGTAGGTGATCTTGTACCAGTAACTTGTGTTGTATGCGGGGATGTTTGAACTATAAAATTGGTAATAAACATCTTAGCCCCACCATCTGGAATGTTGATTTGCTGCTGACAAATTGGACAGCTGAATGTCTCTGCCTTGTCTCCAATATATTTGTCGATACATTCGAAACAGAATGTATGTCCACATGGAAGGATTTTAGCTTTCCTGAGTCCTTCAAAACAAATAGTACATTCCGGTCAGGTGTTTACCGAGGCGGTGGCCATTTTTATTCTTCTATAAAATACACTGAAATTATCCTGATTGACAACAAAACACACAGAGATGTCCTGGTTGAAAATAGAAGATCACCAACCAGTCTGATGTAAGACTCAGTACAGAATGAGAAAGATTTCTACGAATATTCACATTATATACTGGTTTAGAAATGTCTTGTTGATCACTATGTTAGATATCAACTTATAAACTATTAAACACAGAATGAGATGATCTAAAGTTTCCACGAATAATAACGTCACATGTTTTAACTTCCTAGAAATAATCTCGCCTCATTAGATATTCAGGTCATACACTGTGTAGAAATATCTTGTCGTGTTGGACTAAATTCAAAATTTGATCACCCCAGTTTAAAACTGTTATATAAGGCATATCGGGTGTCTCAAAAAAAAACGTCCCCAACTTTGACGAAAAGTATTTCAGTTTTAATATGTTTTATTACTGATAAGATCACCCCGGTTTAAAACTGTTATATAAGGTATATAATATAGTAATGTATCAGCCTCTATTTAAAATATAGGTCAGTTAAACTATAGATATGAATATCAAGTCGGTGTATAACAGGTTTAATATGTTTTATTACTGATATGTCACAGTGACCTCAATAGATATACGACTCTTAATATTCCTGGAGAATGGTCTCTAGTTTAACCCTACACATCAAAACAACTTCGGGACTTGGATAATGCGTTTTTTAGGGTCGATTTGGGTTTTGAATATATGCAAATAGCCTTCAGAAGTGCCACTAATACACGAAAATCATTTAATTCCTTCAATTATATCCCTACCTCACTCCGGGGGAGCTTAAACGCCATTTTTATAAAGCCAATCACAATTAAGCACAGAAAATACGAGGCGAAAAATTAATATAGGAAGCTTGTAGGGCCCCTCAAACATTTGTTCCGATTAGGGAGGGCTTAAGCCTTTTGGATAAAGTCAATTCGAGGTGGTGGTATGTGTACAAATGTGTCAGTTGTTGACCAAAAAACATTAAAAGATCAAAAAAGAGAAAAAAAAATAATGGTTTCGGTGGGGTCTCGAACCCGGACACCTCTAGCTGTGGCTCCAGCACGCTAACTGCTTCGCCATCGCGACTTGAGAGAATATGTGCCAAAGTCAGCCGTGACCCTAACTCCGGAGGGGGGTAAACGCCCTTTTTCTAAAGCCAATTAATATAGGAAGCTTGTAGGGGCCTTCAAACATTATTCCTGTTTGGGAGGGCTTAAGCCCTTTGTATAAAGTGGTGGTATGCGTACAAATGTGTCAGTTGTTGAGCAAAAAACATTTGTATGATGGATAAGATCACGAAAGAGTTTGAAATTTTGAAAAAAAATAAAGGGTTCTGTGGCGTCTCGAACTCGGGCCCCCCTAGTTGTGGCTCCAGCACGCTAACCACTTCGCCATCGCGACTTAAGAGGGTGTTCTCAAGAGTCAGCCGTGAGCCTAACTCCGGAGGGGGTAAACGCCCTTTTTCTAAAGCCAATCACGTTTTAGCACAGAAAACTGCCATAGGGTGATCAAAAATGGGTCGTTCGCATATGAAACGAATCAGCGTCCAATGACGCATCTTTTCAACACAAAATCGTGGCGAAAAAATTAATATAGGAAGCTTGTAGGGCCCCTCAAACATTTTTTCCGGTTGGGCAGGGCTTAAGCACTTTGTATAAAGTCAATTCGCGGTGGAGGTATGCTCACAAATGTGTCAGTTCTTGAGCAAAAAACATTTGTATGATGGATAAGATTACGAAAGAGTTTGAAATTTTGAAAAAAAAAATAAAGGTTTCGGTGGGGTCTCGAACCCGGGCCCCCCTAGCTGTGGCTCCTGCACGCTAACCGCTTTGCCATCGCGACTTACGAAAATTTAGGCCAGAGTCAGCCGTGACCCTAACTCTGGAGGAGGTAAACGCCCTTTTTCTAAAGCCAATCACGTTTTAGCACAGAAAACTGCCATAGGGTGATCAAAAATGGGTCGTTCGCATATGAAACGAATCAGCGTTCAATGACGCATCTTTTCAACACAAAATCGTGGCGAAAAATTAATATAGGAAGCTTGTAGGGCCCCTCAAACATTTGTTCCGGTTGGGCAGGGCTTAAGCCCTTTGTATAAAGTCAATTCGCGGTTGTGGTATGCGTACAAATGTGTCAGTTGTTGAGCAAAAAACATTTGTTTGGTGGATAATATCAAGAAAGAGTTTGAAATTTTGAAGAAAAAAATAAAGGTTTCGGTGGGGTCTCGAACCCGGGCCCCTCTAGCTGTGGCTCCAGCACGCTAACCGCTTCGCCATCGCGACTTAAAAGAATTTTCGCCAGAAGACGTCCATTGATAACAAATAATGTGCTTCAATCACAAATTTAATATTAATTGTATTTTATTGTACACACAATGTTGTTCTGGAATAAACCATGTTCCTTTACCAACGGTATACAATATTAATAATCTAACTGTTACTCCCATGACATGATATTCTCGTCATTAAATACTAGTAAACTCTTCGCGTTAATCTATCGATCTGAAACTTGACAGAAAATGAAAGAAATGACGAAATGGAAAGGTGACATTTTCCCGTAATAATTAATTTGAAGGAATATGATTGGTCAAGAAGATGACTCTCGACCTATGAAAATAACAATGACGAGAAATGTGTGTCATGCAAGCAACGGTTAGATTGGTAAAGGAACGTGGGAAAAGACAGACTATTTTCAGTCTAATTAAAATCAGACCCTTATTTCGTTCGTTCGTTTTTTTTTTTAATCCGGTTTTTTAACCACTACATTAGGGTCTGAGAACCAGGCGCGGCAACAGCCGTTCACGTTAACTTTGACCTAACCTTAATGACCTTTGTTTAAACCAATCGGATCTTTGTCCTCTCCCGCGCTGGGATTTTGTTCGCGAACAATAGGTGCATTCTAGGATTCCTAGGTGCTGTAGACTAGTTTATCAGGTCATGTTTATCAAGGTAAGGTCAAAGTTAACGTGAACGGCTGTTGCCGCGCCTGGTTCTCAGACCCTAATGTAGTGGTTAAAAACCGGATTTAAAAAAAAACGAACGGACGAAATTAGGGTCTGATTTTAATTAGACTGGACTATTTTTGAAGTTTTTAAGAAGATGACTTAAGTCTAATGTACAAGTTTTTATAATAATATCTTGTACGTCGTTTCTTAGTACTGTCACTAGCTGTCCTAAATATTTTACTTTTGTTAAAAATCAGTGTTTAAAATCATCCATATTTCATCTTGTTTTTTGTTTTGTATTTTGTAATCATGTTATTAATTGATTGTTTAAATGAAAAATTAGAAATTTAGAGAAAAGTTTGAATTTATATGACATGTTAAATGTTTATAGTCTTATTCTAAATAAAACAATATTTTATTCCAAAATTTAATCTCTATATTAATTAGAATACGACCAGCTTGTATTTCAGTTCCTGTTTAATCAGTGTGTCCCTCTAACACAAGTGCAGTACACCTGTTTGTTAAGATAATCCCATACTGGCCAGAGTCATTACCATCACCAGTGGAACAAACTGGCTGAACAGGAACTGAAAGGCAGGAAGGTTGCTTTTTTGGAAGAAAATACCTTAAGATGAGATCGGTGAGAGCATTTCAAGATGGAAAATGAATGATATTGGTGGTCGATGTGGTGAAAGCGCAATAGACACAGGTTGAAATGTGTAGTTTGTTCTGAAATTGAATTTTTTTTTACAGGGGCCATGTATAATCTAATAAATCTACATTCTAAAACTTGGTGAATAAGAGTTTATATTCATATTATCTACTGTCATAACTATACAACAGATTACCTGTATAATCTGATAAATCTACATTCTAAAACTTGGTCAATAAGAGTTTATATTCATATTATCTGGTGTCATAACTATACAACAGATTACCTGTATAATCTGATAAATTTACATTCTAAAACTTGGTGAATAAGAGTTTATATTCATATTATCTACTGTCATAACTATACAACAGATTACCTGTATAATCTGATAAATCTACATTCTAAAACTTGGTGAATAAGAGTTTATATTCATATTATCTGGTGTCATAACTATACAACAGATTACCTGTATAATCTGATAAATCTACATTCTAAAACTTGGTGAATAAGAGTTTATATTCATATTATCTTCTGTCATAACTATACAACAGATTACCTGTATAATCTGATAAATCTACATTCTAAAACTTGGTGAATAAGAGTTTATATTCATATTATCTGGTGTCATAACTATACAACAGATTACCTGTATAATCTGATAAATCTACATTCTAAAACTTGGTGAATAATAGTTTATATTCATATTATCTACTGTCATAACTATACTACAGATTACCTGTATAATCTGATAAATCTACATTCTAAAACTTGGTGAATAAGAGTTTATATTCATATTATCTTATTTAACTACCTTATATATAATAATTGAAAAACATAAGATACATGTATATATAAAAATTGGAAATCGTTTACAAATATTTTAAACATCTTTTACCACACAATCAATAAACACATTAAATTGGTAATTTTAATAATTTTAACAAGAATCAACATAATGAACTGTTTATACGACATGGTTTGGTTCCAGTGTACTCATGAGAAAGCTGACTGTTTGTTTACAATATTTACACAAAAACTGAAGATACCAAGCTATATAGAGCTGTAGAATTGTTACCTGAAGTTCATCCGTCAAAATAGGTAACAACACGATATAGAATTAACACAAAATCACATCAAAATATAATTCATTCTTATTTCATGACCAGGCCTGTCAGTTTTATTCTGTGTCTCTCAAACACTAACTTCAACAAGGTCAAAAATCTCAATTCTTAAAAATATAATCTTACATATAAAATTACAAATATTTACAATAAAATACAAATTTACAGAAATATAGAAATATGAGGAAAGATGATTGATCAAGAGATAAAAGATTGAATTGTAGAATAAACTTTATTCCATTGATATTTCTCTGATCTGTGTAATATCCAATTGAACAACAAACTGATTGTTAGAATTTAAATAACCATTGTTTTTATCAGTGAGTTCAGACCAGATGATAGGACTCTCTCCCCATCTCCAACCCAACAAACTACCTCTCTTTAATCTCTTGACACTATATGTTCTAGTTAAAGTTTTACTATCATCAATATTCAATATACTGATTTGACTATCAATAATACAGTAGTTTATACTCGGATTGTCATCTGATAATAGTTTAATATAAATATATAAATTACCATCAACCCTCCTTACACTACAACTCAATATCAAGTTACTGTATCTAAACTTATCTTTACAGTCATATACTTTACTCTCATTCTTAATATCATTTATATTAAACAGAAATTGATATGAATTGGACTCGGGTAGTTTGGGTATGTGATATTGTTTTAACACCATGGACTCGGGTAGTTTGGGTATGTGGTATTGTTTTAACACCATGGACCCTAACATGTCGATATTTAAACTAAAATCTTTTTCTTTCCAATCAAGATACTGAACCACTGATGGTGTTCTCACTTTCAAATCTTTACACAATTCTTCTAGCTCTTTTATTTTCTCAAGTGAAACTAAAATTTGTAAACCACAATCTTCTGTTAAAGAAGGAAAATTTGTCTCCAGATTCAGTTTAAAAGTTTTTATATCTCCCATAATTTCCACTCCAGTTTTGGTCAATTCCGATTCTGATTCTTCAGACTTATTTTTAATGTCTGTCATGATTCTCTCACTGCTAGCTTTTATATCTGCTATAATTGTATCAGTTTGTATGGTAATTCTACTACAAGCATCTTCAGTAAAACGCTGGAGTGTCTCTCTCGCTTCTACTAACGTCACATGAGTTTCTTCCAAGTCTTTGATTTTATTTTTGATGAATTTCTCTGAGGTTAAAACTAGTTCTGTGGCTTTTTCTTTCGTAGTTTCACATTCTACATCTAAATACTCGTGACCATTGTGTTCTTTCAGAAAACATTTATGACATAAAACACAGTGGCAAGTTAGACAATAGTAGTCTATTGGTCTCTCTCTATGACATGGACAGTGATATTTTGTACCAGTAACTTGTGTTGCAGGTGATGTTGTACCAGTAACTTGTGTTGTAGGTAATTTTGTACCAGTAACTTGTGTTGTAGGTGATGTTGTAGCAGTAACTTGTATTGTAGGTGATGTTGTACCAGTAACTTGTGTTGTAGGTGATGTTGTACCAGTAACTTGTGTTGTATGCGGGGATGTTTGAACTATAAAATTGGTAGTGAACATCTTAGCCCCACCATCTGGAATGTTGATTTGCTGCTGACAAATTGGACAGCAGAATGTCTCTGTCTTGTCTCCAATATATTTGTCGATACATTCGAAACAGAATGTATGTCCACATGGGATAAATTTAGGTAACTTTAAACTCTCAAAACAAATAGTACATTCCGGTGTTATGCTCACTAACGCAGTAGCCATTATTCTTCTATAAAATACAATGAAATTATCCTGATTGACAACAAAACACACAGTGATGACCTGGTTGAAAATAGAAGATCACCAACCAATCTGATGTAAGACTCATTACAGAATGAGAAAGATTTCTACGAATAGTCACGTTATATACTGGTTTAGAAATGTCTTGTTGATCACTATGTTAGATATCAACTTATAAACTATTAAACACAGAATGAGATGATCTAAAGTTTCCACGAATAATAACGTCACATGTTTTAACTTCAGGTCAGGTCATACACTGTGTAGAAATAGCTTGTCGTGTTGGACTGTATTCAAAATCTTATCACCCCGGTTTAAACTTGTTATATAAGGCATAGCCGTAGGGGCCCACGACTCAACAGAGGGGCAGACTGACTATTTGCCCGAATTTTACAGAATTTTAATGATATTTTGCCCGAAAACATAATATTTAGGGGGGCCGCGGCCCCTCCCCCCCTGCCCCCCTGTCTCCTACGGCTATGATATAAGGTATATAATATAGTAATGTATCAGCCTCTATTTAAAATATAGGTCAGTCAAACAATAGATATGAATATCAAGTCAGTGTATAACAGGTTTAATATGTTTTATTACTGATATATCACAGTGACCTCAATAGATGTACACTCTTAATATTCCTGGAGAATGGTCTCTAGTTTAACCCTACACACCAAAACAACTTCGGAAGTTGGATAATGGTTTAATGCGGAATGTTCAGCATTTTTTAGGGTCGATTTGGGCTTTGAATATATGCAAATAGCCTTCAGAAGTACCACTAATGCACGAAAATCATATCTTCAATTATATCCGGAAGTGGCAAATAGCCCTGAAACATTCATAAGGCTATTTACCAGGTAAAATTGCGTGGCAAATAAATATAAGCCTTGATAAATACTTCCAAATACATATTAATTACAACTAACATACAAACAGTCTTTTGTTACAGAATAGACTAGTTTATGGTAATTTATCTGTTATTCTAGCCGATATAAAGACAGTATTATTACAATATCAAGAAGTCAACATAATGTACGCACTTAAATTAATTTTCGATATGTCCCTATTTCTTAACAAGGCAGCGCTCTGAAATTTGGAAATTAGCATGATCCGATATATATTCAACGTAATGTAGACTTTCATTCGAATCGATCGAATAGTTGCGCCACTAGGCGTACCACGCAGTTTGTTTGAGCAAGGGGGGTAACTCAAAACCCTATCAGAGAAATTGTTTGAAATTAGATATACTTGATAAGCACTAGATAGTATGGCTGTAGTCCGAGTTTCAAAGAATTCGAATCATAACTTTTCAGTGAAATATAGTGGTAAGGTTAATAATTGCACCGAACAGTTAGTGAACATATCCCTTTAATGTGGTAAAAACTACAATAAAAACATAGAATGATAAGTCGTAGTTATAGATGAATAAAAAGGTTAATAATTACTTTGAGAACTGATTGAATAAAAATCTATACAAACAAAACAATTCCGTTAAATATTATAGTTAAACTTACGTGGTGGTGGGACTCTTTTGAAGTTACTTCTTTTATTTTAAAAATAGTCTCGAAATCCATGTTAACACATTGACAATATATTGGTAGCAGCTAATGAGGAAGTATATCAATAAATGAGTAAATATTTCAATATGAAAAGTGGTATCAGGTATCTAGAAGAGTTAGTATACCCTGCTTGACGTCACAACCACCACAGCTGTCCAATGATATTATAAAAGTGGTATCAGGTGTCTAGAAGAGTTAACATACTCTGTCTTGACGCCACAACCACCACAGCTGTCCAATGATATTATAAAAGTGGTATCAGGTGTCTAGAAGAGTTAGCATACCCTGCTTGACGCCACAACCACCACAGCTGTCCAATGATATTATATCAATAGGTTTTTGATTTCTGATTTCTGATAAAACGCTGTTCAATATTACAAAAACAAATTGAAGGTAAATGATAATGTTTTACATTCAAAAAAAGGCTAAGTCTTAGTCCAGTTCTGTTTTGATTACATACTATTTAAATTCCATCAATATACAAGGTAAACTAAACCCAATCATGTTTTAGCTTAAAAAACTGCCATAGGTTGATCAAAAATGGGTTGTTCGCATATGAAATGAATCAGCGTTCAATGACGCATCTTTTCAACACAAAATCGTGGCGAAAAATAAATATAGGAAGCTTGTAGGGCCCCTCAAACATTTGTTCCGGTTGGGGAGGGCTTAAGCCCTTTGTATAAAGTCAATTCGCGGTGGTGGTATGGGTACAAATGTGTCAGTTGTTGAGCAAAAAACATATGTGTATGATGGATAAGATCACGAAAAATTTTGAAATTGTGAAGAAAAAAATAAAGGTTTCGGTGGGGTCTCGAATCCGTGCCCGCCTAGCTGTGGCTCCAGCACGCTAACCGCTTCGCCATCGCGACTTAAGAAAATTTCCGCCAGAGTCAGCCGTGACCCTAACTCCGGAGGGGGTAAACGCCCTTTTTTTTAAAGCCAATCACGTTTTAGCACAGAAAACTGCCATAGGGTGATCAAAAATGGGTCGTTCGCATATAAAACGAATCAGCGTTCACTTACGCATCTTTTCAACACAAAATTGTGGCGAAAAATTAATATAGGAAGCTTGTAGGGCCCCTCAAACATTTGTTCCGGTTTGGGAGGGCTTAAGCCCTTTGTATAAAGTCAATTCGCGGTGGTGGTATGCGTACAAATGTGTCAGTTGTTGAGCAAAAAACATTTGTATGATGGATAAGATCACGAAAGAGTTTGAAATTTTGAGAAAAAAAAAAGGTTTCGGTGGTGTCTCGAACCCGGGCCCCCTAGCTGTGGCTCCAGCACGCTAACCGCTTCGCCATCGCGACTTAAGCTAATTTGCGCCGTTACAACGGACCCATTTGTAACAACGGACACATTTTCTACAGCAGGCCCAATTTCAGCATCAGACCACTTCGCAACCACATCTTCAGCAATTGATCTCTTGTCAATTTCAGACCTACTTTCTATAATTGTTCTGTTTTCATCAGTATCAGACCTATTATCACTAACGGGTCTAACAAGCAAATTTTCAGCAACAGACTCAATTTCAACGACGCATTCAAAATCAGACTTAGATGCAGGTCCAGATTTGACAGAATTATTTAAAGACGGAAAACTTTCGGGCAAAATCATATCATCAAACAAAGAAGTATCTCTATCCTGAATACAATCACACTCGGATTTATACCGCCTACATCTTTTACAAAACTCAGCTTTGCAAGATCGTTTCCCATGACCATGTTGTTTGCATGGAAAACATTTAAAATCAGGACAATCAGACATAACATGATCATTCTTGAGACAAACATAACAAACTTTTTCTTGATCATTATGTCTGACAAAATACGAACATCCAAAAAAGGATGTAGCATATGGCAGACTAGGAAAAAGTTACGTCCCTTGAATTGTAGAAGTTGGATATTTTCATCAGTTACGTCCCTTGAACTTTTAACATTTGTCGTCTGGTCACTAATTTCATTTGACGCGATTTCATGCTTCTGTTATTAAGTTGTAGTGTGTTAGCCTACTACAAAGATGTGAACTAAAACCGACTCTAACTAAACCTCTCTTAGGAAATTTTACGACCGCCATCAAAAATTGATTTATAAATACAAATCATCTGTTTGTGTTATGATTGCAAATGCCTTTGCTAAACGATTCTTTTTAACTTATCCTCACGAAACTGTCGAGTTGTCACCTTATTTTTATAATTTAACTAGACACTACTCTTGTTTTGCCTCCCTCCATCTTAAGTATTAAGCAGCTATTACTGGTGGTGTTCTAGGCAGTATTTGCTTGCCCTTCTGATAATTTGGTGTCACTTTTCGTCGTTGAATGCTTCCTCGTTGATCGATAGCGTACGGATTGAGTTTGTGTAAATTTGTCGTCGAGTCATGTTTTTTTCATCCGACGCTTTTTCAAGTTTTTGTTTTGTATTTTTGTGCATGTTTGACAGCTAGGACGGGTGTGGCGCCAGACAGGGTATGCTTACTCTTCTAGACACCTGATACCACTTTTCATTATGATATACTTACTCATGTATGATTGATATAATTCCTCATGTGAAAAGTTCTTAAGCTGTTACCTATGTTTCGTCAAAATGTCCTTTTGGATTTCGAGTTTTGTTTTGCGGTTCGGATCGTTAGTACTTGGTTTCTTTACACAGGTGTAACACCCCAAAATTTTAATTTTGATAAGATTTCATTGTCAGAAACATAAACAGGTATGTGCATAAAGGAAACAAGTTTAATGCGCGAACCTACAAAAGTACATTTAAAGCAGGTCACATCAACACCATCACGGGCAATTTTTCCAGCCAAAGAATGATTTACAAGCGTCAAAGAAAAAACCGCAGAAGTAGGGGATTTAACTATTGCTACAACCGTATCTTCATCGAATTTATCCTCAACCAAATTGATTAAATCAGCATGAGAATAATGTTGATTATCGTTCACCTCTACATAAACAGTGTTTTCTTTACACAATAAAGATACATCAGGTCTGAGCGACATTTTTTATTTGGCTTATCAAAAGCTGGGTCAAAATGGCCCAGTCAATTTCAATTTCATTATTTGGTAGTACAATTATACTCACAGTCTATAACAGAACGAATATATCATAAATCCAAAGGGTATAAACCCAAGGATTCCAAGGATTACAATCGATTAGAAGAGAACCATGTATCTCCTATTATATGAATAGCAAGCCGGAAGTCAACACTAACCGCTTCGCCATCGCGACTTAAGAGAATTTTCGCCAGAAGACGTCCATTGATAACATATAATGTGCTTCAATCACAAATTTAATATTAATTGTATTTTATTGTACACACAGTGTTGTTCTGGAATAAACCATGTTCCTTTACCAACGGTATACAATATTAATAATCTAACTGTTACTCCCATGACATGATATTCTCGTCATTAAATACTAGTAAACTCTTCGCGTTAATCTATCGATCTAAAACTTGACAGAAAATGGAAGAAATGGCGGAATTGAAAGGTGACATTTTCTCGTAATAATATATTTGAAGGAATATGATTGGTCAAGAAGATGACTCTCGACCAATGAAAATAACAATGACGAGAAATGTGTGTCATGCAAGCAACGGTTAGATTGATAAAGGAACGTGGTAAAAGACAGACTATTTTTGAAGTTTTTTAAGAAGCTGACTTAAGTCTAATGTACAAGTTTTTATAATAATATCTTGTACGTCGTTTCTTAGTACTGTCACTAGCTGTCCTAAATATTTTACTTTTGTTAAAAATCAGTGTTTAAAATCATCCATATTTCATCTTGTTTTTTGTTTTGTATTTTGTAATCATGTTATTAATTGATTGTTTAAATGAAAAATTAGAAATTTAGAGAAAAGTTTGAATTTATATGACATGTTAAATGTTTATAGTCTTATTCTAAATAAAACAATATTTTATTCCACAATTTAATCTCTATATTAATTAGAATACGACCAGCTTGTATTTCAGTTCCTGTTTAATCAGTGTGTCCCTCTAACCCAAGTGCAGTACACCTGAGAATCTAAGGCAGTTTTGTGACCATTTTCTCGCTGTTGATATGGTGATTAGTGACGTCATATTCCTTTTCATTCATTTGATGCCGTATTTTATGAATGGGTTGTCGTCATTTGCATTACCATCACCAGTGGAACAAACTGGCTGAACAGGAACTGAAAGGCAGGAAGGTTGTTTATGGAAGAAAATACCTTAAGATGAGATCGGTGAGAGCATTTCAAAATGGAAAATGAATGATATTGGTAGTCGATGTGGTGAAAGCAATAGACACACGTTGAATTATGTAGTTTGTTCTGAAATTGATTTTTTTTTTTTTACAGGGGCCATGTATAATCTGATAAATCTAAATTCTAAAACTTGGTGAATAAGAGTATATTTTCATCTTACCTGGTGTCATAAACATACAACAGATTACCTGTATAATCTGATAAATCTACATTCTAAAACTTGGTCAATAAGAGTATATATTCATATTATCTACTGTCATAACTATACAACAGATTACCTATATAATCTGATAAATCTACATTATAAAACTTGGTGAATAAGAGTATATATTCATATTATCTTCTGTCATAACTATACAACAGATAACCTGTATAATCTGATAAACTACATTCTAAAACTTGGTGAATAAGAGTTTATATTCATATTGTCTGCTGTCATAAACATACAACATATTACCTGTATAATCTGATAAATCTAAATTCTAAAACTTGGTGAATAAGAGTATATATTCATATTATCTACTGTCATAACTATACAACAGATTACCTGTATAATCTGATAAACTACATTCTAAAACTTGGTGAATAAGAGTTTATATTCATATTGTCTGCTGTCATAAACATACAACATATTACCTGTATAATCTGATAAATCTAAATTCTAAAACTTGGTGAATAGGAGTTTATATTCATATTATCTACTGTCATAACTATACAACAGATTACCTGTATAATCTGATAAATCTACATTCTAAAACTTGGTGAATAAGAGTTTATATTCATATTATCTTATTTAACTACCTTATATATAATAATTGAAAAACATAAGATACATGTATATATAAAAATTGGAAATCGTTTACAAATATTTTAAACATCTTTTACCACACAATCAATAAACACATTAAATTGGTAATTTTAATAATTTTAACAAGAATCAACATAATGAACTGTTTATACGACATGGTTTGGTTCCAGTGTACTCATGAGAAAGCTGACTGTTTGTTTACAATATTTACACAAAAACTGAAGATACCAAGCTATATATAGCTGTAGAATTGTTACCTGAAGTTCATCCGTCAAAATAGGTAACAACACGATATAGAATTAACACAAAATCACATCAAAATATAATTCATTCTTATTTCATGACCAGGCCTGTCAGTTTTATTCTGTGTCTCTCAAACACTAACTTCAACAAGGTCAAAAATCTCAATTCTTCAAAATATAATCTTACATATAAAATTATAAATATTTACAATAAAATACAAATTTACAGAAATATAGAAATATGAGGAAAGATGATTGATCAAGAGATAAAAGATTGAATTGTAGAATAAACTTTATTTCAATGATATTTCTCTGATCTGTGTAATATCAAATTGAACAACAAACTGATTGTTACTATTTAAATAACCATTGTTTTTATCAGTGAGTTTAGACCAGGTGATAGGACTCCCTCCCCTTCCCCAACCCCAACCCAACCAACCACCTCTCTTTAATCTCTCGTCACTATATGTTCTAGTTATATTCTTACTATCATCAATATTCAATAAACTGGTTTGACTATCAATAATACAAGAGTTTAGACTTGGATTGTCATCTGATAATAGTATAATATCAATATATAAATTACCATCACTACTCCTCACTACACTACAACTCCATACCAAGCTACTGTAACTAATCTTATCTTTACAGTCATACCATTTATACTCATTCTTAATATCACTTATATTAAACAGAAATTGATATGAATTGGACTCGTGTAGTTTGGGTATGTGATATTGTTTTAACACCATGGACTCGTGTAGTTTGGGTATGTGATATTGTTTTAACACCATGGACCCTAACATGTCGATATTTAAACTAAAATCTTTTTCTTTCCAATCAAGATACTGAACCACTGATGGTGTTCTCACTTTCAAATCTTTACACAATTCTTCTAGCTCTTTTATTTTCTCAAGTGAAACTAAAATTTGTAAACCACAATCTTCTGTTAAAGAAGGAAAATTTGTCTCCAGATTCAGTTTGAAAGTTTTTATATCTCCCATAATTTTCTCTCCAGTTTTGGTCAATTCCGATTCTGATTCTTCAGATTTATTTTTAATGTCTGTCATGATTCTCTCACTGCTAGCCTTTATATCTGCTATAATTTTATCAGTTTGTTTGGTTATTCTACTGCAAGCATCTTCAGTAAAACGCTGGAGTGTCTCTCTCGCTTCTACTAACGCCACATGAGTTTCTTCCAAGTCTTTGATTTTATTTTGGATGAATTTCTCTGAGGTTAAAACTAGTTCTGTGGCTTTTTCTTTCGTAGTTTCACATTCTACATCTAAATACTCGTGACCATTGTGTTCTTTCAGAAAACATTTATGACATAAAACACAGTGGCAAGTTAGACAATAGTAGTCTATTGGTCTCTCTCTATGACATGGACAGTGATATTTTGTACCAGTAACTTGTGTTGTAGGTGATGTTGTACCAGTAACTTGTGTTGTAGGTAATTTTGTAGCAGTAACTTGTGTTGTAGGTGATGTTGTAGCAGTAACTTGTGTTGTAGGTGATGTTGTACCAGTAACTTGTGTTGTATGCGGGGATGTTTGAACTATAAAATTGGTAATAAACATCTTAGCCCCACCATCTGGAATGTTGATTTGCTGCTGACAAATCGGACAGCAGAATGTCTCTGTCTTGTCTCCAATATATTTCTCGATACACTGAAAACAGAATGTATGTCCACATGGAAGGATTTTAGCTTTCCTGAGTCCTTCAAAACAAATAGTACATTCCGGTGTTATGCTCACTAACGCAGTGGCCATTATTCTTCTATAAAATACACTGAAATTATCCTGATTGACAACAAAACACACACAGATGTCCTGGTTGAAAATAGAAGATCACCAACCAATCTGATGTAAGACTCAGTACAGAATGAGAAAGATTTCTACGAATAGTCACGTTATATACTGGTTTAGAAATGTCTTGTTGATCACTATGTTAGATATCAACTTATAAACTATTAAACACAGAATGAGATGATCTAAAGTTTCCACGAATAATAACGTCACATGTTTTAACTTCCTAGAAATAACCTCGCCTCATTAGATATTCAGGTCATACACTGTGTAGAAATATCTTGTCATGTTGGACTGTATTTAAAATCTTATCACCCCGGTTTAAACTTGTTATATAAGGTATATAATATAGTAATGCATCAGACTCTATTTAAAATATAGGTCAGTCAAACAATAGATATGAATATCAAGTCAGTGTATAACAGGTTTAATATGTTTTATTACTGATATATCACAGTGACCTCAATAGATATACGACTCTTAATATTCCTGGAGAATGGTCTCTAGTTTAACCCTACACACCAAAACAACTTCGGGAGTTTGATAATGGTTTAATGCGGAATGTTCAGCATTTTTTAGGGTCGATTTGGGCTTTGAATATATGCAAATAGCCTTCAGAAATGCCACTTATACACGAAAATCATATAATTCCTTCAATTATATCCCTACCTCACTCCGGGGGAGCTTAAACGCCCTTTTTATAAAGCCAATCACGTTTAAGCACAGAAAACTGCCATAGGGTGATCAAAAATTTGGTCGTTCGCATATGAAACGAATCAGCGTTCAATGACGCATCTTTTCAACACAAAATCGTGGCGAAAAATTAATAAAGGAAGCTTGTAGGGGCCCTCAAACATTTGTTCCGGTTTGGGTGGGCTTAAGCCCTTTGTATAAAGTCAATTCGCGGTTGTGGTAAAGTCAATTTGCGGTGGTGGTATGCGTACAAATGTGTCAGTTGTTGAGCAAAAAACAATTGTATGATGGATATGATCAAGAAAGAGTTTAAAATTTTGAAGGAAAAAAATAAAGGTGTCGCTGGGGTTTCGAACCCGGGCCCCCCTAGCTGTGACTCCAGCACGCTACCCACTTCGCCATCGCGACTTAAGAGAGTTTTCGCCAGAGTCAGACGTGACACTAACTCCAGAGAGGGTAAACGCCATTTTTTAAAGCCAATCACGTTTTAATAATTCTAAATTTATATAAGCGCAACAATACTACTGAAAGTTTCTATTGCTTTGAACTAATCTTCAACAGTGGAAAGCGATCTTAAAGAGGTGTGATTTTAGTTGAGTTTAAAAAACACTGATTGATTTGATGTTGTGGATGTGTTGAGGAAGATAATTCCACAGATGAGGAGCAGAGTATGAGAAGGAACGTTTTGTCATTTCTAAATTAACGGGTGGAATGGTTAATAGTTTCTTGTCTGATGATCTTAACCTCTTGACTGGTTGGTATGTGGTTAAAAGAGTTGCAAGGTAGACTGGTGCCAAACCATTTAGAGGTTTGAAGACGAGCGGGGGGATTTTAAACTCTATTCTATTTTTAACGGGGAGCCAATGGAGATGTTTTAGGATTGGTGTTATATGTTGGTATTTTCGGGTTCCTGTTAAAAGTCTTGCTGCTGAGTTTTGCACCCTTTGTAGCTGCTGAATTCTATTGTCTGGAATATTGTAGAGTAGGGCATTGTGATAGTCTAATTTATTGGTGATGAAGGAGTGAATCAAAAGTTCTAAGGTTTCGGTATGTAGATATTTTTTGATGCGGCTAAGTCTGTGTAGTTGGTAGAATGATGACGAACATATGGACTTGACCTGTGAGTTGAATGAGAGAGCGGAATCTAAAATAGCACCGATGTTCTTGGCAGTTGCTGATGTTTCTAGGATTTCTTCCTGAAAGTGAAGGGACACATGAGGATATTTAGAGAGTTGCTGACTTGTGCCGATAACCAAAAATTCTGTTTTTTCGGGATTCAGTTTCAAAAAGTGTGTTGACATCCAAAGATGAATCTCTTCTAGGCATCTTTCAACATTGAGCTTTGCTTTAACCGCTGATGTTTCGTTGAAGGCAATATAAGTCTGAGTATCATCAGCATACAGGTGTATGTCTAAGCCAAACTGATCTGCAATTCTTGACAATGGTTTAGTGAAGATGATAAACAGAATCGGGCCCAAAACATAACCCTGTGGAACACCGCAAAGCATTGGCAGAGATGATGATTTTGTCCCGTTAATGTTGACTGTTTGCTTCCTGTTTGTGAGATATGACTTGAACCAATGCATAGCCACATCTCGAACACCAATTTCTGTTTCTAAGGCAGATAAAAGATCTTCTACGTTTGTCGTTTAAGGTGTCAAAAGCTGCTGATAAATCGAGAAGTAAAGATAGTGGACCACGGCCATATACGCCTAACGAAAAATTTAATCGGGATAAAATTAAACTTTCTCAAACCTTTCGATTTAGGTCCAATAACATCCATTTTAAGTTTCATCAAAATCGGTTGAAAACTAAGAGAGTAATAGCATATTCAAGATTTGGGGCAAGGGCAATAACTCTGCTTCTAACGATCGAAAATAGCTCAAATTCGAACTTGATCTTCGTTTTATGAATATGTATACACATATCAAATTTCATTTGATTCTGTCAAAATCTATAGTTTTTAGAGCGTTTACAAGCAAATGTTGACTGACAGACCGACAGATTTGTGGCAAGGGCAATAACTCTGTTTCTAACGATCGAAAATAGCTCAAATTCGAACTTGATCTTTGTTTTATGAATATGTATACACATATCAAATTTCATTTGATTCCGTCAAAAACTCTAGTTTTTAGAGCGTTTACGAGCAAATATTGACGGACGGACCGACGGACGGACGGACGGACGGACCGACGGACCGACGGACGGACAGGGGTGCCGACAATATACGTCCTCATAGAGAGATGAGGGCGTATAAAAATAGAATGCCTGGTAGATGTCGCTCGTAATCTTCAGTAAAGCAGTTTCAGTGCTGTGAAAGCGTTTATATGCCGATTGGTATATGTTATCTAGGTTGTTGGACTCTATGTGATATAAGTTGATCTTGGACACACTTTTCTATTAGTTTAGAAATATAGCTCAGATTGCTCACAGGTCGATAGTTTTTGAAAATATCTGCATCTAGAGTAGGTTTCTTTAGTAATGGACGAATGATGGCTTCTCCAAGTTCATCCGGAAAAGTGCCCTCATGCACAGAAAACTGTCATAGGATGATTAAAAATGGGTCGTTCGCATATTGTTCGTGTCGATTGTTGAGCAAACAAAAAACATTTGTATGATGGATAAGATCACGAAAGAGATTGAAATTTTGAAAAAAAAAAAGGTTTCGGTGGGGTCTCGAACCCGGGCCCCCTTAGCTGTGGCTCCAGCAAGCTAACCGCTTCGACCTCGCGACTTAAGAGAATTTTCGCCAGAGTCAGCCGTGACCCTTACTCGGAGGGGGGTAAACGCCCTTTTCTAAGGCCAATCACGTTTTAGCACAGACAAAAATGAGTCGTTCGCATATCAAACGAATCAGCGTTCAATGACGCATCTTTTCAACACAAAATCGTGGCGAAATATTAATATAGGAAGCTTGTAGGGCCCCTCAAACATTTGTTCCGGTTTGGGAGGGCTTAAGGCCTTTGTTTAAAGTCAATTCGCGGTGGTGGTATGCGTACAAATGTGTCAGTTGTTGAGCAAAAAACATTTGTATGATGGATAAGATCAAGAAAGAGTTTGAAATTTTGAAAAAAAATAAAGGTGTCGGTGGAGTCTCGAACCCGGGCCTCCCTAGCTGTAGCTACAATACAATAACCGCTTCGCCAGAGTCAGCCGTGACCCTAACTCCGGATGGGGTAAACGCTCTTTTTCTAAAGCCAATCACCTTTTAGTACAGAAAACTGCCATAGGTTGATCAAAGATAGTGGACCACGGCCATATACGCCTAACGAAAAAGTCGAAGATGGAAAAAATTTAATCAGGAGAAAACTAAACTTTCTCAAACCTTTCGATTTAGGTTCAATAACATCCATTTTAAGTTTCATCAAAATCGGTTGAAAACTAAGAGAGTAATAGCATATTTAAGATTTGGGGCAAGGGCAATAACTCTGCTTGTAACGATCGAAAATAGCTCAAATTCGAACTTGATCTTCTTTTTTTGAATATATATACACATATCAAATTTCATTTGATTCCGTCAAAAACTCTAGTTTTTAGAGCGTTTACAAGCAAATGTTGATGGACGGACCGACGGATTTGGGGCAAGGGCAATAACTCTGCTTCTAACGATCGAAAATAGCTCAAATTCGAACTTGATCTTTGTTTTATGAATATGTATACACATATCAAATTTCATTTGATTCCGTCAAAAACTCTAGTTTTTAGAGCGTTTACAAGCAAATGTTGATGGACGGATTGACAGATTTGGGGCAAGGGCAATAACTCTGCTTCTAATGATCGAAAATAGCTCAAATTCGAACTTGATCTTCGTTTTATGAATATGTATACACGTATCAAATTTCATTTGATTCCGTCAAAAACTCTAGTTTTTAGAGCGTTTACGAGCAAATGTTGACGGACGGACGGACCGACGGACGGACGGACGGACCGACGGACGGACGGACAGGGGTGACTACAATATACGTCCTCATAGAGAGATGAGGGTGTATAAAAATGGGTCGTTCGCATATGAAACGAATCGGTAGTATGGCGTTTCACACCCAGATAATTCCCGCTCAACTAATTCCTATCAGGACATTTCGCACCAGGATGATTGCATCAGGACAACTTCTACCCACAACATTTCACACCCGGGCCCTTTGCACCCAGGACAAATTCCACCTAGGAAAATTTCCCATCGAGACATTTCACACCCGGGCACTTCACACCAGGACGATTCATATCCAGGAAAACTGCCACCTGGGCAGTTCGCACCCATGACAATTTCCACCCGTAATGATTATGATGCTGTTAATAGGAAATATTTACTGCATCAAATAAATTCAATTGAAGTAGATAAAATCCATTTAGAATAGTCAAACATCAACTAAATAATAAAGATTTTATTAATGAAGCCAAACTGAAAGAATTAGATTATATTGATGATAGTAAATTACAACAAGAAGTAACAAGTTTAAAAAGTTTTATTCAACAACAATTAGTCAATATAGTGGATAAAACTCAGTTACAAAGTTTAAGTTCATTAATAACTAAATTAGATGACATTATGAAATACTTACTCATGTATGATTGATATAATTACTCATGTGAACAGTTCATAAACTGTTGCCTATGTTTCGTCAAAATGTCCTTTTGGATTTCGAGTTTCGTTTTGCGGTTCGGATCGTTAGTACTTGGTTTCTTTATGATAAAATATCAAAACAAAAAATAGAACTTAAACAACAGATACAAAATATTGATGATAGTGATAATATACTATACTTGATCATTGTTGTATATTAGACTGAACATAGAATTAAATATTGATATAAAAAATGCGTAGCCCACTAGCTTGCTAGTTTGAGCACTCTGGCATGGTACGATGGTATCACATATGTGGGATCATCTGAGGTAGCTATAATATATAACCAAACCTCAACTCCAGTATCAGCACTGCACCGATGAGGCCCAAAAGGCCGAAACAGTATTGTTTGCAGTTAATAAAATATATAACAATGATCGTGATATACTCAATTTAATTTATAAAAAATGACCAAAAGTGAAAACGAAACAAACTAAAATATTTACAAGATCAAACGACAGGTAATTAAAGGGATTATAAAGAATTTTTGTATGTATATTGGGGACACTGATAACATCAATTTGCGCCATTCTAATTTCCATTCCGACGTCTGTGGTTCTTGTAATTCCTCTAAAACTAACGCGTTTTATGACGTCACTAATATTTATCCGCATAGATATCAATAGTAGCTTCTGATAGATCATTATTAGTGACGTCATTAAACGCGTTAGTTTTAATGGAATTGCAAGAACCACAGACGTCAGAATGGAAATTGGAATGGCGCAAATTGATGCTATCAGTATCCCCGATACACATACCCAGTTCAGAAAACCCCTTTACAATCCCTTTAATGGTAAATTAAAAACTCGTTGGACTGAGATTGACACTGGTTTAAAAACTGCAACAATATAATATAAGATATGTTGTAGTTAAAAGATATGACTGATGAATACATTCTCGAAAATACAATTTTAGTTTACATAATATATATAAATACAAATATTTACAATAAAATACAAATTTACAGAAATATAGAAATATGAGGAAAGATGATTGATCAAGAGAAAAAAGATTGAATTGTAGAATAAACTTTATTTCAATGATATTTCCTCGATCTGTGTAATATCCAATTGAACAACAAACTGATTGTTAGTATTTATATAACCATTGTTTTTATCAGTGAGTTCAGACCAGGTGATAGGAGTCTCTCCAAAAAACCAACTCCAACCCAAACAACCACCTCTCTTTAATCTCTGGTCACTATCTGTTCTAGTTATATTCTTACTATTATCTATATTCAATAAACTGAGTTGACTATCAATAATACAATAGTTTAGACTCGGATTGTCATCTGATAATAGTTGAATATAAATATATAAATTACCACCAACCCTCACTACACGACAACTCCATATCAAGTTACTGTAACTAAACTTATCTTTACAGTATACATCACCCTTCTTAATATCATTTATATTAAACAGAAATTGATATGAATTGGAATCGGGTAGTTTGGGTATGTGATATTGTTTTAACACCATGGACTCGGGTAGTTTGGGTATGTGATATTGTTTTAACACCATGGACTCGGGTAGTTTGGGTATGTGATATTGTTTTAACACCATGGACCCTAACATGCCGATATTTAAACTAAAATCTTTTTCTTTCCAATCAAAATACTGAATCACTAATCGTGTTCTCACTTTCAAATCTTTACACAATTCTTCTAGCTCTTTTATTTTCTCAAGTGAAACTAAAATTTGTAAACCACAATCTTCTGTTAAAGAAGGAAAATTTGTCTCCAGATTCAGTTTGAAAGTTTTTATATCTCCCATAATTTTCTCTCCAGTTTTGGTCAGTTCCGATTCTGATTCTTCAAACTTATTTTTAATGTCTGTCATGATTCTCTCACTGCTAGCTTTTATATCTGCTATAATTTTATCAGTTTGTTTGGTTATTCTACTACAAGCATCTTCAGTAAAACGCTGGAGTGTCTCTCTCGCTTCTACTAACGTCACATGAGTTTCTTCCAAGTCTTTGATTTTATTTTGGATGAATTTCTCTGAGGTTAAAACTAGTTCTGTGGCTTTTTCTTTCGTAGTTTCACATTCTACATCTAAATACTCGTGATCTTTGTGTTCTTTCAGAAAACATTTATGACATAACACACAGTGGCAAGTTAGACAATAGTAGTCAATTGGTCTCTCTTTATGACATGGACAGTGATATTTTGTACCAGTAACTTGTGTTGTGGGTGATGTTGTACCAGTAACTTGTGTTGTAGGTGATGTTGTACCAGTAACTTGTGTTGTAGGTGATGTTGTACCAGTAACTTGTGTTGTAGGTGATGTTGTACCAGTAACTTGTGTTGTAGGTGATGTTGTACCAGTAATTTGTGTTGTAGGTGATGTTGTACCAGTAACTTGTGTTGTACCCGGGGATGTTTGAACTATAAAATTGGTAGTAAACATCTTAGCCCCACCATCTGGAATGTTGATTTGCTGCTGACAAATTGGACAGCAGAATGTCTCTGTCTTGTCTCCAATATATTTGTCGATACATTCGAAACAGAATGTATGTCCACATATCAACACTTTAGGTAACTTTAAACTCTTAAAACAAATAGTACATTCCGGTGTTATGCTCACTAACGAAGTGGCCATTATTCTTCTATAAAATACACTGAAATTATCCTGATTGACAAACAAAACACTCAGAGATGACCTGGTTGAAAATAAAAGATCACCAACCAGTCTGATGTAAGACTCAGTACAGAATGAGAAAGATTTCTACGAATATTCACGTTATATACTGGTTTAGAGTTCTTAGAAATGATTTGTTGATGACTACACCATAGAAACTACAATAACAATCACTTGTACTGGCCTCGTCTAGTTGAAATAATGACACCAGGTATTGAATATATAAATATAACACATTAGTCATCATGGGTATATTCAAAACATATACAAAACCAGTCCATTTTTATACGCCCACATGAATATGTGGTCGTATATTGTCGTCGCCCCTGTCCGTCGGTCCGTCCGTCGGTCCGTCTGTCAACATTTCTTGTGAGCACTCTAGAGACTACAATTCTCATTTGATTATAATGAAACTTGGTATTATCCCTAAGATTGATAAGACCTCGGTCAAGTTCGAATTTGACGTATTTTCAATGAATAGTTTTTGAGTTATTGCCCTTGACTTTGTAAAAACGCATCAAATTTGGTTTGTGAGCGCTCTAGAGACTACATTTTTCATCTGATTTTGATGAAACTTGCTATGCTTCTTTAGATGGATAAGATCTCGGTCAAGTTCGAAATTGACGTATTTTCGATGAACGGTTTTTGAGTTATTGCCCTTGACTTTATGAAAACGCGTCAAATTTTGTTCGTGAGCACTGTAGAAACTATAGTTTTCATCTGATTTTGATGAGACTTGCTATGCTGCTTCAGATTGATAAGATCTCGGTCAAGTTCGAGTTTGACATATTTTCGATGAACGGTTTTTGAGTTATTGCCCTTGACTTTGTAAAAACGTGCTAAAATTTGTTTGAACAGGATTGAAGCTACAGTTTTCAATTGATTCTGATGAAACCTGGTTTGATCATTGGAATTAATAAGATCTGGGTCAAGTTTGAATTTGACGTTTTTTTGGCAAACGTTTTTTTGAGTTATTGCCCTTGCCTTTGTAAAAATGCGTCAAAATTTGTTCTTGAGCACAAAAAAGTTACTTTTCAACCGATTTTTTTGAAACTTAGTGTAGTCACTGGAATTCAGTGAACATTTTTTGGAGTTTTTACTTATTATTTGTTATGCTTTTGATATAATAAAATTTGCATTATCGTGTATTCAAATAGTATCATTTCTGACAGCTGCCAGTGGGCGTATGTTACCTTGCCTGGCATTTTAGGCTATGCCTATCTTTTGAAATTACTTCTTTTATTTTAAAAAAAGACTCAAAATCCATGTCAACATATTGACAATACATTGGTAGCAGCTATTGAACTTTTCATTTGAGGAAGTACACGTATATCAATTAATAAGTAAATATTTCATAATGAAAAGTGCTATCAGGTGTCTAGAAGAGTTAACATACCCTGCTTGACGCCCACAACCACCACAGCTGCCCAATGATATTACATTAATAGGTTTTTGATTTCTGATTTCTGATAAAACTCTGCTCAATATTACAAAAACAAATTGAAGGGAGATGATAATGTTTTATTCCGAAAAAAAGGCACGTAACTGAGTAAAAAAAATAATGGATAAGATCACGAAAGAGTTTGAAATTTTGAAAAAAAATAAAGGATTCGGTGGGGTCTCGAACCCGGACCCCTCTAGCTGTGGCTCCAGCACGCCATTGCGGCTTAAGTAATTTTTGCCAGAGTCAGCCGTGACACTAACTCCGGAGCGGGGTAAACGCCCTTTTTCTAAAGCCAATCACGTTTTAGCACAGAAAACTGTCATAGGATGATCAAAAATGGGTCGTTCGCATATGAAACGAATCAGCGTTTAATGACGCATCCTTTCAACACAAAATCGTGGCGAAAAATTAATATAGGAAGCTTGTAACATTTGTTTCGGTTAGGGTGGGCTTAAGCCCTTTGTATAAAGGCAATTCTCGGTAGTGGTATGCGCACAAATGTGTCAGTTGTTGAGCAAAAAACATTTGTATGGTGGATAAGATCAAGAAAGAGTTTGAAATTCTATAAAACTGATTCTGTTTTTACCATGAAGACGTCTATTGATAACAAATAATATGCTTCAATCACAAATTTAATATTAATTGTATTTTATTGTACACACAATGTTGTTCTGGAATAAACCATGTTCCTTTACCAACGATATACAATATTAATAATCTAACTGTTACTCCCATGACATGATATTCTCGTCATTAAATACTAGTAAACTCTTCGCGTTAATCTATCGATCTGAAACTTGACAGAAAATGAAAGAAGTGGCGAAATAGAAAGGTGACATTTTCCCGTAATAATATATTTGAAGGAATATGATTGGTCAAGAAGATAGCTCTCGACCAATGAAAATAACAATGACGAGAAATGTGTGTCATGTAAGCAATGGTTAGATTGATAAAGGAACGTGGGAAAAGACAGACTATTTTTGAAGTTTTTTAAGAATCTGACTTAAGTCTAATGTACAAGTTTTTATAATAATATCTTGTACGTCGTTTCTTAGTACTGTCACTAGCTGTCCTAAATATTTTACTTTTGTTAAAAATCAGTGTTTAAAATCATCCATATTTCATCTTGTTGTTTGTTTTGTATTTTGTAATCATGTTATTAATTGATTGTTTAAATGAAAAATTAGAAATTTAGAGAAAAGTTTGAATTTATATGACATGTTAAATGTTTATAGTCTTATTCTAAATAAAACAATATTTTATTCCAAAATTTAATCTCTATATTAATTAGAATACTCCTTCTTAGAATGGACACACAATCTATATTATAAAACTTGGTGAATAAGAGTATTTATTCATATTATCTACTGTCATAACTATACAACAGATTACCTGTATAATCTGATAAATATATATTCTAAAACTTGGTGAATAAGAGTATATATTCATATTATCTGGTGTCATAACTATCCAACAGATTACCTGTATAATCTGATAAATCTACATTCTAAAACTTGGTGAATAAGAGTATATATTCATATTATCTTCTGTCATAACTATACAACAGATTACCTGTATAATCTGATAAATCTACATTCCTAAACTTGGTAAATAAGAGTTTATATCCATATTATCTGGTGTCATAACTATACAACAGATTACCTGTATAATCTGATAAATCTACATTCTAAAACTTGGTGAATAAGAGTATATATTTATATTATCTACTGTCATAACTATACAACAGATTACCTGTATAATCTGATAAATCTACATTCTAAAACTTGGTGAATAAGAGTATATATTCATATTATCTTATTTAACTACCTTATATATAATAATTGAAAAACATAAGATACATGTATATATAAAAATTGGAAATCGTTTACAAATATTTTAAACATCATTTACCACACAATCAATAAACACATTAAATTGGTAATTTTAATAATTTTAACAAGAATCAACATAATGAACTGTTTATACGACATGGTTTGGTTCCAGTGTACTCATGAGAAAGCTGACTGTTTGTTTACAATATTTACACAAAAACTGAAGATACCAAGCTATATATAGCTGTAGAATTGTTACCTGAAGTTCATCCGTCAAAATAGGTAACAACACGATATAGAATTAACACAAAATCACATCAAAATATAATTCATACTTATTTCATGACCAGGCCTGTCAGTTTTATTCTGTGTCTCTAAAACACTAACTTCAACAAGGTCAAAAATCTCAATTCTTAAAAATATAATCTTACATATAAAATTACAAATATTTACAATAAAATACAAATTTACAGAAATATAGAAATATGAGGAAAGATGATTGATCAAGAGATAAAAGATTGAATTGTAGAATAAACTTTATTTCAATGATATTTCTCTGATCTGTGTAATATCCATTTGAATCACAAACTGATTGTTAGACTTTAAATAACCATTGTTTTTATCAGTGAGTTCAGACCAAGTGATAGGATTCCATTCCCAACCCCCATACAACCAATCACCTGTCTCTAATCTCTCGTCACTATATGATCTAGTTATATTTTTACTATCATCAATATTCAATAGACTGATTTGATTATCAATAATACAGTGGTTTAGACTAGGATTGTCATCTGATAATAGTTTAATATAAATATATAAATTACCATCAAAACCCCTGTATACACGACAACTCCATACCAAGTTACTGTAACTAAACTTATCTTTACAGTCATACCATTTACCATTCTTAATATCATTTATATTAAACACAAATTGATATGAATTGGACTCGTGTAGTTTGGGTATGTGATATTGTTTTAACACCATGGACCCTAACATGTCGATATTTAAACTAAAATCTTTTTCTTTCCAATCAAGATACTGAACCACTGATGGTGTTCTCACTTTTAAATCTTTACACAATTCTTCTAGTTCCTTTATTTTCTCAAGTGAAACTAAAATTTGTAAACCACAATCTTCTGTTAAAGAAGGAAAATTTGTCTCCAGATTCAGTTTGAAAGTTTTTATATCTCCCATAATTTTCTCTCCAGTTTTGGTCAATTCCGATTCTGATTCTTCAGACTTATTTTTAATGTCTGTCATGATTCTCTCACTGCTAGCCTTTATATCTGCTATAATTTTATCAGTTTGTTTGGTTATTCTACTGCAGGCATCTTCAGTAAAACGCTGGAGTGTCTCTCTCGCTTCTACTAACGCCACATGAGTTTCTTCCAAGTCTTTGATTTTATTTTGGATGAATTTCTCTGAGGTTAAAACTAGTTCTGTGGCTTTTTCTTTCGTAGTTTCACATTCTACATCTAAATACTCGTGACCGCTGTGTTCTTTCACAAAACATTTAAAACATAACACAGAGTGGCAAGTTAGACAATAGTAGTCTATTGGTCTCTCTCTATGACATGGACAGTGATATTTTGTACCAGTAACTTGTGTTGTAGGTGATGTTGTACCAGTAACTTGTGTTGTAGGTGATGTTGTACCAGTAACTTGTGTTGTATGCGGGGATGTTTGAACTATAAAATTGGTAGTAAACATCTTAGCCCCACCATCTGGAATGTTGATTTGCTGCTGACAAATCGGACAGGAGAATGTCTTTGTTTTCTCTCCAATATATTTGTCGATACATTCGAAACAGAATGTATGTCCACACGGAATAAATTTAGGCAACTTTAAATTTTCAAAACAAATCGTACATTGCGGTGTGTTTATCATTGACGCTGTGGCCATTTTTATTCTTCTATAAAATACACTGACATTATCCTGATTGACAACAAAACACACAGAGATGTCCTGGTTGAAAATAGAAGATCACCAACCAGTCTGATGTAAGACTCAGTACAGAATACGTTTCCTAGAATAATAACGTCACATTCTTTAACTTCTCAAATAGAAATAATATCACCTCCCCTCATTATAATTATATTCAGGTCAGATACCGCGTGTTGTCGTGTTGAGCTATATTTAAAACTGTTATATACTGACAATATTCGGTAATCCTCGGTAGTTTCCGTAAACCATAAGTTGTCTCGGTAATTACAATTACCGGTATTATAATATTTGCAATATTTTGTCTTGTTGGACTGTATTTCAAATCTAAATTAAATAAAATTGTTGATATCGGTTTTAAACTGTTATATAAGGTATATAATATATAGTAGTGTATCAGCCTCTATTTGAAATATAGGTCAGTCAAACAATAGATATGAATATCAAACGTGCGAGTAAACTCAAGTGAACAAACGAACACGCCAGTTGAGATATAATATTTATAGTACTGATATGTCACAGTGACCTCAATAGATATAAAATATATTATACAAGTTTGAGTACCGTATCGTGTTGGACTGTATTTCAAACCAAAATTAAATCATAATCTTAATATTACATTTTGTAACCGAGTGAAGTTGTAAAAGTGTACAATGTCCGCCAGTGAAAAATGTCCGCTGGACATTTTGCACTAGTGCAACATGTCCAATGGACATTTTTAACTAGTGATTAATGTCCACAACTAAATAAAGGACAGTTCTATCTAGTGTATTATGTCCAACCCGGACATAAATACCCCCGGACATTCTTTTCGACTGAAGTCAATTTGGCCGCCTATTCGCTTAGCCGTCTTTTCGAGCTGTCAAGCTGGCCGCACATTCCCAGCCGTCAATTCAATATAGTGATATCAAGTCGCCCAAACGTTCCTTATACGTCTCAACCAATCACTGCCTTGGATACACTGTATAAAATGAAAGTAGATCTAAAAATAGCACAGTACATAAATAAACGACTTGCGCAAAGAATGGTGACAATATTCATTCATCAATTCTAATTTAACTCGGATAACAATCCGTCGTAAAAAAAAAACTCAATACCGGGTATTCAATTTGATATATTTAAAAAAAAAAAAAACAATATTTTTTTTAAGAATTTGAAATTAAAGGGGCACAGTTGGCATTTTTTTAAAGGGCTGATTAAGATTTCTTAACAATGATATTGATATATTTCAAAAGCACATAAAATGGAGGATTCTGAAAATCTGCATTAAAATTAAAATGAGATTAAAGGGTGCTAATCTCTCTGCAAACTAAAATATAATTTAGACTTTTTCAGTCTTAATTAATTATGGTCATTTTCAGGCTAAAATTACGATTCTTGGTACACAATTCTCAACATTAAGACTTACATATTTCAAAAGCACATAATTAGAGGTTTCAGAAAACCTAGGTTAAAAGTTGGCACTTTCATATTAAAGGGTACTGACCTATCTCTGAACAAAGATAGGATTTCGATTTTTTCATTATTCGTACACATTTTCTGGCTAAAATTACGATTAATCGTACAAAACTCTCAACATTGACAATTAAATATTTCAAAAGCACATAATTAGAGGTTTCAGAAAACCTAGGTTAAAAGTTGGCACTTTCATATTAAAGGGTACTGACCTATCTCTGAACTTAGATATGATTTCGATTTTTTCATTAGTCGTACACATTTTCGGGCTAATACTACGAATCATCGTACAAAATTCTCAACATTGACAATTATATATTTTAAAAGCACATAATGAGAGGTTTCAGGAAACCTAGGTTAAAAGTTGGCACATTCATATTAAAGGGTACTGACCTCTCTCTAAACCATGATATAATTTCAAGTTTTTCAGTCTTTATTATTATTTGTACACATTTTCGGGCTAATATTACGACTCATCGTACAAAACTCTCAACATTGACAATTATATATTTCAAAAGCACATAATAAGAGGTTGCAGAAAACCTAAGTTAAAAGTTGGCACATTCACCTTAAAGGGCACTGACCTCTCTTTAACCCAATATGATTTTTATTTTTCATTATTCGTACACATTTTCGGGCTAATATTACGGCCCATCGTACAAAATTCTCAACATTGACAATTATATATCTTAAAAGCACTTAATTAGAGGTTGCAGAAAACCTAGGTTAAAAGTTGGCACATTCATATTTAAGGGTACTGACCTATCTCTGAACTAAGATAGGATTTCGATTTTTTTATTATTCGTACACATTTTCTGGCTAAAATTACGATTAATCGTACAAAATACTCAACAATGACAATTATATATTTCAAAAGCATAATTAGAGGTTTCAGGAAACCTAGGTTAAAAGTTGGCACATTCATATTAAAGGGTACTGACCTCTCTCTAAACCATAATATGATTTTTTTCATTATTTGTATACATTTTTGGGCTAATATTACGACTCATCGTACAACATTCTCAACATTGACAATTATATATTTCAAAAGCACATAATAAGATGTTTCAGAAAACCTAGGTTAAAACTTGGCACATTCATATTAAAGGGTACTGACCTATCTCTGAACTAAGATAGGATTTTGATTTTTTCATTATTCGTACACATTTTCGGGCTAAAATTACGATTAATCGTACAAAATTCTCAACAATGACAATTATATATTTTAAAAGCATATAATTAGAGGTTTCAGAAAACCTAGGTTAAAAGTAGGCACATTCATATTAAAGGGTACTGACCTCTCTCTGAACTAAGATATGATTTCAATTTTTTTATTAGTCGTACACATTTTCGGGCTAATATTACGACTAATCGTACAAAATTCTCAACATTGACAACTATATATTTTAAAAGCATATAATTAGAGGTTTCAGAAAACCTAGGTTAAAAGTTGGCACATTCATATTAAAGGGTACTGACCTCTCTCTAAACCATAATATGATTTTTTTCTTTTCATTATTTGTATACATTTTCGGGCTAATATTACGACTCATCATACAAAATTCTCAACATTGACAATTACATATTTCAAAAGCACATAATAAGAGGTTTCAGAAAACCTAGGTTAAAACTTGGCACATTCATATTAAAGGGTACTGACCTCTCTCTGAACTAAGATATGATTTCGACTTTTTCATTAGTCGTACACATTTTCGGGCTAATATTACGGCCCATCGTACAAAATTCTCAACATTGACACTTATATATTTCAAAAGCATATAATTAGAGGTTTCAGAAAACCTAGGTTAAAAGTTGGCACATTCATATTAAAGGGTACTGACCTCTCTCTGAACTAAGATATGATTTCGATTTTTTCATCAGTCGTACACATTTTCGGGCTAATATTACGGCCCATCGTACAAAATTCTCAACATTGACACTTATATATTTCAAAAACACATAATTAGAGGTTTCAGAAAACCTAGGTTAAAGGTTGGCACATTCATATTAAAGGGTACTGACCTATCTCTGAACTAAGGATTTCGATTTTTTCATTATTCGTACACATTTTCGGGCTAAAATTACGATTAATCGTACAAAATTCTCAACAATGACACTTATATATTTCAAAAGCACATAATTAGAGGTTTCAGGAAACCTAGGTTAAAAGTAGGCACATTCATATTAAAGGGTACTGCCCTCTCTCTGAACTAAGATATGATTTCGATTTTTTCATTAGTCGTACACATTTTCGGGCTAATATTACGGCCCATCGTACAAAATTCTCAACATTGACACTTATATATTTCAAAAGCACATAATTAGAGGTTTCAGAAAACCTAGGTTAAAAGTTGGCACATTCATATTAAAGGGTACTGACCTCTCTCTAAACCATAATATGATTTTTTTCTTTTCATTATTTGTATACATTTTCGGGCTAATATTACGACTCATCATACAAAATTCTCAACATTGACAATTATATATTTCAAAAGCACATAATAAGAGGTTTCAGAAAACCTAGGTTAAAACTTGGCACATTTATATTAAAGGGTACTGACCTATCTCTGCACTAAGATAGGATTTCGATTTTTTCATTATTCGTACACATTTTCTGGCTAAAATTACGATTAATCGTACAAAATACTCAACAATGACACTTATATATTTCAAAAGCACAAAATTAGAGGTTTCGGAAAACCTAGGTTACAAGTTGGCACATTCATATTAAAGGGTAATGACCCCTCTCTGAACTAAGATATGATTTCAATTTTTTTCATTATTAGTACACATTTTCGGGCTAATATTACGGCCCATCGTACAAAATTCTCAACAATGACAATTATATCTTTAAAAGCATATAATTAAAGGTTTCAGAAAACCTAGGTTAAAAGTAGGCACATTCATATTAAAGGGTACTGACCTCTCTCTAAACCATCATCTGATTTTAAGTTTTTTATTAGTCGTACACATTTTCGGGCTAATATTACGACCCATCGTACAAAATTCTCAACATTGACAACTATATATTTCAAAAGCACATAATTAGAGGTTTCAGAAAACCTAGGTTAAAACTTGGCACATTTATATTAAAGGGTACTGACCTCTCTTTAAACCATAATATGAATTTTATTTTTCATTATTAGTACACATTTTCGGGCTAATATTACGGCCCATCGTACAAAATTCTCAACATTGACACTTATATATTTCAAAAGCATATAATTAAAGGTTTCAGAAAACCTAGGTTAAAAGTTGGCACATTCATATTAAAGGGTACTGACCTCTCTCTAAACCATAATATGGTTTTTTTCATTATTTGTATACATTTTCGGGCTAATATTACGACTCATCGTACAATCTTCTCAACATTGACAATTATATATTTTAAAAGCACATAATTAGAGGTTTTAGAAAACCTAAGTTAAAAGTTGGCACATTCATATTAAAGGGTACTGACCTCTCTTTAAACCATAATATGATTTTTATTTTTCATTTTTAGTACACATTTTCGGGCTAATATTACAGCCCATCGTACAAAATTCTCAACATTGACACTTATATATTTCAATAGCATATAATTAGAGGTTTCAGAAAACCTAGGTTAAAAGTTGGCACATTCATATTAAAGGTTACTGACCTATCTCTGAACTAAGATAGGATTTCGATTTTTTCATTATTCGTACACATTTTCGGGCTAAAATTACGATTAATCGTACAAAATTCTCAACAATGACACTTATATATTTTAAAAGCATATAATTAGAGGTTTCAGAAAACCTAGGTTAAAAGTTGGCACATTCATATTAAAGGGTACTGACCATCATTGGAAAATTTAAAAAATCCTTTTTTGAGTATTATGACGAAATGTGAAAATAGTTCAGTACGGGGTTAGTACCCTTTAATTTGAATTTTCAACTTTTAAGCTAGGTTTCCTGAAATCTCTAATTATGTGCTTTTGAAATATATAAGTGTCATTGTTGAGAATTTTGTACGATGGGCCGTAATATTAGCCCGAAAATGTGTACGAATAATGAAAAATAAAAATCATATCATGGTTTAGAGAGAGGTCAGTACCCTTTAATATGAATGTGCCAACTTTTAACCTAGGTTTTCTGAAACCTCTGAATGTGTGCTTTTGAAATAAATAAGTGTCATAGTTGAGAATTTTGTACGATCAGTCGTAATATTAGCCCGAAAATGTGTACGACTAATGAAAAAATCAAAATCCTATCTTAGTTCAGAGATAGGTCAGTACCCTTTAATATGAATGTGCCAACTTTTAACCTAGGTTTTCTGAAACCTCTTATTATGTGCTTTTAAAATATATAATTGTCAATGTTGAGAATTTTGTACGATGAGTCGTAATATTAGCCCGAAAATGTATACATATAATGAAAAAAAACATATTATGGTTTAGAGAGAGGTCAGTACCCTTTAATATGAATGTGCCAACTTTTAACCTAGGTTTTCTGAAACCTCTAATTATATGCTTTTGAAATATATAAGTGTCATAGTTGAGAATTTTGTAGGATAAGTCGTAATATTAGACCGAAAATGTATACAAATAGTAAAGAATGAAAAATCAAAATCATATTATAGTTTAGAGAGAGGTCAGTACCCTTTAATATGAGTGTGCCAACTTTTAACCTAGGTTTTCTGAAACCTCTAATTATATGCTTTTGAAATATATAAGTGTCATTGTTGAGAATTTTGTACGATGAGTCGTAATTTTAGCCCAAAAATGTGTACGAATAATGAAAATTAAAAATCATATCATGGTTTAAAGAGAGGTCACTACCCTTTAATATGAATGTGCCAACTTTTAACTTAGGTTTTCAGAAACCTCTAATTATGTGCTTTTAAAATATATAATTGTCAATGTTGAGAATTTTGTACGATGAGTCGTAATATTAGCCCGAAAATGTGTACAAATAGTAAAGAATGAAAAAAAAAAAAATCATATCATGGTTTAGAGAGAGGTCAGTACCCTTTAATATGATTGTGCCAACTTTTAACCTAGGTTTTCTGAAACCTCTAATTATGTGCTTTTGAAATATATAAGTGTCATTGTTGAGAATTTTGTACGATGGGCCGTAATATTAGCCCGAAAATGTGTACGAATAATGAAAAATAAAAATCATATCATGGTTTAAAGAGAGGTCAGTACCCTTTTTTATGAATGTGCCAACTTTTAACTTAGGTTTTCTGAAACCTCTAATTATGTGCTTTTAAAATATATAATTGTAAATGTTGAGAATTTTGTACGATGAGTCGTAATATTAGCCCGAAAATGTGTACGACTAATGAAAAAATCGAAATCATATCTTAGTTCAGAGAGAGGTCAGTACCCTTTAATATGAATGTGCCAACTTTTAACCTATGTGTTCTGAAACCTCTAATTATGTGCTTTTGAAATATATAAGTGTCCATCTTGAGAATTTTGTACGATGGGCCGTAACATTAGCCCGAAAATGTGTACGAATAATGAAAAATAAAAATCATATCATAACCTAGGTTTCCTGAAACCTCTAATTATGTGCTTTGAAATATATAATTGTCAATGTTGAGAGTTTTGTACGATGAGTCGTAATATTAGCCCGAAAATGTGTACAAATAATAATAAAGACTGAAAAAATAAATATCATATTATGGTTTAGAGATAGGTCAGTACCCTTTAATATGAATGTGCCAACTTTTAACCTAGGTTTTCTGAAACCTGTAATTATGTGCTTTTGAAATATTTAATTGTCAATGTTGAGAAATGTGTACGATGGGCCGTAATATTAGCCCGAAAATGTGTACGAATAATGAAAAAATAAAAATCATATTATGGTTTAGAGATATGTCAGTGCCCTTTAATATGAATGTGCCAACTTTTAACCTAGGTTTTCGGAATCCTCTAATTATGTGCTTTTGAAATATATAATTGTCAATGTTGAGAAATTTGTACGATGGGCCGTAATATTAGCCCGAAAATGTGTACAAATGATAAAGACTGAAAAAGTCGAAACCATATCATAGTTCAGAGAGAGGTCAGTAGCCTTTAATATGAATATGCCAAGTTTTAACCTAGGTTTGCGGAAACATCTAATTATGTCCTTTTGAAATATGTAAGTCTTAATGTTGAGAATTGTGTACCAAGAATCGTATTTTTAGCCTGAAAATGACCATAATTAATTAAGACTGAAAAAGTCTAAATTATGTTTTAGTTTGCAGAGAGATTAGCACCCTTTAATCTCATTTTAATTTTAATGCAGATTTTCAGAATCCTCCATTTTGTGTGCTTTTGAAATATATAAATATAATTGTTAAGAAATCTAAATCACCCCTTTAAAAAATGCTAACTGTGCCCCTTTAATTTTAAATTCTTAAAAAAAATATTGTTTTTTTTTTAAATAATATCAAATTGAATACTGAGATTTTGTATGACGGATTGTTAGAATTGATGAATAAATATTGTCACCATTTTTTGCGTAAGCCGCTTATTTATGTACTGTGCTATTTTTAGATCTACTTTCATTTTATACAATGTATCCAAGGCAGTGATTGGTTGAGACGTATAAGGAACGTTTGGGCGACTTGATATCACTATATTGAAATGACGGCTGGGAATGTGCGGCCAGCTTGACAGCTGGAATAGACGGCTACGCGAAAAGGCGGCCAAATTGACTTCATCTTATTTACGCTTACAAAGTTACATTACATTGATTAAAAACACAAATTAGGACGTCGTAACTTTATTTAAATCGAGACAACTTTGAGTAAACTCGGAGACAACATATATATAAAAATTATTTGAGGTTAAACTAAACAAAGTTATTGAAATATTCTTCTAGAGTGGGTGCAATGTAGATAGATATCTTGCCAAGCGAAGTGTGGCGAGAAACATTTGTGGTAAAATGGTGCGGACAACCCATGCTTTGCAAATTTTAGGGGGGGGGGGGGCGCACGCCTGCCACGCCACCCCCTAAATCCGCCCCTGACAATCTCTTCTGTTTCAAAGTTAAATATATAGTAGTGTAGGTCTATATTGTGATTTTTTTTTTCAAGTAAGTCACAACCCGATATTTTACCATCCGAAAGACAAGCTCCTGAGCCCGTGTGCCGAATATCCACGACCTTAACGAATTTTAGATTAAATTTTTCATTAATTTTCGAAACATCTGATAGCCTACTGGTGGTACTTCTCTTAGGGGGAGTCTACTATTGAATACATGATTGGTCGGACCATTACTGCGTCGGACCACTTTTCACTACTCGGCTACCCTTTTTTTAATCGGTCGGACCAAGTCTTAATTAACAATACTCAGGCTTCGTACAGGTTAAAAAGCTTTTCCAGACATGGAATGTCAGGAAAAATCATGATTATTCTGGGAAATTGTCAAAATAACCTGGAAAAATGATATTTCATACCGTTCTCTATTTTTGCAATATGAAATAAAAAAATCATGATCCAGACTAGTCTCAAGTTACCCTTTCTGTCCATGATTTTCATAAAATTGGTCATGGAAAATGACTAAATACTGTCTGGAAAGTCATGGAAATGTCAGGGAAAATTTGCTCAGAATATCTACGTATGAACCCTACTATATGAACCCTGAATACTCAAACAGGTATTAATTATCACTTTGTTGGTGTAAATTGTTCAATGAGATTAGTTAAGGTAAGGGATTAGACCGGCCCTGACTCCTGCACAACTAACTATTGCTTCGGATTTTGTCATGATTTGAATGTTTTGCTAGGAAATAAAGTAGGTAGGTAACAAAAAGTCCTCTTTGGAAAAATTCGTCTGCTCTGATTATACCGGAAATGATCTTCTGCATTGAAAACCATAAATAACACGTATTTCCGGTTAAATTCCAAAATGGTGGTAAATTCGATTTTTTTTTTTTGATAGAATTTTTATGTTTTGAAAATTTGAATGATTATGGAAAAATTGAATTCTGATAATGTCGCTGTACATCAAACCACCGTCGGGCACCATTTCACTGAAGACTTTAGAATCGTTTGCTGTCAACAGACTAAAATTCTTGATAAAAATTGTCGAGGCTAAAACAACAAATCCAGACACACTTCAGTCCATCGTGAATAACAGTGTTAGCCAGTCTGAATGTCTGATTTGTGGAACACAGAAAGACAGTATATCTCATTTTGCTTTGAGGTAATTAGAATCTTTTTCATATCTATTCAAGACAATAATCATTTAAAACTACAACTACTCTCTGGCCACAGTGAGCTCAGAATCGCGTTTTGCCCATTTTCTTTTTGAATGAATTGAAATATTAACCCAAAATATCTGAGATTCTTAGATTGTCTTTGGGTGAAAATGACGGCATCTTTGGCTCTACTGCTTAAATAGCATCTTACTTTTATTTTATTTTTTTCTAATTTGGTAAGTAATATGTAATCTAAGATTATAGTTGAAATCAATTATCTTCCAGAAACTATACTAAAAAATGACCGTCAGTTTAGACTGAAAGAAATCTCTCTTCTCACTTATAAAAACTGTTAACCACCCATTTTATTTCAGATTGATATTGTCTAAAGACGAAGAAACATCAAAATTCTTACTGGAATCAGAAAAAATCTTGTTCCAATTTCGTTGTTGGTGTATGACTGAAGATGAACTTTATAGATTTTTAAAAACATTTAATAAACTTATTTCGTATTTTATTCCGGACTTGATAGATTTATCACATGTATCAGTGGGTTTAAAATCACTTTTAGAATTGAAGAAACAGTGTAATAACTCGTGGAAAATTCTGGCATTTCGATATTTTAATTGTCAGGATGATTTATTCCAAGTTCCATTTGAAACTGTTTTACCGCTAGTATACAAACGGTCCATTATTCTCAAAACAGGAACAGCCTTCGTTCCATATTCACACCTTCCAGTTTTTTTAACAGAAATATTTTCCGTGTTTCTGGACACTGGTATTAAACAGGCTCGAAGTCAAGATGATTCTGATGAAAGGTTGAAATATATTTCACAAATAATCATGGTAAGAATTTTCTATTTTATTATTACTATTGAACACTTTGAGTAGTTGGAAATCAGAAAATAAACTGTCATGACATCTCTTTAAAGGGGAACAGTCAGTATTTTGGGGGTTGATTTTGGTCTTGAATATACTTTTAATAGAGAAAATGTAGTATATTTGTAATATTTATTTATGGCATGAATTGATCTGATTGTATCCCATTATGTTGACCTATATAGTAGTGGCGGGTGTAGCGCGCGAAGCAGATCATGCTTACTCTTTCCAAACACCTTATGGTACTCTACTGCTGTAGAACTATTTCTCTCGATTTTGCCATGATTTTGAACGAGATTTTTGATTGACGGAATTGTTTTGCTTGCACAAATTTTTATTTATATTTTGAATAGAGAAGATGTAGACTATTTGTAATATTTATATTTGTAATAGAGATGTAGACTGTCATAACCAAATATTATGTAGTTTAGAGTCATTGCGTAAGAATCGTAAATGAGACAGTTCCGAGTGTATGAGAGAGGATGATGGGATAGCCCGTGACATAGAGAGGAGAGTCTTGAGTGTGCTTTGGACATGGACTTATATAATTTGATGTTGTAGTATATTTGTAATATTTATATTTGTAATAGAGAAGATGTAGACTCTATTATGTAAAGAGAAATACCAAGAGTACCGTTAATCAGAGTTGGTATTCACCAGGATCACATCTAAACATACACTCTATTGATACCCAGAGTCAACTATTTCCACCTTGTATGTTGAATCTCCACCAAACATTACGTCATAAACATAGATTGAACCATCAGGCTAGGGTAGGTACACCAGCTTTATTTATATTATATAGATTGAACCATCAGGCTAGGGTAGGTACACCAGCTTTATTTATATTATATAGATTGAACCATCAGGCTAGGGTAGGTACACCAGCTTTATTTATTTAAAGAAACCAAGTATTAACGATCCGAACCGCAAAACGAAACTCGAAATCACAAAAGACATTTTGACGAAACATAGGTAACAGCTTAAGAACTTTTCACATGAGGAATTATATCAATCATACATGAGGAATTATATCAATCATACATGAGTAAGAGTATCATAATGAAAAGTGGTATCAGGTGTCTAGAAGAGTAAGCATACCCTGCAGATTTTAGCCAGACATGTCTGATAGAAACTAAACAATGACCGAGCGGGTGAATTATATTTTATTGGAGAGAGAGATATTTAATAGCAGTATGAAATATTATTTTATAAGAAAATGTTGACAGATTTATTAGAGTTTATTTTTCTCTGATTTCTAGGGCTGGGTATCGATTACTAAGCATGTCACAGATAATATTAAAAGAAAATTTGACTATGAATTTTAATCGATTATGAAATTTGATAATCGATAATCGAAATCAATAATTTTTATCGTTGATAATCGATTATTTCAATTATTAGACCCAGCCCTACTGCTTTCGGTAGTCAAAGTAATTATCTTGTTTTTTTGTAATATTCTAGATTCAGTACACGCTGTTTCTTAAAGATATGGGACTAGGAGTAGAGGATGCTGTAGAATTCTGGAGAGAGGAATATTCGAGACCAGCCCCCCCAGATAGAGATTGGGGTAGAGACTGGAAGCTAGCGGCACCGCGATATATCTATAATATTAGACATCTGTATGGATTGGAAGGTTCACGTAGAAATTATACTGGATATTGTTGTCAGACCATACAGGTTAGTTGATTAAATTTCCTTATTTAACTCACATTTCACTCTGATCTTCCCCGGTTTCACTCTGATCTTCCCCTGCTTCACTCTGATCTTCTCTTGTTTCACTCTGATCTTCCCCTGTTTTACTCTGATCTTCCCCATGTTTCACTCTGATCTTCCCCCATTTCACTCTGATCTTCTCTTGTTTCACTCTGATCTTCCCCTGCTTCACTCTGATCTTCCCCCGTTTCACTCTGATCTTCCCCCGTTTCACTCTGATCTTCCCCCGTTTCACTCTGATCTTCCCCTGTTTCACACTGATCTTCCCCTGTTTCACTCTGATCTTCCCCTGTTTCACTCTGATCTTCCCCCTGTTTCACTCTGATCTTCCCCTGTTTTACTCTGATCTTCCCCTGTTTCACTTAAAAACATAATTAATTTTGTTTTTCAGAATCAAATCATGAAACCAACAGATGCTGGGGGATGTCCGTTTGTACATTTCGACCCAGAACATTTCAAAAACTTTATATATCACCAAAATCTCTCCAACAGTCATTTAAAACGTCTTGTGACATTAAAACAGAGTAGAAAATATAATACAGCTTGTTCTTACTACAGAGACTGTGTTTTATCAAACAGTTTTCGTGAGAAGGAAACTTGTGTTAATCAGAAAGCATCCAGTCAACAAGATAGTGATTGTGATGGTGTATCTTTAAATAGGGACGGAACTCACCACGATTCTACCAGTCGACATAAACAACAACTTTCTTCAAGTTCTGGCGTAGAAAAACCTTGAGACTTTTGTCTTGGTTATCAAATATTACTAGACAAATTACATCAACTATAGTCAAACAGAGATATTTCGGCTCATCCTTGTACAGTCAAAACATATACACAACCAGTCCTTTATATTTTCAAGGGTATAAAAGTATCTTATTTAGAGGGTTGTTTGTTTGGCAAGTTACAGCTACACTCTTGAAAATATAATGGACTGGTTGTGTATATGTTTTGACTGTACCCGGATGAGCCGAAATATCTCTGTTTGACTGTCTGATAGAAGATGCCAAGTTGACCAATAAACAGTGAGTTTTGTCACCAATAAACAATGAGTTTTGTCACCAATAAACAGTGAGTTTTGTCACCAATAAACAGTGAGTTTTGTCACCAATAAACAGTGAGTTTTGTCACCAATAAACAGTGACTTTTGTCACCAATAAACAGTGGGTTTTGTCACCAATAAACAGTGAGTTTTGTCACCAATAAACAGTGAGTTTTGTCAACTGTCTGGTGTTGTCAAGTGTCTGGTGTTGTCAACTGTCTGGTGTTGTCAACTGTCTGGTGTTGTCAAGTGTAAAAGAATGTAAGACTAGTATTTTAACCCAGTATTTTTTATCTCTGGTATCATTATCATTATTATTATTTAACAACTTGTGTTAGGAATAATATCTATAGTCTGCCTCCTGACTGCTGTTTTAAATCTCAATAAATATACAATTAAAAACCACCACAGATCTTTCTTAACTTGTAGCCTGTAAGGCGCCATGAGTTCAAATCCCATAAACATTGTAAAACATGTTGATTCCCTGACCAGTGCCTATAAGGATCAAGTTTCAGTCCTATCCACGAGACTATTTTCACTCCCACCGTGATTTTTTCCTCCGTTTACTGTGATCTGATTGTGCCTGTTGTTTGACTAACGGTTCGTGAAACGTGGCTTTCTGTCCGATTCCCCCACCCATCACTGACGGCACTCCTTCTGTCGTCGACGTCACAAAGTTCGACTTGAACTGGGCCTGAAAAATACAAATGAAATGGATCCATGTTGTTTTGTTTTATTAGCTGCTACCAATGTACATGTATTGTGTACCAATGTATCGTCAATGTTTTTACATAGATTTCATGATTTGTTTTACAGTTAAGATCGTTCTTACTTTGGTTTTATTAATCTTAAAGGGATTGTAAAGTGGTTTTTTAAACTTTGTATGTGAATTGGGGACACTGACAGCATCAATTTACACCATTCCAATTTCCATTCTGACGTCTGTAGTTCTTGCAATTCCACTAAAACTAACGCGTTTTATGACGTCACCAATAGTGATCTACAGGAAGCTACTATTGATATCTATGCAAGTCAGTGTTAGTGACGTCATAAAACATGTTAGTTTAAGTGGAATTGCAAGAACCACAGGACTTATCTGGTGTCATAACTATACTATAGATTATGTAAAATATACTTACAGATAAAGCTTGTTTCATAGCAGAAAGCCGGTCACTTCGACCAATGGACGCCGAGGGTCTGAAACTGGTAAAACTTGTAGAATCGTGGCTACTGGTACTCTATCAAACAAAAATATTTTCTTTAATCTTTTCAAACATAAATATTTTCTTTAATCTTTTCAAACATAAATAATTTCTTTAATCTTTTCAAACATAAATATTTTCTTTAATTTTTTCAAAACATAAGTATTCTTGAATCTTTTCAAATTATAAATATTTCCTTTAATCTTTTCTTTTCAAATCATAATTATTTTTTAATCTTTTCAACCTGTGTCCTGATATACGACCATACACGCCATAGGGTAACAGTTTATTGCTTATATTTACGTTTTGAAAACATGGGATTTTTATTGGATTCAACTCAAGATCATCAGATTTTCCGAGAACTATTTATTGATCAAAGATTTCACCTAAGTACAATGACGTCAAGTTAGGTCACGTGGCTAGCAGTGGCATCTGTTGCGTGATAACCGCCATACGAATTAACATTAGGTCAATGGGAAAAAACATCTAACAAATATTTAAATTTAGACTTTAAAATACTCACCGATTCAGAACCAAGACCTGGTCTTTCTTTAAAACCTAAACCTTTACTACTAATACCTTTACCACGACCGCCATGTTTGTGTCGACTTTTCTTAAACCAACTACACTAAAAACATATAACATTATATATACATATAATATTCTACACTAAATATATATAACATTATATACACATAATATTCTACACTAAATATATATAACATTATATACATAAAATATTCTACACTAAATATATATAACATTATATACATATAATATTCTACACTAAAAACATATAATATTATATACATAAAATATTCTACACTAAATACATATAACATTATATACATATAATATTCTACACTAAATATATATAACATTATATACACATAATATTCTACACTAAAAACATATAACATTATATACATATAATATTCTACACTAAATATATATAACATTATATACATATAATATTCTACACTAAAAACATATAACATTATATATACATATAATATTCTACACTAAATATATATAACATTATATACATATAATATTCTACACTAAATATATAAAACATTATATACATATAATATTCTACACTAAATATATATAACATTATATATATATAATATTCTACACTAAATATATATAACATTATATACATATAATATTCTACACTAAATATATATAACATTATATACATATAATATTCTACACTAAATATATATAACATTATATATACATATAATATTCTACACTAAATACATAAAACATTATATATACATATAATATTCTACACTAAATATATATAACATTATATACATATAATATTCTACACTAAATATATATAACATTATATACATATAATATTCTACACTAAATACATATAACATTATATACATATAATATTCTACACTAAATATATATAACATTATATACATATAATATTCTACACTAAAAACATATAACATTATATACATATAATATTCTACACTAAATACATATAACATTATATACATATAATATTCTACACTAAATATATATAACATTATATACATATAATATTCTACACTAAATATATATAACATTATATACATATAATATTCTACACTAAATACATATAACATTATATACATATAATATTCTACACTAAATATATATAACATTATATACATATAATATTCTACACTAAATATATATAACATTATATACATATAATATTCTACACTAAATATATATAACATTATATACATATAATATTCTACACTAAATACATATAACATTATATACATATAATATTCTACACTAAATATATATAACATTATATACATATAATATTCTACACTAAATATATATAACATTATATACATATAATATTCTACACTAGATATATATAACATTATATACATATAATATTCTACACTAAATATATATAACATTATATATATATAATATTCTACACTAAAAACATATAACATTATATACATATAATATTCTACACTAAATATATATAACATTATATATATATAATATTCTACACTAAAAACATATAACATTATATACATATAATATTCTACATTAAATATATATAACATTATATACATATAATATTCTACACTAAATATATATAACATTATATACATATAATATTCTACACTAAATACATATAACATTATATATACATATAATATTCTACACTAAATATATATAACATTATATACATATAATATTCTACACTAAATATATATAACATTATATACATATAATATTCTACACTAAATACATATAACATTATATACATATAATATTCTACACTAAATATATATAACATTATATACATATAATATTCTACACTAAATATATATAACATTATATACATATAATATTCTACACTAAATACATATAACATTATATACATATAATATTCTACACTAAATATATATAACATTATATATATATAATATTCTACACTAAATATAAATAACATTATATACATATAATATTCTACACTAAATATAAATAACATTATATACATATAATATTCTACACTAAATATATATAACATTATATACATATAATATTCTACACTAAAAACATATAACATTATATACATAAAATATTCTACACTAAATACATATAACATTATATACATATAATATTCTACACTAAATATATATAACATTATATACATATAATATTCTACACTAAAAACATATAACATTATATACATATAATATTCTACACTAAATACATATAACATTATATACATATAATATTCTACACTAAATATATATAACATTATATACATATAATATTCTACACTAAAAACATATAACATTATATACATATAATATTCTACACTAAATAAATATAACATTATATATACATATAATATTCTACACTAAATATATATAACATTATATACATATAATATTCTACACTAAATACATATAACATTATATACATATAATATTCTACACTAAAAACATATAACATTATATACATATAATATTCTACACTAAAAACATATAACATTATATATACATATAATATTCTACACTAAAAACATATAACATTATATACATATAATATTCTACACTAAAAACATATAACATTATATATACATATAATATTCTACACTAAAAACATATAACATTATATACATATAATATTCTACACTAAAAATATATAACATTATACAGTGAAACCCCTCAAAACCGACAGTGTGTGGGACCAGGTAATAATGTCGGTTTAGAGGGGATGTCGGTTTTCCGAGGATTCGCATTTTCGTTAATTGGTGTTACTTCCCTTTGTTATAAAATTCAATTACTTCCGGTTGTCAACTCGATCGATGTATGCAGTCTACCCGTACCCCAGCGATGTTTATAATGAGAAATTTAATAAAATATTTTATATTGACATTTATTTAGACATATAATAACAATAATAGTAACAATACAACAATTTTTTTCGATCGAAATATCCCAGGCCTAAAAATTCACGCGAGTCTCCGCATTTCAACTTTCATTTTCGAAAGTCACAAATCATTCGGGATACGTTCGATTCACGTTGCTTTCAGTTCACTCGTGTCGTGTTCTATTACTGAATTCGTATTAGAGGTGTATGGAACAAGAAATCGAACAAACCCGGAAACACGCTGCCTACACTACATCCAATAAAATAAATTAATATATTTAAAATGAATATATAATTCATAATAGCTTGGTATATGATCAGTTATCGGCAAAAATGAATGCAGATGTCAATTGATTAAATCATACGTACTCAATTAAGAACACAATGGATTGCTGATAATTACTTTTCTTGATATTTGGTCACGTGTCAAAACAATGATCAGTGAATACACTGTCGGTTTAGAGGGGATTAATTACTATTGTTTTACGTGATTGGGACCGAATTATGATGTCGGATTACGGTTTTGAGGGGTTCCGGTTTATAGAGGATTTCCTTGTATGGATTATAGAGTGATTTGGCCAGGACTTTTTGAAACTGTCGGTTTTGAGGGGATTCCGGTATTCAGAGGATTCGGTTTTGAGGGTTTTCACTGTATATACATATAATATTCTACACTAGATATATATAACATTATATACATATAATATTCTACACTAAATACATATAACATTATATATACATATAATATTCTACACTAAATATATATAACATTATATACATATAATATTCTACACTAAAAATATATAACATTATATATACATATAATATTCTACACTAAAAACAAATAACATTATATACATATAATATTCTACACTAAATATATATAACATTATATACATATAATATTCTACACTAAATATATAACATTATATACATATAATATTCTACACTAAAAACATATAATATTATATACATATAATATTCTACACTAAAAATATATAACATTATATACATATAATATTCTACACTAAAAATATATAACATTATATACATAAAATATTCTACACTAAATATATAAAACATTATATACATATAATATTCTACACTAAAAACATATAACATTATATACACATAATATTCTACACTAAATATATATAACATTATATACATATAATATTCTACACTAAAAACATATAACATTATATACATAATATATTCTACACTAAATATATAAAACATTATATACATATAATATTCTACACTAAAAACATATAACATTATATACATAAAATATTCTACACTAAATATATAAAACATTATATACATATAATATTCTACACTAAATATATAAAACATTATATACATATAATATTCTACACTAAAAATATATAACATTATATACATAAAATATTCTACACTAAATATATAAAACATTATATACATATAATATTCTACACTAAATATATATAACATTATATACATATAATATTCTACACTAAAAACATATAACATTATATACACATAATATTCTACACTAAATATATATAACATTATATACATATAATATTCTACACTAAAAATATATAACATTATATACATAAAATATTCTACACTAAATACATATAACATTATATACATATAATATTCTACACTAAATATATATAACATTATATACACATAATATTCTACACTAAATATATATAACATTATATACATATAATATTCTACACTAAATATATATAACATTATATACATAATATATTCTACATGTCTTATATACTAAATACAACAAAAATTCAGATGAAATGCGCCTGTAGAGGTTAATAAGGACGGGCTAACGCCAGGCAGTGTGCAATCAGAAAATTTTGCCAGGACAGTGGCATTAGCCTACTTATTTTTGATTTGCAACTGTCGAAGGATCTTTAACATGCAGTCTGTAGCACACAAGGCCACGGTTTATTGTCCCATCTGTCCTGTATTACTGACAGGGGGAAACAGGGTTGACAAATATTTGGGAACGAACCAAAATAGTTTTAAAGTTCAAGTATGTTTCTCTCCCCTAGAAAAAACTCTTGAAAATAACATTTTAAACCCTATTTCAAGATAGGAGATTGAAGTTGAGAATATATAAAATCGACAGCCTAGGTTAAATACTATATTTTTTACCTGCATTGCGAGATCTAATAAACTTGGTGGAACAAACTGATTGGCCCCCTCTAAATTTCTGACTAACAAGGGAGCAAACTCTTTATCTTTTACTGTGATTAGAGTGTAAGCTGTACCTTTCTCTCCTGTAGAATAAAAACAGTAGAAAACATCAAATAAATGAAATGAATGGAGTTTTACATCCTACTTTTCTGCACCTATATGGGCTAAATGAGGACGGGCAAATGCCATGCAGTGTGCAATGAGGGAAATTTTGCCAGGACAGCGGCATTAGCCTTCTCTTTTTTTTATTTCCAACTGTCGAGGGATCTTTAACCAATCATTGGTTTGTATTAAAATAGTAAGTTTACTAACATCTTTTTATATAAAGAGCTGTTTTTATATAACGAAATTATAAGATTTGTTGTATTATGTATTAGCCAAATCCATTAAGTCAGAAATTTACACTAGAACTTAGATATTTGTGTCTAGAATCATAGTAAAATAAAACATGATAAAATTAATAGAAAATATGAGTGTCCTACCTGCACGGCCTGTTCGACCAATCCTGTGGGTATGGGTGTCAATATCTCGGGCAATGTCATAATTTACCACTGTTTTAATATGGGGGATATCTAGACCTCGAGCTGAAACAAACCAATATCTTAATTATTTATTCATTCATTGTTTTATTCATTCATTCATTCATGCAATTAAATTAATATATTATTCATTCATTCAATTATTTATTCATTCATTGTTTCATTCATTTGTTTTGATACAGGTTTGAGAGTTCAGTTGTCAATTGGAGAGTGAAAGTCAGATGACCTTGAATAAGTCACCTTCACTCATAATTACAGTCAACCCAGCTGTAAATGGGTACGGATAATCAAGGAAAGATCAATGCCAAGAGGTTTGGCCAAGGACCGGCTGGGAGAAAGGATCCTCACGGAACCTAAGTTGTTATCCTTGTAAAATATAGATGTTTCTTTCTTTCTAATATCTCAACTATTCATTCATGCATTAATTTAAAATCTTATTCATGTATTCAGTTTTGTATTCATTTACTTATTTATTTATTGTTCATTCATTCATTCATCAATTCACATTCCAGTAATATATCAACCAATCCTACCTGCCACGTCCGTCGCCACTAAAATCGGGAATTCTTTTTTTTTAAAAGCTGAGATTATTTCATTTCTCTCCATTTGACTGATATCACCATGTAGTAAACCCACTGGAATAAAAATTAACATTATTAGCTATGTGGACTCTCTGAAAGATATGCCAAGTTGACAAACCTAAATACCAAATAAACATTATTTAGCTATGTGGACTCTCTGAAAGGGATGTCGAGTTGACAAACCTAAATACCAAATTAACATTATTAGCTATGTGGACTCTCTGAAAGGGTTGCTGAGTTGACAAACCTAAATACCAAATAAACGTGCGAGTTCTTTTTTTTTCTACTTTCAGATCAGAAGAGAAGAAAAGCCTGAATCCAGACCCTTAATCCCATTTTCTCAGTATTTGTTCCATCCTAGGCCTGTACATTTGGGAGATTCAAACCCTCCCTTCCACGAAACCAAATAAACAATATTAGATATGCAGAGTTAAACTAACCTAAAATTTGGAACAACTAAACCTCTAAACAATATTTAATATAAATACAGTGGAACCTCGTTTATCCGCACATTTCCGTTCCCGAGAAATTCATGCGGATTATCGATATTCCGGATAGCTGAAAAATGTCATTTTGCTCATTAGAGTTATGTCCCTTACTTATTGGCCAGCTGTCAATACTACCTGTCGAATGTCACGTATACCATAATACATGTAGTCACAAATTATAAAATACCTATAGTCTAATACTTACAGGTGAAATCGCGAGCTTTTAAATTAGTCGCTAATTCTTCACTGTTTGATTTCCTCGTGACAAAAATCAGCACACTGCCCTCTGTTATAAATACAATAAAATAAATACAATAGTTATATAAGATTAAAAAACATCTTTATTTACAACCTGTGTTTTCAACTGGTTTTCTGATTACGCACAAGGAAATGACCATGTCCCCTGAATTGTCTTCGGAATCGAAACTTTAACTGGGACCCAGGTATTTAGAGTCGTTGTAGGCAATAATTGACACTAGATGCATATCAACCCTGATTATACAAAGAAAAACAAGACACTTATTTAGATTTACAGCTCAATTTGTCTAAATGTCCCCAGTCTGGGAAATGTTCCCTAAGTTGACAACACAGGGGCCTCATTCTCAAAAACATAACTTAAGATGATTTTAGTGTTCAAGTCATCTGATTGGTCAATTACTAAAATCTATTTTAAATTTGACTTTATTATCGAATCAGATTACTCTATTCCTTAAAAACTGTATGTGATCTAAGTTAAGTTTTCTAGAATAAGGTTCCAGGTCTTAGATGCTAAGGATGAGAAAACGTTAATTATAAAAGTAATTGTAACTAGAACCGTGCGACGGTACCGAGCAGTGCGCATCCGGTTTCGTCCATGGGTGAAAAGTTACATTTTCTATCCATATTGCGAAATTTACAGAACATAAATATCGGCATATAAATTGTTTATATTCGGGAGTGAAAAGTAGAATGACCAGTCCACGTTCAGTAGTGAAAAATGGAATAACAAGCGTATATTCGGTAGTGAAAAGTCATCTGATTAAAAAGTCGTTTTTATTTATGTTCATTTTTGTACATCATTGGAAGTAGAATAGTTAAAGATTATTTATTAATATTTTTCATATGCAATATCATACATATAAAAGAAATGAAATGAAATGAATGGAGTTTACGTCCTACTTTTCTTCACCTATATGGGCTAACTGAGGACGGGCAAACGCCATGCAGTGTGCAATGGGGGAAATTTCGCTAGTACAGCGGCATTATCCTGCTCTTATTTTCGATTTCCAACTGTCGAGGGGTCTTTAACGTTCACAGCCAATAGCACACGGGACCATGGTTTATTGTCCCATCCGAACGACTAGGCGCTTTTTCCATGTCAGCTCCTCCGAAATGCATCATTGAGAGGGTGAAACCGGGTTGAAAAATCAGAAGGCATTATCTCGACCCATGCCGGGATTGAACCCTGGACCTTCAGCATAGCGAGCAAGCGTCTATCTCAATGTGCCACCGCGGCTCCCTACTTATGATAGAGCCAATTCTTGATATGTTACATAAATGACATCAGATTACTGATTGCTAACTTCCATACAGGTAAGTTCGCAGCGCAGCTCTTAAATTATCATTTTATTTTAAACATAGCCAAAATTCTATATTATTATTTTTTTAGAAAACATTTTAATGGTCAACGTTTTTAGACATGCAATTTTAAAACTTGTTTTTTAATAAATGACAGAACCAGATTTTTAGAACGGATTTTCTTCTTTTGGCATTGGATCGTTATCTACTTCTTTTAGACTTTTTGTTTATCTTTTTTAGTACATAATTTAAAACGTTAAAAATGCAAGTTACAATGTAAAAAAGTCAAGTTAAGCATGGTACAATTGTCAGTTGAAGGGAGAGAACTGCATTTAAACATACAGACAACAAACATTTTTCAGTTCAAGGGAGAAAACTGCATTTGAACATTTTAAAATACTACTTTGACCAGTGAGAAGCGTTAAAAGAAACACTATGGTACATTGTATCTTTCTAGATGTTGGTATATTGATCATGTATCGTATGATATGATGAGGGAAAGATACGTTGTAATACTACAGCGTAGTCTCTTACATATTGTCAGATATAGTAATAATAATGATCCTCTCGAGGTGTGTTGTTTGAAGCATACAGGCTAATACTTCCTGATCATTTGAACCAATAGATTTAGAAATAGCTTTGAAAGTTTCAATCTAAATTAAAATTCTTGTTCCAGAAATATAAAGAAATCGAAATTAAAAAATCAGTTGCCACAAGGTTGTTGGCCATCGACTAAGGATTTCATAGACACCGATATAATGTAAATTAGATTATCCACTGAGGTCCCATTTTGAGTTTTATAAAAATTAGTCACAACAACATAGCACCTGACATAGTACTTTCGGGTCGGATTGTATCTATATCTTTTCTGATGACCATTTCTAACTTTCAAATAATTCGGGCACTCCAGAAGTTAGAATTTCAAGTTTACAAACAAATGACGTCAAAACCGGAAGTGATATCAAAATTTCAGAAATATTGTTTTGTTCATTATCAAATTGTTTATCTACTTGTAAGTTTTCAGATCGATCAAAATCAAATTTCCAAAAAAACACGCAAGTTTTAAAAAGCGCAAATTTGATTCAAACATTTTGTGTTATATATCATTTGAAAGAGCAGATTTAGCATAGTAAATATGTATAAAAATGTGTGACGTATGTTTATTAGGTCACGTGACAACGCTCTTTAAAGTTAAAAATTACAATTTTCAAATGGCCATAAAACCGGAAGTTAACATCAGAAATCGGAAATGAATATACCATTTGATAGATCTCGTTAAGGGCAATAACTTTTGTACAGGTCAAAAGGTCATCAAAGGTCAAGGTCACTAGATATGAGCCTTGAAAGTTTCTGTCATTACTGAAATTCTTTGTCCGGAAATAGAAAAAAATCTAAATCGAAATTAAAAAATCCGCTGTCATAAGGTTGGTGGCAATCGACTAAGGATTTCATAGACACCAAAATTGTGCAAATCCGATTATCCCCTGAGGCCCCATTTTGAGTTTTATAAAAATTAGTCACATCAACATGGTGTCTGACATATTACTTCCGGGTCAAATTTTATTATAAATATCTTTTATGATGACAAATTCTAACATAATGCAAAAAAAAAATTTCAAATATCTCCAAAACTCCGGAAGTTAAAATTTCAAGTTTACAAGCAAATGACGTCAAAACCGGAAGTGATATCAAAATTTTGAAAACACAGTTTTGTTCGCAATAACAATGTCTATATGCCTAGAAGTTTTCATAGCGATCGAAATAAAGTTGTGAAAGTTGAAAAAAGCGTTAAAAAAGAGTTGCAAAATTCAGCGTCAAAAATCAAAAATTATAATTTTTTTAGTGGTTATCGTGTAGAAAAGACATAACTGAAATAAACCAAACAAATTCCATCGAAATCGGTTGACAATTGTAGGTAAAAATGATAAAAAACCGAAAATAGACATTTTGTGATACCTCATTTCCGGTTGGACAAAACTGCGTCATTTAACATTTAAGCCACAATGAGCAGCAAATTATCGGGGGAAATCGTGTCAGATTTAGTGTGACAAGCTTCCTTCATGCCGAAATAGCGAGACCAGAAAACGAAAAAAAAAAAAAAAAAATAGTCAATTGCAAAACAATGCAGTGCGTTCGAAGAATCGAACGCACTGCAATTAAAATAATACTGTTCAGTGAAATTAATATATGCGTATAAATTATGATAATATTAAAATGTATTGAATACCTGTAGTGAAGCCAACAAGACGTTTAACTAGCCAGGACCATTTAGCAGGACCTGGTGGTAGAACTTCTATATGTTGAGTAATATCTTCATTAGCCTCAAATATAAAAATACAATACAGAGTCATGTCCTTCTTTCTGCATCAGCTAGGGCTAAAAATGACGTACAGTGTACTCTGTGTAATCCGACATCCATTGGGACGATATAAATATGTTGGATTACAGAGAGTGACAGAATACTCAAAAGTCAAGATTTTTCACATTTTGGGACAGAAAAATAATAAAAATGTTTTAAGGTTGAAAAAAAAACTATTTTTGCTACATTTTTAAACATAGCTTGCCAGGCAAGGTAACATACGCCCACTTCAGCAAATTTGAATATTTAAAAAAGTTGATTGCACCATCGCACTTATTATAGCTGATATTTAGATGCATCAATTCGAATGAAAACTCTAGCCTCTATTGTGTACACAAATTAATTTTAACGTTTTTTCACTATGTCAAGGGCAATAACTCATAAACCGACAACTAGAAACGCACGTTTCTCGAATTTAACTGAGATATTATTAAGATTATACACATACCAAGTTAATTTCAACGTTTTTTTCACTAATTCAAGGGCAATAACTCATAAACCATCAACTGGAATTGCGCCATTTTCAAACTCATCCGAGATATTATCGAGATGAATACACATACCAAGTTTCATTCCAATCGGATAAAAACTCTAGCTTCTATCGTGTACACAATTTAATTTTAACGTTTTTACACTTAGTCAAGGGCAATAACTCATAAACTGACGACTGGAACTGCACCATTTTCGAACCCATCCAAGATATTATCAAGATGAATACACATACCAAGTTTCATTCGAATCGGATAAAAACTCTGGTTTCTATTGCGTACACAAGTAATTGTTGACGGACGGACGGACGGACGGACCGACCGACGGACCGACGGACGGACAGGGGTGACGGCAATATACGTCCACATTATCATGTGGGCGTATAAAAAGTAATATCAGGACACTCTAGTCTGTTGCTTTCAATAATATGGTGGTTCACTGCTATATTCTGTTTGTTATGATGCTAAGGCAATGATGACTACTGTTGTTGAGTATTTATATAGATAGTTTATTTATAATATATAATAATACTATAAGAGATGACCTGCCAAGCCGGTGACTAGAGTTGAAGTGAAGACAGGAAGACAAGTGACACCTAGTGGGAGCTGAGCATGCGTAATGCGGTAGACGCGATTGTCATGACGTTACAGATTACCAATACTCACCTCCCCTATTTCACCCTGTACAATACGTATTGGATCTTGTAAAATATCGCGGGCCAGTTTTTCTACTCTCTTTCTAAACGTAGCACTAAATAACAGAGCTGAAATAAATACACAATTAATACTGATATTACTAGAAATATATACATATAAATGCATTTATATTTCTGTTTACGGAAAGAGAACCAAAACTTTGAAGAAAGACCTGGAGAAAGCGGATTGAAATAGTTTTATATTGAACCCTGGACTTAAAGTTAGATCATTGAAAGGTTACCCAGCTAAATGAAAATGAAATGAAATTAATGGAGTTTTACTTTTCTGCACTGACAGGGGGAAACCGGGTTGAAAAGCTAGCTGAAAGCGACCGTAGCAGCCTAGGGTTATTAAAGTACCGTCAAGTATATAAATATAATATGATAATAACTTACTCTGTCTAGTTGGTCGAACATGATCTGCTATAGATCTTACTTGAGGTTCTAAATAATAATAATAAAACAGACAGTAAGAGATATATATCTTAATATAAACATAAAATTCTCAAACTTGGTCAATAAGAGTTTATATTCATTAGGCAACTTGTCTAGTGTCATAACTATACTACAGATTACCTGTATAATCTGATAAATCTAAATTCTATAACTTGGTCAATAAGAGTTTATATTCATCCGTGTTGCCGTAAGTATACAAACAAAATCTAAAACGTCCATCAAATTAATCTATAATTCATAAATCTCTGAATCCATGTTAACATATTGACAATATATTGGTAGCAGCTAATGAACTTTTCATTTGAGGAAGTTTATCAATAATTGAGTAAATATTTAAAAATTAAAAATGGTATCAAATCAAATTGCTGCCTTTCCCAATGTATTTTTCTAATAAAAATTAAACCAACTTACCGAAACCCATATCAAACATCCTATCAGCCTCATCATAAACTAAATATGTCACTCGTTCTAAATTAGTACACTTCTTTTTTACTAAATCTATTAACCGACCCTATAATATAAAACTATAATCTATAACTTCTTTTTTACTAAATCTATTAACCGACCCTATAATATAAAACTATAATCTATAACTTCTTTTTAACTAAATCTATTAACCGACCCTATAATATAAAACTATAATCTATAACTTCTTTTTTACTAAATCTATTAACCGACCCTATAATATAAAACTATAATCTATAACTTCTTTTTTACTAAATCTATTAGCCGACCCTATAATATAAAACTATAATCTATAACTTCTTTTTTACTAAATCTATTAACCGACCCTATAATATAAAACTATAATCTATAACTTCTTTTTAACTAAATCTATTAACCGACCCTATAAAATAAAACTATAATCTATAACTTCTTTTTTACTAAATCTATTAACCGACCCTATAATATAAAACTATAATCTATAACTTCTTTTTTACTAAATCTATTAACCGACCCTATAATATAAAACTATAATCTATAACTTCTTTTTTACTAAATCTATTAACCGACCCTATAATATAAAACTATAATCTATAACTTCTTTTTTACTAAATCTATTAACCGACCCTATAATATAAAACTATAATCTATAACTTCTTTTTTACTAAATCTATTAACCGACCCTATAATATAAAACTATAATCTATAACTTCTTTTTTACTAAATCTATTAACCGACCCTATAATATAAAACTATAATCTATAACTTCTTTTTTACTAAATCTATTAACCGACCCTATAATATAAAACTATAATCTATAACTTCTTTTTTACTAAATCTATTAACCGACCCTATAATATAAAACTATAATCTATAACTTCTTTTTAACTAAATCTATTAACCGACCCTATAATATAAAACTATAATCTATAACTTCTTTTTTACTAAATCTATTAACCGACCCTATAATATAAAACTATAATCTATAACTTCTTTTTAACTAAATCTATTAACCGACCCTATAATATAAAACTATAATCTATAACTTCTTTTTTACTAAATCTATTAACCGACCCTATAATATAAAACTGTAATCTATAACTTCTTTTTAACTAAATCTATTAACCGACCCTATAATATAATACTATAATCTATAACTTCTTTTTTACTAAATCTATTAGCCGACCCTATAATATAAAACTATAATCTATAACTTCTTTTTAACTAAATCTATTAACCGACCCTATAATATAAAACTATAATCTATAACTTCTTTTTGACTAAATCTATTAACCGACCCTATAATATAACACTATAATCTATAACTTCTTTTTTACTAAATCTATTAGCCGACCCTATAATATAAAACTATAATCTATAACTTCTTTTTGACTAAATCTATTAACCGACCCTATAATATAATACTATAATATATAACTTCTTTTAAACTAAATCTATTAACCGACCCTATAATATAAAACTATAATCTATAACTTCTTTTTTACTAAATCTATTAGCCGACCCTATAATATAAAACTATAATCTATAACTTCTTTTTTACTAAATCTATTAACCGACCCTATAATATAAAACTATAATCTATAACTTCTTTTTAACTAAATCTATTAACCGACCCTATAATATAAAACTATAATCTATAACTTCTTTTTTACTAAATCTATTAACCGACCCTATAATATAAAACTATAATCTATAACTTCTTTTTTACTAAATCTATTAACCGACCCTATAATATAAAACTATAATCTATAACTTCTTTTTAACTAAATCTATTAACCGACCCTATAATATAAAACTATAATCTATAACTTCTTTTTTACTAAATCTATTAACCGACCCTATAAAATAATACTATAATCTATAACTTCTTTTTTACTAAATCTATTAACCGACCCTATAAAATAATACTATAATCTATAACTTCTTTTTGACTAAATCTATTAACCGACCCTATAATATACAAGCGATTGCCTAGCAAGATACACCCACTTCCCTGATAAATTTTTAGTATATCAAGTGCTCTCACCAATTTGTGTAAAATCGTACCAAAAATATTGTTGATATTTTTTCAGAACTAAATTAATTGAAATTCGGACTTAAACTATCAATTTCGAAGCGTTTTGACAAAGTCAAGGGCAATAATTCATTCATCAAAAAATTGTCCAAGATCTCATGAATACAAATGATCACACCAAAATAATATCAGAAGAAAATGCGTTCACAAGCCAATTGTGGATAGACGGACCGATGAATCGATAGGGGTGTCGAAATATACGACCTCATTACAATTACATCTATAATTTGTTTGTTTAATCTTTTCAATAAACAAACTTTGTGAAATAGATCAAGTATTGAACCTAAATCTAGTCCATGTAATAGTAATATATACTGAACGGATAAAAAAACGTCGCATTATTAGATCTTTTGGGCAAAGTCGTGCATGATCAAAATTGTTATTTTTCTTCATAAATATTATTTTTAAAATTTTAAATGTCCAGTGTATGAAATTCCACTGACAATACCAGTTGCGTTCTTATAATTCTGTAGTTTTTTCACTATTTATTTTGTGTATTGTGGGGTTTCTTTATCTGTTCAGTATATATAAATATAAAGCGTACATACTGGAGTAGCAACTATAATTTCTGCTCCTTCTTGACAAGCTTTAGATTGTTCCCACATACTGCCACCACCGTAAGCACAGACCACGTTTATATTATATACTCGACCAAACTTCTTTACTTCCTGATAAATCTACAAGGTATAAACAAACTTAAATATAATATAAACTTTATATCTATATACCCACTTATAATAAATATTAAATTAAATATAATATAAACTCATATATACCCATATAATAATAAATATAAACTCAAATATAATATAAACTCTATATCTATAAACTCATATATACCCACTTATAATAATTATAAACTCAAATATACCCATATAATAATAAATATACACTCAAATATACTCACTTATAATAAATATAAACTTAAATATACTCACTTATAATAAATATAAACTCATATATAACCACTTATAATAATTATAAACTCAAATATACCCATATAATAATAAATATAAACTTAAATATACTCACTTATAATAAATATAAACTCATATATACCCACTTATAATAATTATAAACTCAAATATACCAACTTATAATAAATATAAACTTAAATATACTCACTTATAAACTTAAAGGGATATGTTCACTAACTACTAAATTTTTTTTGTCTCAGAACCTGAATTTTTTCGCTATTCTAATCCATAATAATGTTCACAACTCTCCTTGGAAATATAAGCCTTCAAATCTCTTTGTAGCCATAATTATGAGCGTTTGAACGTTAAAATTACTACTCGCAATAAGTATGACTATGCTTTATATCGAAACACAAATACAGAAAATGTAAGATAAATGTTTAGGAAGGGATATAATTGAAGGGATTATGCGATTTTTGTGCAGTTCTAGTACTTCTGGAGGTTATTTACATACATTAAAGGCTAAAATCGATCCTCGAAATTGCTGAACATTCCCCTTTAAATATACTTACTAGTTAATATGTTAAAGGTGTATATTCACTATAAATACTACTAAACATATGTTAGTCTCTCACAAACAGGTAATTTTTAAAACAAAGCTAATCAGTTACAGTTTTCACAACTCACTGTCAAAATTTCAGCCTTCATATCCCTGTGTATCCATAATAATAAAAGTTTTGAAAATATGTCTCTTTTTAGTGACACTAAGCCATTTAATACGCGTATATAGAAATACAAAGTAAAAGTTTTAATTTGAGGTATATTTGAAGGAATTAGTTTATTTCAAGAATAAAGTTTGAGCTAACCTGTTGAGAGAGTTCTCTAGTTGGTGCTAAAATTAACCCGACTGGTCCCTCACCCGGCTCCAATTCTTTCTGATCCATAACATGGACTAATAATGGCCACAGGAACGCAGCCGTTTTACCACTACCAGTTTTAGCGATACCAATTATATCTCTTCCCCCTAGAGCAACTGGTATAGCCTAGAAAAATATAAAATATATTATATCTCTTTCCCCTAGAGCTACTGGTATAGCCTAGAAAAATATAAAATATATTATATCTCTTTCCCCTAGAGCTACTGGTATAGCCTAGAAAAATATAAAATATATTATATCTCTTCCCCCTAGAACAAGCATCTAACTCACCGAGACACAGGCTTTAGACGGATATTAGCCTTAACTACCTTGTCAACTAGAATCTAGTCTGTCTCAATCACCAATATATTCCAGTGACGTACATTCTGAAATCTCTATTAAAATGAAAAGTTGAACACTAACCTGGGACTGTATAGGAGTTGGCTGGGTATATTCAGACTTTCTTATAGCCGATAATAACTGTTCATCAAAACCAAAATGAGCGAAACTACAAACTGGTTTAGCTGGGTCTAATCCTGACACCTGAAAATATCAAATTTAATATATAGATTCAACCAGACATTGTCAAAGATCAGTGATGTCTCAACCAGACATTGTCAAAGATCAGTGATGTCTCAACCAGACATTGTCAAAGATCAGTGATTTCTCAACCAGACATTGTCAAAGATCAGTGATGTCTCAACCAGACATAGTCAAAGATCAGTGATGTCTCAACCAGACATTGTCAAAGATCAGTGATTTCTCAACCAGACATTGTCAAAGATCAGTGATGTCTCAACCAGACATTGTCAAAGATCAGTGATGTCTCAACCAGACATTGTCAAAGATCAGTGATGTCTCAACCAGACATTGTCAAAGATCAGTGATGTCTCAACCAGACATTGTCAAAGATCAGTGATGTCTCAACCAGACATTGTCAAAGATCAGTGATGTCTCAACCAGACACTGTCAAAGATCAGTGATTTCTCAACCAGACATTGTCAAAGATCAGTGATGTCTCAACCAGACATTGTCAAAGATCAGTGATGTCTCAACCAGACATTGTCAAAGATCAGTGATGTCTCAACCAGACATTGTCAAAGATCAGTGATGTCTCAAACAGACAATGTCAAAGATCAGTGATGTCTCAAACAGACAATGTCAAAGATCAGTGATTTCTAGACCAGACATTGTCAAAGATCAGTGATGTCTCAACCAGACACTGTCAAAGATCAGTGATGTCTCAACCAGACATTGTCAAAGATCAGTGATTTCTAGACCAGACATTGTCAAAGATCAGTGATTTCTCAACCAGACATTGAAAAAACATCTTCAACAATTCTAAGCAAAATATTCAGCTTATTGATTTTGAAGACTGTGGTCTAATTTTCATTTACTGGAGCCCAGCCCCCCCTTGAAACTCCAACCTTTCTCTCTAACCCTAATGTCCTGTGCCTGTGCTTTCGTAATTTTGTCATTAGTATAAAGTTACAACCTACAATCCCTAATGACAGGGCTGCTGAACCAACCACATAAAATAAAATATCCCTATTTTACCTTGATGGAAAGTTTCTGTCGAAGTTCGTTGACCTGTTGGGAAGTTAACGTTGATATCTCCGGATGTTCGTTATAAAAATTCTTCTCAAACGGCTGATAATTAAAATCTGAATGGTCTATTGGTGGTAGAGGATCGATCAACTATAAAAATATTACTATATATTAACATAACTTTCACAACTCGTGTTGTATATATAAAAATATTACTATATATTAATATAACTTTCACAACTCGTGTTGTATATATAAAAATATTACAATATATTAACATAACTTTCACAACTCGTGTTGTATATATAAAAATATTACAATATATTAATATAACTTTCACAACTCGTGTTGTATATATAAAAATATTACTATATATTAATACAACTTTCACAACTCGTGTTGTATATAATAAAATATTACTATATATTAATATAACTTTCACAACTCGTGTTGTATATATAAAAATATTACTATATATTAATACAACTTTCCAGTAAGACTCCAAATTAATAACGAGAAAATCATGTTGTCCAAGCAACGACAAGATTGGTAAGATCATTTACCATTGCTATAAAAACAAAATTATATTTCAAACCTTGGATTTTTCTCTGGGAATAACATTTCCATCACTATCATAATCATAATCATCTTCATCATCTTTAATAACACCGAACTCCGGATTCTCCTCCATAAACCTAAAATAAGCCTCCTGGACATCCTCCGTATCAATATCTTCTCGTACTCCTCTAAAATAATAATAAATATTACAAAATACGCCTCCTGGACATCCTCCGTATCAATATCTTCTCGTACTCCTCTAAAATAATAATAAATATTACAATTTACACTGTATTGTCTTCTTGATCCTTGTGACCAGATCGTATTGAAATTCAGTTAAATTAGAGCAGGCCTTCTCAATTAATTTTTGTTAAAGAGCCACGTGCGGCATTTTTGGGAGTCGTTTTGGGCCTTTGTTATATGTAAATAGTCTTCAGAAGTACTCAAGCTATAAGAAAATCGCAAAATACCTTCAAATATATCTCAAACTAAAAAATTCACTTTTATTTATTTTTTTTTCATTGCTGTACGCGGCTGTTCTCCAGCCTGTGTGAAAATTGTGTGTCTTGTTGACCAAGTCTACAAATACGGTATGCTTGTGTGGGCCTGTGCAGTAGTCTGGATGACCTGACCCGCGCTGTTGCACCACGGGAATAACTTATTTGTTATCAAGATGGCGGGACACTCAATGTGTAGTAGGGCATTGGGACTTTCAAACACGGATAATTAAGGATACACATAGATTTGAAGGCTCAAATTTCAACGGTAAGCTCTGTAGACTATTTCTAATTAGCTAAGCTAAAGATTTCACATCTTTGCGACCGTCGGATGATTGTCCGAAACAAATGCCGCACGTAGCTCTTTAAGGGACAAATGAATTTAGCTTTGCTAGGATAGAGAGCAGAGCATTATAGCTTAGGACTTGCATCTTAGGTCTTACAGCTAAGGACTTACAGCTTAGGACATACAGCTTAAGACTTACAGCTTAGGTCTTACAGCTTAGGTCTTACAGCTTAGGACTTACAGCTGAGGTCTTACAGCTTAGGACTTACAGCTTAGGTCTTACAGCTCAGGTCTTACAGCTCAGGTCTTACAGCTCAGGTCTTACAGTTAGGTCTTACAGCTTAGGACTTACAGCTTAGGTCTTACAGCTTGGGACTTACAGCTTAGGTCTTACAGCTTAGGTCTTACAGCTTGGGTCTTACAGCTTGGGTCTTACAGCTTAGGACTTACAGCTTAGGTCTTACAGCTTAGGTCTTACAACTTGGGACTTACAGCTTGGGTCTTACAGCTTAGGTCTTACAGCTTAGGACTTACAGCTTAGGTCTTACAGCTTAGGACTTACAGCTTAGGACTTACAGCTTAGGTCTTACAACTTAGGACTTACAGCTTAGGTCTTACAGCTTAGGTCTTACAGCTTAGGTCTTACAGCTTAGGTCTTACAGCTTAGGTCTTACAGCTTAGGTCTTACAGCTTAGGACTTACAGATTAGGACTTACAGATTAGGGCTTACAGCTTAGGACTTACAGCTTAGGACTTTAGGTCCAAATACAGTGATTCTGTTACTACAGTAATATACAAAGTTACTTGTCTGTCTACAGTACTGTGCAATATATATTCATACATAGAAATAGGTTGCCTTCCTCGTCTCGGTTGTGTTCCCCCTTCATTCTACATGCTTCTTAAAATTTGCTAATTGTACTCCTGGACACGTCCAACGTTTCTGATACATAGTTGATGGTTTTCCCCCTTTGTAATAATTTTCAAGCGATGTCCAAGTATGTAAGGTCGTAGAGCAAAGGTAATGACGCCTCCATTTTGTACGAATATTTATTGCACGGTACTGTAGTTGGTGAATCAATAGAATTTGAGATTTATTGCGTGTCAAGTCAGATTAGGTATAAGTCGAACGTTTAGAGAGAACATTTCACTTTCAGTTTCAAAATATTTCTACTTACTTGTCTCTTTCAAACTCTTTCTTCTCTGTCTCCGTCAATTCTTCCTAAAATATAAAAACAGACAAGTCAATTCTTCCTAAAATATAAAACAGACACGTCAATTCTTCCTAAAATATAAAAACAGACACGTCAATTCTTCCTAAAATAAAACACAGAAATACTTTGTCATTAAAATCAATATCATATATTATTATCTAGAATATTTTTCAAGAATATTTTTGATAAAATGGGAAATTCAAGGGCACTGCTTGTCTTCATTAGCCAATATAAAACAGAAAAGTAGGACATAAAACTCCACAAATTACACTATACTGTATGCAATGATGAAAATTTGAAAATTCTAATTTTTCTCCACCCCACAGAAAACAAAATACTGACCTCGACTCCCTGCATAAAAGCGTCTAAAGGGTCATCACTGTCACTCTCGGGTCTTTCTGGGGTGTGGTTAGCCTCAGGGTTATACTCATCAGAATCATCTTCAAAATAGCTACAAACAAATAACAAAATCGTTAAAAAATAACAATTTCTTCAAAATAACTACAAACAAAAAAGTAATAGATTCTTAAACAAAATTAGTAGTCCAAGTAAATCCATTATAATATACAATGTTATATAATAAAAGAAAATTTTATTCCAGTTTCTTTCTGAGAATAAGATGGGGGGAATAGTGAAAGTAGGCTTTTAAAGGGGAATGTTCAGCATTTTCGATGGTCGATTTTAGTTTTGGATATATGTAAATAGCCTCCAGAAGTACGAAAGAACTGCACAAATATCGTACAATCTCTTCAATTATATCCCTATCTTAACATTTACCTTATATTTTCTGTATTTGTGTTTTCTGACTTTCAAACGCTCATAATTATGGCTAAACTGGGATTTGTAGGCTTATATGTTGGGAAGAGTTGCGAACATTATTATGGAATAGAATAGCTGAAAAATTCTGAAACAAAATATTTATTGGTCGAATCCCTTTAAGAAGTGAAATTGTGTATAAAATAAAACAAAATGGCTTACTCATCTTCACATTTCACTCGTTTCTTGCCGATATTTAAGGAATAACTCAAACTTCGACCAGGATTCATTCGGTTGGCTTTAGAACCTCCCATACCTGACAATGTTCCAAAACTGTTTGATGACTCCAATGATTTTTCTGGTTCTTTTTTTTTAATTGAAAAACCTCCGAAACCAATTCCACGTTTTTTACTATCATCGCCTTTACTAAACATCTTGCTGAAATCAAATAAAAAATACATGGAGTTTTACATCCTTTTTTCATCTGATGGTGTACGTACTGCAATACAGTGTGCAATGAGGAAAATTTTTCCAGGACAGCAGCATACCTATTCTTTTTTTTGTTTCAAAATCTTTAAATTGCACATCCTGAAGAAGCTCGCCTTCAAAAATAAAAAAATAACCGAAACAAAATGTAATCTAATCTAAAACATTCGATCAAAATAAAAGGTATTATTTGAGCTAGGAGATCATTTAATTTAAATTTTTATTTGAACTCTGTATATTGATGGAATAAAAATCGTATGTAATCAAAGCAGAGTACATGCCATAAGAAACTTTGCATCTTTCCTAGCTTCGTATGTGTGGCAGATAAAGACACGAACCTAATCACCAGCCATGACGCCAACGATATTCGTTGAATGATAAAGTATGCATCAAACTTAATATTAAAACGTTTATAGGATATCAATAAGTTCTTAAATACTAAAAATATTCCCAAATTTAACAGTGTGTATTTACTGAAGAAGTTGCAGTACAGAACTCTTTTTAATAGCGGAGGCGTATTTGAGTTACGAGACTAGAAATCAGAAAGACGATTAAATACATTTCGCACCATTATGAGTTGTTTCGAACTCATTAACATTAGTCTGCTTAAATTTTTATTCTTTTTCACATAGTATAGATCAAATAAAATACATTCTCTTCATTTGTGTTTGTATAAATTGGTTTGAGTGGTGTGGAATCCATCTTGGGCTTGGTTTGTTAACATGAAGTCGTTTCGTCTCATTTCTGGTCTCCGAGAGAAAAATTTCTACGAGTGAACTATTTAAAACATGGTTGGTGAATAGGTCAGAGTAACATCTCTGATAGGTAGAATTTCTCTGTTGATCGGAATGAGTCCATGCTGGACTACGATGACGACTATTATGAATATGATTGTAATGTGTACTATTTGGCCTTTCTTTGGTTATTTCAGTTAGATGTGAAATTTCATATCAACATTACAAATCTTAATCAAAATACAGTTAAGAGACCAATGCTTGTAATCATTTTCCTTACTTCTTTATTGTGAATCAATTCTCAATTCAACGAAGCCTCAAAAGTTCCAATAGAATCGGTATTATTCTTAAAAATTCTCCTTTCAAGAAGCCATTTTGGATTCAATGGACGACGAATTTTACCTTCTTTTTGAAAACTCGAAAAAATCTAATTACCTCCCTTACAAGACATATTTAAATTCAGACTACAACAACGTTACATAGCTTGGACCAGTTCCGTCTACAGAGACCACTATATGTTTTAAAAATATCAGATAAAATGCTGTATGCAGTGTGCAATGGGAAATTTTTTTGCCAGGAGTAGCATTAGCCTTTTCTTATTTTCTTATTTTTAACGTACACAGCATGTAGCACACGACAACTGTCAGACGCTCTGAAGGTGGAAACGGATTGAAATCAAAAGGTATCATCTCGTCCCATGCTGAGATTGAACACTGTGATTTTTCTTTTATATTGCCCTAAAAGGATGCGTCACCGTTAGACACAATTAGTGCTTGTCTACTAAAGAATGTTTTTGGGATATAACACTCTCCCACATCTTCCTTGCCTCGAAGGCCATCCCAAAAAGTATTCTTGTTTGCACAAGTTTTATCAAAATCCATCAAGAATTGTGCCTTCTAAAGTACTTACTTGGTAAAAATTGAACGCGTTTTCAAGAACAAGTGCAATAATTCATAGTTATGTTTTTTTTATTTTGCTGTGTCCATTATCTTTTTTACCACATCTCATCTGACCAATGTTGTTCAGAAACAACATTACACAGTTTCCATTGAAACCAAACAATTAAAAACAAAATCTCAGGAAAACGATATTCTATGGTTAATAAACATTCTCACAACAGACTAATTCTTTATAACATTATTTCCTAATGTCTTCAACATGGACATGTGCCCTTTTTGTCACGGAGACATGGACAATTTTTATGTCACAATAATGACAGCCGACGGAGGCAAGAGACGGAAAATGGGGATTTTATCTGTTAACCAAATCCAAGGAGCCCGACCAGCGCGTTGCATCCAGACTGTAGACTGTATTTTTATATTGGTATTAGTCTTGATGAGTGAAAATAAGTGCCATTTTCGCCCTTTTATAAAAAAAAATACAATGTATTGATTCAAGCAAATTTGTTCCAGCAAAATTTGTAGTGTCCCTATGCCCCAAAATATAGGCATGACGCACGTTCTGGTATACCTAAGAATTGATCTAAGAAGCTCTAATATACAAAATTTTCTCGGGGGGGGGGGGGGGGGCTTACAGCTACGCCCCCGCCGCTAACATTTCCTTCCGGCGCCCCTGATCGAAAGTTTCCTAGCGAAAAGGGATGGCTGCCATTTTGATTATCCCGACTTCCGTCGTCTGTGACTGCTTCAAATTTTGTTTCAGTGTAAGAAGGTACTTTTTTGTTAGGTTTTTACATTCCATCGATGAGAAAATCCTCGAAATTTCCAAAAAACATAAATTTATAGAGGTGGGCTAATTCGTTAAGACCTGAGAGGCATTCAAACAGCGGGAATCCTCATTCCCGGGATTCCGCTATAGGCCTAGGTTCGTATAGGCATAGGACAGATCCCCAACTAGCCTAGCCCAATTTAACTCTCAAATAAGACCACGTAGGGGAAGGATTATTTAATTTATTATCGATACGTTATATTGAAGAAAAGACTACTTTCAATCATTTTTGAGAATTATGATGGCCCTGAAAAGGGCCGGCCGTTTAGTTGACAGATATTTCGGCCAGGTAAAAGCTTTACTGTTAGTTTACTTCTTCTTCTTCTTCTTCTTTCCCTTCTTCTTCTTCTTCTTTTTTCCCTTTTTTTTCCCCTTGCCTGCTGTGATGACTGTGGGCCTCTTTGGTGTTGGTGTCTTCTTAGAGCCAGATTTATTTTCTTGTTGCTTTTTGAGTGTACTAGCCTTCCTCGGCTTGGCGTTTTTAACGTCACCCAGTTTGAATGAACCGGAAGCTCCAGTGCCCGTTGTTTGCTTCAGATTACCAGCGTCGACGCCATTTCTCAAAGCAGTCTTAACTCTGGTGTTGACTGCTTTCTGGTCTGTGCCGACTTTGTAGTTTGCCATAATGTACTTCAAAATAGCCTGTCTGGAGGAGCCGCTCCTTTCTTTCAAAGAAGCGACTGCAGCCTTAATCATGTCTACATATTTCGGATGAGCAGCTGGTGCTTTCGGCTTAGCTAAGGTCTCCCTCTCCTCAAGTGATTCCTTAACGGGTGCTATGACTTCCTCAGTCATTTTCCCCTCGGAACCGTCCTTCTCCTTCTGTGTCCGTTTGAAAAGTGAAAAATCTGAACGCGTTCGTTGGCTAGACCAATTCAAATAGAGCGCGGACCTGATAGTAAGCATGCCTTATACTACCTGTCATGCAATGGAATTCAGACATGGCTTGTGTTTGTTTTTTTTGTTTCAAAATTGAGTTACGTGTGTTATTTTTGTTCATTTTTCAAAATATTGGATTAAAACGAATGCAAAGGGTGTTTGTTCTCTTACCATTGGGACAGTATCGATATTTGAACGACAAAAGAGGTTTTGCATAGTTTGACATGTAACTTTTTTACATTCCAATACAGAAAAAGACCGAATTTTCATTCAAATGGCGAATTATAGAACAGGATAGTCACCCAGAAATGGCTAATCATGTACAAAAGTCAGATTACTAAACTTCTTCAGAAGTTAAAAGCCTCTCCCGTGGTTTGGAGCTCTCTTAGATAGAACATATTGAGTGCACTGGCGCTCAAAACGGTATACCATTGGTTTCAAAGTATTCTGTCAGTTGCTTACGAGCGGTTTTCAGTTCGGTGCATTCAATGTTACCAGTTTGTAGATGGCTATGATGGATGGTTTGGTTTGGTATCTTCGGATCGATCTGGTATCTAACGGTGTTGGGGTTCCTTAACATATCAGCCCATTTCTGATTGACCCTAGATACTGCAGAACCCCGAGTAGGAGTATTCTACAGGCTCGATATCATCCAGACTCAGACTTTCCTTGGCACAACGGTCTGCTTGGTCATTTCCTGGGATGTAGACATGTGACGGGACCCATGCTAGATTTATCCGGTGGTTGTTGTTGGTTTAGTAGTCGTGTATTATCTTACGGATTTCGGATATAACTTCAGACCTGCAATTAGAAGAATTGAGAGAAATTGATTTAAGACTGCTAAATGAATCGGATAAGATTACGGCATGCACCGTGTGATGCAAGCATAGCCAAACTACTGCATCCTTGATGGCTAGAAGTTCTGCTGTGAACACTGAACAGTGAGGGGGGTTTCTTTTAACTGTAACCAGCACTTGCTCTGACCTTTGGCTTCAAAAATTAGTGGATTGTTTTTTTGTTTTTTTACAATTTGTCACAATGCACTTAATCACTTGAAGATAATATGTCCATTTAATACACATGTACTTGTGTATATTACTATATTGTATATCTTAAAAATATCTTTTAATTAACCAGTTATTATTATCATTAATATTATTATTATTATTATTGCTGTACTACTCTTGCGTGAGCCTTTCTCCTAATGGATTCCTATTCTTGTTGGTACTTTGGATTTTTTCTTTTACCTTTTTGTTAGGTTTTTACATTCCATCGATGAGAAAATCCTCGAAATTTCCAAAAAACATAAATTTATAGAGGTGGGCTAATTCGTTAAGACCTGAGAGGCATTCAAACAGCGGGAATCCTCATTCCCGGGATTCCGCTATAGGCCTAGGTTCGTATAGGCATAGGACAGATCCCCAACTAGCCTAGCCCAATTTAACTCTCAAATAAGACCACGTAGGGGAAGGATTATTTAATTTATTATCGATACGTTATATTGAAGAAAAGACTACTTTCAATCATTTTTGAGAATTATGATGGCCCTGAAAAGGGCCGGCCGTTTAGTTGACAGATATTTCGGCCAGGTAAAAGCTTTACTGTTAGTTTACTTCTTCTTCTTCTTCTTCTTCTTTCCCTTCTTCTTCTTCTTCTTTTTTCCCTTTTTTTTCCCCTTGCCTGCTGTGATGACTGTGGGCCTCTTTGGTGTTGGTGTCTTCTTAGAGCCAGATTTATTTTCTTGTTGCTTTTTGAGTGTAGTAGCCTTCCTCGGCTTGGCGCTTTTAACGTCACCCAGTTTGAATGAACCGGAAGCTCCAGTGCCCGTTGTTTGCTTCAGATTACCAGCGTCGACGCCATTTCTCAAAGCAGTCTTAACTCTGGTGTTGACTGCTTTCTGGTCTGTGCCGACTTTGTAGTTTGCCATAATGTACTTCAAAATAGCCTGTCTGGAGGAGCCGCTCCTTTCTTTCAAAGAAGCGACTGCAGCCTTAATCATATCTACATATTTCGGATGAGAAGCTGGTGCTTTCGGCTTAGCTAAGGTCTCCCTCTCCTCAAGTGATTCCTTAACGGGTGCTATGACTTCCTCAGTCATTTTCCCCTCGGAACCGTCCTTCTCCTTCTGTGTCCGTTTGAAAAGCGAAAAATCTGAACGCGTTCGTTGGCTAGACCAATAATTCAAATAGAGCGCGGACCTGATAGTAAGCATGCCTTATACTACCTGTCATGGAATGGAATTCAGACATGGCTTGTGTTTGTTTTTTTTGTTTCAAAATTGAGTTACGTGTGTTATTTTTGTTCATTTTTGTTCACTTGAAGATAATATGTCCATTTAATACACATGTACTTGTGTATATTACTATATTGTATATCTTAAAAATATCTTTTAATTAACCAGTTATTATTATCATTATTATTATTATTATTATTGCTGTACTACTCTTGCGTGAGCCTTGCTCCTAATGGATTTTTATTATTGTTGGTACTTTGGATTTTTTTTTTTTTTCTTTTGCACTTAGATACGGTGTCTGTATAAGGATCTCATATGTACATAGAACAGACATCATGTATACTATCTGCACTGAAGAGGTGTTAATTTCTATAATGGCTACTCGCCTCGGTATCATCAACTAGAGAGTTACGGGCTATTGAAGTTAGTATTCTTATGAATAGCTAGAAGAATCAAAGGGGGATTGGTGACCTGAGGATCCCAACTCTAGACATAAGATTGTTAGATGCTATTGTTAATGTTATATAGAGAGTGGGTTTTGGAGAGCGACCGATTTGAGTGTACAAAGTTGAATATTTATAATAGTTGGTATAGTGGTTATATACAATATATTTGAGGCACGAAGCTGAAATTATTATTTGGGTTGAGTATTGCTATTTTTATGGTGCATGAGTGGATAGATTGGAAGTGAAAGTTAGTTTACTTTATGACACGAAATTTTGGTTCTAAAAAGGGAAGTTTGGGCCACAGGGAGAAAAAAAAGAAACATGTCGTATGAAAAAAGGTGTTTAATTTTGTAAACTAACTTTAAAGGACACTCGTATCAACGTCGGAATTAGACATGCTAGATAACCTCGTATACTATACGGTAGTTGCCATGTTGAATAAATTATAGTTCAACCAATCACAATTATTCTTCAGAATGTAATAAGGTACCATCATCTTTCGTGGAAAAAAATCAACCATGAAACAAGAGTTGTCTTTTCCTGCCCAAATACAGGGCAAGATGGCGGCCTATCATGGCCGAGTTGAAGGGGGTGTCTCCACACTGTGACAATGGGATGTGGTTGTGAATTTGAAGTGGAAAGTGATAGTGTTTCTGGATGTGAGTGGGTATCCCAGTTGTTAGCATCTTACTAAGACAGTCTGGACATGTTGCTAAGAGATGATGTATTAGAGGTTAAGGTGGGGTGTTCTGATAGTATTTTAGGTTTGTGATCTGAGAGTTGAGTAAGTTTGGTGTTGATAATTTTTCTAAATGATTTTGGGTGGTAATTTATTCCTTACGAATGACAACTAATTAATTGAACAGCTGAGTGTCTATTTATATAAGACGTCATTGATACGCACAGTGTCTTGACGTCATTATGATCACGTGACTACTTGAAATGACAACAAAGGCGGCATTATGATCAACAGAGAAACAGAGCCCTTTATGTAAACACACCGAAAGTTTCAAGATGGATTCCATACCACTCAAACCAATTTATACAAACACATATGAAGAGAATGTATTTTATTTGATCCATACTAAGTGAATATAAATGAAAATTTAAGCAGACTGATGTTAATGAGATCGAAAAAACTCATAATGGTGCGATATGTCTTTAATCGTCTTTCCAGTTTCTAGTCTTGTAACTCAAATACGTCTCCGCTCTTAAAGGGGCACAGGCTTCATTTTCGCGGATCGATTTGGGTAAGTCTCAGAAACGGGGATTTTTTAGCTCAGCAATTTAGTACTGGTTATCACAACTCACCATTGAAATTTGAGCCTTCAAATCCATGTGCATCCATAATTATTAGCATTTGAAAGTTATAATGCCCTACTACATATTAGCGATACTATGCAATATATAGAAAAGTCATCTATAGAAATAGAAGGAGAAATGTATAATTTAAGGTATATTTGAAGGAAATACGCAATTATCGTGCATTTCGAGTGCTTCTGAATGATACTAAAATATATTCAAGACCCAAATCAACCAATAAAAATGAAGACTGGTCCCCTTTAAAAAATAGTTCTGTACTGCAACCTCTTCAGTAAATACACACTCACAAAATTGGGAATATTTTTAACATTTAAAAACTTATTGATATTCTATTGACGTTGTAATATTAAATTTGATGCATACTTTATCATTCAACCAATATCGTTCATGGCTGGTGATTAGATTTGTGTCTTACGGAGCTAGGAAAGATGCGAAGTTTCGTATGCAATGGTACCCGCTCAACGGCAGGTTTTATCTGACTAATGCAATGGCGGCGGCCAAAAAAATTCATCGGCTTCGATTAAACATGCTATAAAATTGTTGTTTACCGGGGAATGTCGAAGATTTTTTCAGGGTAGTGTCTGAACATATGTTTTTACTAATAATAAAGTTTTTATTTCTCAATTAATGTGCGGAGCCCCCTTTTAAAGTGAAAATTTGCTTGTTTTCTGTATTGAAAATTAAGAAAGTTACATGTCAGACTATGCAAAACCTCTTTTGACGTTCAAATATCGGCTCTAACCCACGGTAAGAGAACAAACAATCATTCGTATTAGTCTAAATCCAATATTATGAAAAATCAAAAAGAATAACAGACGTAATTCAAAAATGAAACAAAAAACCAAACACAAGCCATATCTGAATTCCATTCCATGACAGGTAGAATAAGGCATGCTTACTATCAGGTCCGCGCTCTATTTGAATTATTCGTCTAGTCGAACGCGTTATTAAGATTTTTCTCATTTTACTCTCGTTCACAGAAGGAGAACGACGTTTCCGAGAGAAAGATGACTGGCGAAGTTATAGCACACGTTAAGAAATCGCATGAGAGGAAGACCTCAGCTAAGCCTAAAGCACCAGCTGCTCATCCGAAATATGTAGATATGATTAAGGCTGCAGTCGCTTCTTTGAAAGAAAGGAGCGGCTCCTCCAGACAGGCTATTTTGAAGTACATTATGGCAAACTACAAAGTCGGCACAGACCAGAAAGCAGTCAACACCAGAGTTAAGAATGCTTTGAGAAATGGCGTCGATGCAGGTAATCTGAAACAAACATCAGGTACGGGAGCTTCCGGTTCATTCAAACTAGGTGACGTTAAAAGCGCCAAGCCGAGGAAGGCAACGAAGACTGTTGGAAAGAAAACTACTATACTCAAAAAGCAACAAGAAAAAAAGAAAACTGGCGATGAGAAAACACCAACACCAAAAAGGCCGGAAGTAATCACTAGTAAAAGACGCCGCAGAAAAGTAAGAGGCAGAAAGGGGGGGAGAAGAAGACCAATGAGGGGGAGAAGACCAATGAGAAGGCCAACACCAGATGATGACGACGACGACGAAGGTGGTGGTGGTGGTGAGGACGATTAACTTTAAAACTTTCACGTGGCCGAAATATCTGTCAACTAAACGGCCGGCCCTTTTCAGGGCCATCAAAATTCTCAAAAATGATTGAAAGTTATCTTTTCTTCATATAACGTATCGATAATAAATTAAATAATCCTTCCCCTATGTAGCCCCAACTTGGTCTTATTTAAGAATTAAATAATACATGTATTAAATAATTATTAAAATAACAATTATTGTTGGGCGAGTGTCGGTCTCGCTACCTGCTAGTTATTCCAATAGGTGTATTTCATTTCTCGACCTGCCATATAGACTTACTTAATTTGTTAAAACCGACAGGATTATATTATTACGTCAAGAGGGTGGTGTTGAAAAGAGGTAAAGGGATGTAATTTAGGTGGCCGTTCATCAAAGGGGGGTGCCAATTACAGATGATCGATAGACATAGTTTGACTGAATATAGAAAGAGAAGAGAACAGCGACATGTTATAAAATGCTGATAGTCTGTTAGCTACTTGCCTATGTAAAGTAAGCCTAGGCCCTATCTCTTTACGTTGTCAGGGTGACGTATATGGGGTATTTAATATAGGTTCTAAGATAAGATTATGTTTGAGTTAGTTAGGGCATGGAAGAAGGCAATCTCTTACACAGAAATTTTGTATGGCGTTGTTCAAATTTTAGCTGCATGTTTCACCTTTCCAACAAATGTTGACAATATTTAAATTAAGTATCAATTTTTAACAAATCGAAATTCAATTAAAAATAATGCTGTATTACTCTGTGTTGTATAATAAAAGAAGTAAGATGACACTTTTTAAGAGTGACTAAAGTAATTTATTTTACGAGCTTTCGTCGTCGTCGACTTCATCAGGTGAAATGATTTGGAAAATAACGACGTAAATACAGACGTTGAAACATCATAACCCTATGACGTTACGGGTTACCAACAACAAAATCCTAAACATTTCCTACTGCATGCATGGACAATAAAGTTATAATTCAATAATAAAAACAATCAAAATTTATCAATATCCATAATGAATCAGTCAGAGCCTCCCTATATTTGTGGAGACAAAACATTAGATCAACGATAATGAGAAACAAAATTATAGTCAATTGAAGAACTTCTCCAAACATAGACTCACATATTATTGATTATAAAACCTGCGAACGGACCTATGAGAAGCCTTCACATAAAATCAACAGAAGGACTGTGTCAGAGCGGACCTATGAGAGGCCCTCAAATTGCACAAACTAAATTAACTTAAAGAAGCACAAGATTTATTGATATACTATTTCTGAAATTTATTAACTCAACGTTTCACATGCTCATACAGGCAGTATTATCCAGAGAATGAATAACATAATAAGACTAACAGAGTATATACGTGACTATTTATATACCCGGTGACTGGTCTTTACATTGCTTCGCTTCAACAGAAGTAATACATGAGCGCGGACCTATGAGAGGCCCTCAAATTTCACACATTTAATAAATGATATTGAACTGGAAAAACTAAGAGCAAAAAACACCGACACATTATGAGACGTTATGATTTGTAATGACACTTTTTTGGCAAGTTTAAGCAATGTTTTGACAAGTTTCAGCAATGTTTTGAAAAGTTTAAGTAATGTTTTGACAAGTTTCACCATGTTTTGACAAGTTTTAGCAATCTTTTGGCAAGTTTCACCAATGTTTTGACAAGTTTCAGTTTTGACAAGTTTTAGCAATGTTTTGTCAAGTTTCATCAATGTTTTGACAAGTTTTAGCAATGTTTTGACAAGTTTCAGCAATGTTTTGACAAGCTTTAAATTTTAAACAAAATAAATCTCCGATTATTGCCGACATCATAAGATGTTGTGATTTGTAATGACTGTGTTTTCATATTTTAAACAAAAAAGCGCTCAGCGCCGATATGATTTGATTTAATAATTCAAGCTAATCTAATCTAATCTAATCTGACCCAATCTAATCCTATCTTAAAGAAATTGATTTTGCCTGTACTAATTTTATCTAAGCTAATCTTAGCTTAACTAATTCTATCTATGCTAGTCTTATCTTAACTGATTCTATCTATGCTAGTCTTATCTTAACTAATTCTATCTATGCTAATATTATCTTGAATAATTTTATCTATGTTAATCTTATCTTAAATAATTTTATCTATGCTAATCTTAGCTTAACTGATTCTAAATATGCTAATCTTAGCTTAACTATTTCTCTCTATGCTAGTCTTATCTTAACTAATTTTATCTATGCTAATCTTATCTTAACTGATTCTAACTATGCTAATCTTATCTTAACTAATTCTATCTATGCTAGTCCTATCTTAACTAATTTTATCTATGCTAATCTTATCTTAAATAATTTCATCTATGCAAATCTTATCTTAACTGATTCTATCTAAGCTAGTCTTATCTTAACTAATTCTATCTATGCTAGTCCTATCTTAACTAATTTTATCTATGCTAATCTTATCTTAAATAATTTCATCTATGCAAATCTTATCTTAACTGATTCTATCTAAGCTAGTCTTATCTTAACTAATTTTATCTATGCTAATCTTAGCTTAACTAATTCTATCTATGCTAGTCTTATCTTAAATAATTTCATCTATGCTAATCTTATCTTAAATAATTTTATCTAAGCTAGTCTTAGCTTAACTAATTTTATCTATGCTTAATTTAGGTTAACTAATTCATGGTTATTCTTCTTCATGGTGGTAGTTGAATGGTAGTTGTTGGTTTGGTTTGGTTAGATTATCTGATGTTGGAAAACTGGAAGACCTGAAAGGAAAAGAAGGGGAGAATGTGAGAAAGGAGAAGAAAAGAAGAAAAAAAGGGGGGAAAAGCTTTCAACGAAGAAGGGGGATAAATTTTCTCTTTGTTTCTGCAATTAAACGTATTAGTTTGGTTGTGAATAAATAATATAAAAAACTTTAATTAGAAACTTAGCCTATCTGTTCAAGACAGATTTGGTAATAAAGTTGTAGATGAGTTCCATTATTCTATACCAGTGGTCCGTGGGTGGAGCCAAGATATTCTGTATTGTTGTTGGTATACCATTGGTTTCAAAAAACTCTGTCAATTGCTTACGAGCGGGTTTCAGTTCGGTGCATACAATGAGGAGCTGTGACCTGGTGGCGACATGACCACATCGACATTTAATGGCGGCGAACGTGTGGTCTCGTAGAACGGTGTTGGTGCGGAGTGTTGTTAGCAGTTTGCAGATTGCAATGGATGGATGGTTTGGTTTGGTTTGGTATCTTCGGATCGATCTGGTATCTAGCGGTGTTGAGGTTCCTTAACATGTCAGCCCATTTCTGATTGACCCTAGACGACACGATACTGCAGAAAGTCGAGTAGGAGTATTCTACAGGCTAGATATCATCCAGACTCAGACTTTCCTTAGCACAACGGTCTGCTTGGTCATTTCCTGGGATGTAGACATGTGACGGGACCCATGCTAGATTTATCTGGTGGTTGTTGTTGGTTTGGTAGTCGCGTATTATCTTACGGATTTCGGATATAACTTCAGACCTGCAATTAGAAGAATTGAGAGAAATTGATTGAAGACTGCTTAATGAATCGGATAAGATTACGGCATTCTTGATAGCAAAAAGTTCTGCTGTGAACACTGAACAGTGAGGAGGGCTTCTTTTACTAATGCTGATACCTTTTGCCGGGATACACAAACCGTAACCTGTTGCTGAACTACTCTTGGAACCATTGGTGTAGATCTTCAAATGGTCGGCGTATGCAGAATCAATAAGATCAAGGCCGTGCTAACCGAGTGGCTCTTATACTGCACGTAGTCCTGGGCTTAATTGTTAATCATGATGCTGAACAGGGTAGGGCTAATAACAGAGCCTTGAGGGGTGCCATTCTCCATTGAGTGCTTCTCACTGATAGAATTAGCTACGTTCACTTGTATCTGACGATCCTTTAAGAAGTCTTGGATCCAACGGAACATGCGACCCCTAATGCCAAGTTTATTAAGTTTAAAACTTAAGCCATCGACCCATACTAAGTCAAAGTCTTTGGATAAATCCAAAAATACTGCACTGAAGTAGTTCTTCCTTCCGAGATGGGCAGCAATGTCATGTTGCAGTCGAACGATTTGATCAATAATTGTTGAACGCTTCTCTCTGTAGCCGCTTTGATTATGATCAATGAGACCATTTAGTTTAGTTTAAACATATTTTATTGAGATTCTCAAAAGGATTGGATACAAGTTTCAAAAACTTAGGAAATTCCTCTCCTTACAAAGTTATAAACAATATATGTACAAGATGTGAAAACGGAACTTTAAACAAACAGAGAAAGGAATCAATCAAAATAATTATAGAATCTTAAGAAACTGAAAAACATTACATTTATATATATATCGAAAAAGAAAAAAGAAAATAAGTAAACAAAATAATAAATAAACCGATAACCTGGGGGTTTATACTCGAAAACTTAACTAGCAATGATTTTAGTGCTCGGGTCATCTGATTGGACAATCACTAAAATTCATTTTAAATATTGCTTTATTATTCAATCAGATTACTGTATTTCTTAAAATCTGGATTTTATCTAAGTTAAGTTTTCGAGAATAAGGCCCCAGAAAAATAAATTTAGTACATACATTAATACAATAATGCTTGATTATGAAAAGCGTTTTGAGAATTTAATATATTCATGGACATGATTTAAAATGGAAACATTAGTATCGACAGAGAAAGTAGGATTTCCACACAGAATCAACTCTAAATTAATATGATATATAGACAGATAATATTATTATTATTATTATTTATTATAGACAAAAGTACTAAACGCTGAGCGTGGTAGGTCGCGCAATCAAAAAAGTGATGAAATGAGTCTTCATTATGGTATCCACATCTACAAGAAGGGTTGGAAATTACATTTATTTTAAAGAGATCAGCATTTAAACCGCTTCAACTATGACGAATTCGAGTTAATAAAATATTTTCTTTCCTTCCTATGGCACCAAAGTAAGTTGGGGCTGAATTTGATAAAAAAAAAAACCGGTTTTTAAGATAGCGTTTGAAAGAATATGTTGAGGGGGAGTCTTTTAAATTGGCGTCTAAAGAAATCCAATCATGGACGGTAGAGGGATGACCATTGCTGTTTTCCAACTTTTGGAAAATAAAGTGTCTATTAGACGTCTTTGATACGCACACTTGACGTCATTATGATCACGTGACTACTTGAAATGACAACAATGGCGGCGGCCACAACAAATCGTCGGCTTCGATTAAAAGATGCTATAACATCGTTGTTTACCGGGGATTGTCTCAGATTATTTCAGGGCAGTGTCTGAACATAATGTTTTTACTAATAATAAAGTTTTTATTTCTCAACTAATGTGCGGAGCCCCTTTTTAAAGTGAAAATTTGCTTGTTTTCTGTATTGACAATTAAGAAAGTTACATGTCAGACTATGCAAAACCTCTTTTGAAGTTCAAATATCGGCTCTAACCCACGGTAAGAGAACAAACAATCATTCGCATTAGTTTAAATCCAATATTATGAAAAATCAACAAAAATAACAGACGTAATTCAAAATTGAAACAAAAAAACAAACACAAGCCATATCTGAATTCCATTCCATGACAGGTAGAATAAGGCATGCTTACTATCAGGTCCGCGCTCTATTTGAATTATTCGTCTAGCCGAAAGCGTTAAGCTTTTTCTCATTTTACTCTCGTAAACAGAAGGAGAACGACGTTTCCGAGAGAAAGATGACTGGCGAAGTTATAGCACACGTTAAGAAATCGCATGAGAGGAAGACCTTAGCTAAGCCTAAAGCACCAGCTGCTCATCCGAAATATGTAGATATGATTAAGGCTGCAGTCGCTTCTTTGAAAGAAAGGAGCGGCTCCTCCAGACAGGCTATTTTGAAGTACATTATGGCAAACTACAAAGTCGGCACAGACCAGAAAGCAGTCAACACCAGAGTTAAGAATGCTTTGAGAAATGGCGTCGACGATGGTAATCTGAAGCAAACAACAGGCACTGGAGCTTCCGGTTCATTCAAACTGGGTGACGTTAAAAGCGCCAAGCCGAGGAAGGCAACGAAGACTGTTGGAAAGAAAACTACTATACTAAAAAAGCAACAAGAAAAAAAGAAAACTGGCGATGAGAAAACACCAACACCAAAAAGGCCGCAATTAATCACTAGTAGAAGACGCCGCAGAAGAGGAAGAAGAGGCAGAATGCCTAGAAAACCACCGAAGAAGAAAAAACCATCGAAAAAGGGGAAAAAAAAATGATGACGAAGGTGGTGGTGACGACGATTAACTTTAAAACTTTCACGTGACCGAAACATCTGTCAACAGCTAAACGGCCGGCTCTTTTCAGGGCCATCAAAATTCTCGAAAATGATTGAAAGTAATCTTTTCTTCATATAACGTATCGATAATAAATTAAATAATCCTTCCCCTACTAGTTAGATTAGGCCTAGACGATTAGTCGTCTGCTACGACAGCCGTAGCCAACTCAAGTCAATAGGCTAGTTCCCATTTTACTCGTTTTTGTATATCTTTATTTCTACCTCATAATTTTAGTGTTTGATTGGAAAAATTCTAATACCACGCCCAATACTCAATAGGTCGTAGTTATTTAGAAATTAGGCGTACTATCTGGCCACAATGAGCTCAGAATGTTAAGCCCATTTTTTTTTAATTAAATCTTCTGCATAAAGTCAAAGATTTTAATTTAATGCAAAAAACAACTCCTAGACTTATTAAACTTAAATTTTGGTGAAAATGAATTGAGTGCTTTGAACAAAGATCCACAGGGATTGAGATATTCAGATACTTTAAAATCCTTTACAGTTACTTTGCATTTTTATAGTGCGTAGGCGAATGAATACCTTGGTAAAGTCTTACATCTACTACATACCTCTACAATTAGAAAATAGGCTTGGTCAATTAATTGTGAACCAGGGGCCTTATTTAAGTGAAGTTTTTAGTTACTTGAAATTGAAGTTGGAGAAGGATGGAAATATGAAAGATGTTTTTTTAATGTTTGATGGTAGGGCAATCAAGAAGGAATTCCACATGACGTCTTCAAAGCTTGTGACGTCTTATGCATATAGTGCGCTATAAAACTCTATGCTGAATATACAAAGAGAACAGTGACATGTTATAAAAATGTTGACATTATGTACGTGGTGTTTTTTTTTAGTGCAAGACTCGATTATCCCCAGCTGGATTACAGTTTCCCGTAATCGTATTCACCGTCTGTTGAGAAGGGGAAACTATGCCGAGCGAGTCGGAGCTGGTACCCTCACTTGGCTGTTGTTTTGGAATACTTTCATTACAAATTATGTCGTGTCGATGAGCTATTTAAGTTTAATAAAATTGAATTTAGTTTGTGCAATTTGAGGGCCTCTCATAGGTCCGCGCTAACACAGTCCTTCTGTTGAATTATATGTGAAAGCCTCTCATAGGTCCGCGCTAACACAGTCCTTCTGTTGAATTATATGTGAAAACCTCTCATAGGTCCGTGCTAACACAGTCCTTCTGTTGAATTATATGTGAAAACCTCTCATAGGTCCGCGTTGACACAGTCCTTCTGTTGAATTATATGTGAAAACCTCTCATAGGTCCGCGTTGACACAGTCCTTCTGTTGAATTATATGTGAAAACCTCTCATAGGTCCGCGCTAACACAGTCCTTCTGTTGAATTATAATATGTGAAAACCTCCCATAGGTACGCGCTAACACAGGTAGGTAGGTAGGTAGATGACAAGTCGTTAGTTGTGATCATGGTTATTCTTCTTGATGCTGGTAGTTGAATGGTAGTTGTTGGTTTGGTTTGGTTTGGTTAGATTATCTGATGGATGTTGGAAAACTGGAAGACCTGAAAAGAAAGGAAGGGGAGAATGTGAGAGGAGGAGAAAAGAAGAAAAAAAGGGGGGGGGGGGAAGCTTTCAACGAAAAAAGGGGAAAAATGTTCTCTTTGGTAATAAAGTTGTAGATGAGTTCCATTATTCTATACCAGTGGTCCGTGGGTGGTGCCAGGATATTCTGTATTGTTGTTGGTATACCATTGGTTTCAAAGTACTCTGTCAGTTGCTTGCGAGCGGATATAACTTCAGACCTGCAATTAGAGGAATTGATAGAAATTGATTGAAGACTGCTTAATGAATCGGATAAGATTACGGCATCCTTGATAGCAAAAAGTTCTGCTGTGAACACTGAACAGTGAGGAGGGCTTCTTTTACTAATGCTGATACCTTTTGCCGGGATACACAAACCGTAACCTGATGCTGAACTGCTCTTGGAACCATCGATGTAGATCTTCAAATGGTCGGTGTATGCAGAATTAATAAGATCAAGAGCGTGAGCCCTTGCTCCTAATGGATTCTCATTCTTGTTGGTACTCTGGATCAGCTGGGTGTTGATTGTCGGGTTGGTAACCTTCCAAAAAGGAGTATCTGACAAGTGACGCTCAAGGAACGTAACTTGATCGAGCTGGTGCTCTCTCGTGAGATTCATCTGGTTCTTTCCGACACGAGTAAATCTTCTGATGCTGGTATACGTTGGACAGCTTTCGGACAAATACTGAAGTTTACCCCAGAATTTATAATAATAATAATAATGCATTTGTATAGCGCCTAATTTCTAGAAAAATTCGACTCAGTGGCGCTGAGTATCTCTGTCACATTTGATATTCACATGTAAACAAGTGTGTCTTAAGACGAGTCTTGAACAATTCAACTGAATTAGAGTCTGTTATGTTCTGTGGTAGCATATTCCATAACCTTGGTGCTGCAGCTGAGAAAGCACGATCCCCGCAAGAAACACGCAAAGTTCTGGGCTGAACCAAACAGTTTTTAGATGATGAACGTGTTTCACGTTCTCCAGATTTGATTTGAAAAAAGTCACTCAGATACTGTGGTACAAGGCCATTAATACACTAATATGTTAAAAGAAGGACTTTATAAATATTGAATACGTTTGTTTATAAGGAGCCAGTGAAGAGTGTTGAGTACAGGTGTGATGTGTTCATATGGTTTTGTCTTTGTGATAATTCTTGCAGCCGTATTCTGTATCTTTTGTAAACTTCCAAGTGAAGAAGCAGGAAGGCCAATCAAGAGGGAGTTACAATAGTCCAGTCTTGACGTTATGAGAGAGTTGACAATTAGTTGGGTCGAATTGGTGTTTAGATATTTGCTGATTTTACCAATCTGGATTAGCTGAAAGTTACACGATTTGGATATAGCAGCGATATTTGAGAGAGAGTTCCTCCCTCCGAAGAGACAAGGGTTTCTCTCCCACCTCCTGAAGCAAAGCACCCTAACCCTAACCCAACCGATTGCAGCCCTGGTGGCGATTGGTATGGTTTTCATCTGTATAACGTCCAATTTCTTTAGTGTGGATTCGAAGGCCGTACCATAAGCAATACAACCATAGTCAATTATTGAACGAACCAGTGACCTGTACACCATCATTAAAACTTCCATTCTGATCAACAGAGAAATTCTACCTATCGGAGATATTACTCTGACCTATTGACCAACCATGTTTTAAACAGTTCACGCGTAGAAATTTTTCACTCGGAGACCAGAAATGAGACGAAACGACTTCATGTAAACAAACCAAATGTCCCAAGATGGATTCCACACTACTCAAACCAATTTATACAAACACATATGAAGAGAATGTATTTTATTTGATCCATACTAAGTGAAAAAGAATAAAAAATTTAAGCAGACTAATGTTATGAGTTCGAAACAACTCATAATGGTGCGAAATGTCTTTAATCGTCTTTCCGGTTTGTAGTCTCGTAACTCAAAAACGCCTCCACTATTAAAAAGAGTTCTGTACTGCAACTTCTTCAGTAAAGACACACTGTTAAATTTGGGAATATTTTTAGCATTTAAGAACTTATTGATATCCTATAGACGTTTTAATATTAAATTTGATGCATAATTTATCATTCAACGAATATCGTTGGCGTCATGGCTGGTGATTAGGTTCGTGTCTATATCTGCGACACATACGGAGCTAGGAAAGATGCGAAGTTTCGTATGTAAAACTTCCAGTGCCTCGACTAACACTGTGCCGCCCAGTGAACACAAAAGTCAGTCCGGGTCGGCAGTCCTATATTGTTAAAATATCGCTAGCAATCGAAATTCTTTAATGTAAAATATAACTGCCCAATTATATGAAATACTGAAACGGTCAACCACTAATATAGCTTACTGAGCAAACTGACACAAGCTTACATCGGCACCTGTCGTCATAGTATGATTTTATAGCGTGATTTCGTCTTACACAGAAATTAAGAAATTTGTGAGGCAGTTCTTTTCGCCAGAACATAATTTCTAAGCTGAACATTTGAGATTTGTGATGACGGCGATGATGATGTTCTGGTTGTCGTGAATAAGTGTTTCGGAATAATTCTTCTGATGTTTTTTTTTTCGCTGTGTTTAGTTTCAAATAAATATCAAATGTCGCCGCATTTCATAGAGACGATTGCATTTCCAGCAACCTAGTTTTCAACTTCGCCTGTTCCATTAATTGCCGCCCAGTAACAATTCCTTAGACGAGGCACTGAAAGCTTCTCTGTTTGCTCCCCATGTGGTACCTGAAACATAACGCATAACATTTAAGATTTTCGATGAACGATTACAGATATACTCAATGTGTTTATTCCAATTGAGCATATCATCAAACTTTACAGATTTCTCTTGCCTGATTTTCACACCATTTAGATCCCTTAAGAAGTCTTGGATCCAACGGAACATGCGACCCCTTTATTAGGTTTAAAAAGTAAGCCATCGACCCATACTAAGTCAAAGTATTTGGATAAATCCAAAAATACTGTACTGAAGTAGTTCTTCCTTCCGAGATGGGCAGCAATGTCATGTTGCAGTCGAACGATTTGATCTGTTGAACGCTTCTCTCTGTAGCCGCTTTGATTATGATCGATGAGACCATTTAGTTCACAGTGGTATATAAGTCTATTATTGACCATCGTCTCAAATGTTTTACATAGAGTCGAGGTCAGAGAAATATGCCTGTATGAACTGCATTTATTTCTGTCCTTTTGCGGTTTTGGTAGAGGGATGACCATTGCTGTTTTCAAACATTCGGAAAATAAAGTGTCTATTAGACGTCATTGATACGCACACTTGACGTCCATACGAGAACGCGCCTGACCTAGTTAACCAGAATCAGGACACGAGGATAATTAGGAGACATTTTGAAAGCCGAACTACTTGTCTTTACCGAAAACGCGTGAAGTTACCATGTTAACAAACTAAACAACCCATGACGTCACTACGTAAACAAAGTGAAAGTGAAAGACGCATCAGAAAATGTCGTGTCGTTCTTACGTCCTGGTTAGCTAGGTCCAAGGTAAGAGCTGAAAAACCAAGCTTTTCCCATAGCCTGTTGGTAAAACAGTGACACAGTCATCTCCATAGTACACAGCTTCCAAGGTTTCAGCCTGTTTGTCCTTCAAAACGATATCTAGAACTGCCAGCTTAACTTTCAAAAATTCAAAGCGTAAATAAATGTTTTCTTCGTGGGCGTCGCCATCTTGAATTATCGCGGACTATTTTGTGATTTGGCTGATTACAGTTTACATATAAATGTCGGTCATTTTAAAATTGTATTATGCTGAAAATTAGGTGTACATGTGGTACGAAGGCTTTATTAAAATTTCATGGCCGTTTTCTTCAATCGACATATTTTGTCGGGCGTAATAATTCTAATGGACTCCAACTAGGTTCGGGTCTGTTATTTCTATGACGTAAGAACGACGCGATAGTTTCGGATGACTTGACGTCATTATGATCACGTGACTACTTGAAATGACAACAAAGGCGGCTGCCACAACAATTCGTCGGCTTCGATTAAAAGATGCTATAAAATCGTTGTTTACCGGGGAATATCGCAGATTTTTTTTCAGGGTAGTGTCTGAACATAATGTTTTTACTAATAATAAAGTTTTTATTTCTCAACTAATGTGCGGAGCCCCCTTTTAAAGTGAAAATTTGCTTGTTTTCTGTATTGAAAATTAAGAAAGTTACATGTCAGACTATGCAAAACCTCTTTTGACGTTCAAATATCGGCTCTAACCCATGGTAAGAGAACAAACAATCATTCGTATTAGTTTAATTCCATTATTATGAAAAATCAACAAAAATAACAGACGTAATTCAAAATTGAAACAAATAAACAAACACAAGCCATATCTGAATTCCATTCCATGACAGGTAGAATAAGGCATGCTTACTATCAGGTCCGCGTTCTATTTGAATTCGTCTTGCCAACGAACGCGTTTAGATTTTTCTCATTTTACTCTCGTTCACAGAAGGAGAACGACGTTTCCGAGAGAAAGATGACTGGCGAAGTTTTAGCACACGTTAAGAAATCGCATGAGAGGAAGACCTCAGCTAAGCCTAAAACACCAGCTGCTCATCCGAAATATGTAGATATGATTAAGGCTGCAGTCGCTTCTTTGAAAGAAAGGAGCGGCTCCTCCAGACAGGCTATTTTGAAGTACATTATGGCAAACTACAAAGTCGGCACAGACCAGAAAGCAGTCAACACCAGAGTTAAGAATGCTTTGAGAAATGGCGTCGACGATGGTAATCTGAAGCAAACATCAGGTACAGGAGCTTCCGGTTCATTCAAACTGGGTGACGTTAAAGGCGCCAAGCCGAGGAAGGCAACGAAGACTGTTGGAAAGAAAACTACTATACTCAAAAAGCAACAAGAAAAAAAGAAAACTGGCGATGAGAAAACACCAACACCAAAAAGGCCGGAAGTAATCACTAGTAAAAGACGCCGCAGAAAAGTAAGAGGCAGAAAGGGGGGGAGAAGAAGACCAATGAGGGGCAGAAGACCAATGAGAAGGCCAACACCAGATGACGACGACGACGACGAAGGTGGTGGTGGTGGTGAGGACGATTAACTTTAAAACTTTAACGTGGCCGAAAAATCTGTAACTAAACGGCCGGCCCTTTTCAGGGCCATCAAAATTCTCGAAAATGATTGAAAGTAGTCTTTTCTTTATATAACGTATCGATAATAAATTAAATAATCCTTCCCCTATGTAGCCCCAACCATAGAGATATAATAACTTGGATCTTAAGAGTTAGATTAGGCCTAGACGATTAGTCGTCTGCTACGACAGCCGTAGCCAACTCAAGTCAATAGGCTAGTTCCCATTTTACTCGTTTTTGTATATCTTTATTTCTACCTCATAATTTTAGTGTTTTGATGGGAAAAATTCTAATACCACGCCCAATACACAATAGGTCGTAGTTATTTAAAAATTAGGCGTACTATCTGGCCACAATGAGCTCAGAATCGCGTTTAGCCCATTATTTTTTAATGAAATCTTCTGCATAAAGTCAAAGATCTTAATTTAATGCAAAAAAAAAAACAACTCCTTTAGTGCAAGACTCGATTATCCCCAGCTGGATTACAGTTTCCCGTAATCGTATTCACCGTCTGTTGAGAAGGGGAAACTATGCCGAGCGAGTCGGAGCTGGTGCCCTCACTTGACTGCTGTTTTGGAATACTTTCATTACAAATTATGTCGTGTCGATGAGCATTTTAAGTTTAATAAAATTGAATTTAGTTTGTGCAATTTGAGGGCCTCTCATAGGTCCGCGCTAACACAGTCCTTCTGTTGAATTATATGTGAAAACCTCTCATAGGTCCGCGCTAACACAGTCCTTCTGTTGAATAATATGTGAAAACCTCTCATAGGTCCGCGCTGACACAGTCCTTCTGTTGAATTATATGTGAAAACCTCTCATAGGTCCGCGCTAACACGGTTCTGTTGAATTGGTAAGCAGTCATTTAGGCACGCATTTTTAAGCTCACATGCACACATCTTTAAGTCACACGGTCAGATAGGCACAGTGTTATTTAGTCACAGTGATTGAATGTGTGCCTTAATCACTGTGCCTATATGACGTGTGCCAAAATTTAGTGTGTCTAAAAAGAGTGTGCCTAATTGAATATGTGCCTAATTAAAAGTGTGCCTAAATGGTTGTGAATAATTAACACTATGCCTATCTGACCGTGTGACTAAAAGAAGTGTGCCTAAAGTACTGTGTCTAAATCATGTGTGCCTAAATGACAGTGACATGCACAAACATGATCCGCACCAATCCGCAATCCTCGGCAGTTTTCGTAAACCATAATCTGTCTCGATAATGAATGGTGTTTTGGTGCACTTGCCTTATTGTGTTGACTAGTCCGAAACCTCTAAACATGGTCTGACTTTATTTACTGTTCTCTGATAGATATTTCAACATTTATCGGCTATAAAGGAGTAAAAAATCGATGGCTTCGGACTAAATATTTGGATTCCTCACGAATGTTTATGTAAGCACGTGTTCTGTTGTGTTGACACAAAAATGTCCACTGTTTTGATTCTGAAAATTTTAAGAAATAAAACCAGTAAAATTAAGGTAAAGATTTATTTGTTATTGTTGATGGCATGGTCACTTGAGCTGATAGCCGTACAGCAAGTCAAGGTAGATACTGACTGTAATTTAAAAAACTGCAACAATTTTCCAATATAGACCACTTACTTAAAGCGATACGGGTGTTTAGGTATTTTATCTTCCAGTCGTACGAAATTAAAGCGATACAGTTTTATAAAAAATAATTCATTTGTTTATGAAAATAACAATATCGGATGAAACAATAAACCCATGCCCTGTGTACTACAGATTGTGCATGTCCTGGCAAGTTTACCTCAGTGTGTACTACATGGCTTTTGTCTTTCCGCTTACCATATCAGAAGCAGAAAACTCAGTAGAAACGAGAATTGTATTTTTGAAATTACTAATTGTTGTGTTAAGGTGAAGTAAATTTGATAAATCTTCTTGTGACTTGTCATAATTACTATACAATATATTATTGTCTTATTGTAATCAAGAAACCAAGTACTGACGATCCGAACCGCAAAACGAAACTCGAAATCCAAAAGGACATTTTGACGAAACATAGGTAACAGCTTAAGAACTTTTCACATGAGGAATTATATCAATCATACATATGAGTAAGTATATCATAATGAAAAGTGGCATCAGGTGTCTGGTTATTTCAAGTTTCGGCTTACTGCCTTCTATTAGCGAATCATCAACGTTTAGTCTGTAGCACACACGATCACGTTTTATTGTTTCGTCTGAAAGACTTCACTATTTTCCCATGATGACTATCTTTAAAATCGAATGGAATCTTGTCATAGGACTTCAAAGTGATAGGCTCCATAATTTCCCTTTTCTAATGGGTCCATATACGCCGACATTCGACAACAGGGTAGGGGATAAAATCCGTCACTCTATAGGTATAATGAACATTGTCAACTCTGGAATGGCGCAGATAGACACTATTAATACCCCCAACAAACAAAATGGTACCCCTCTTTTCAATCCATTTGAGAAATTATCATTACAAGGACATTACGTTTACTACAGACCACAATGAATTAAAATTACCTCCCTTTGACACGAGTAACGCTTTGGATCAGGGTATCCTTGCACGAAGCCTTCCTAAGCTATGGGTGCCCGTAAGTCCACACATAAACCTTAAGTACAAGCTTTAAGTGTTTTTGCAAAACCAACGTACGTTATGAATGCCCGTAAGTTACGGCTAAAGTCCCCCGTAACTTACACATGGTCCCGACTGCCCGTAACTTTTATACGTAATGCTTTTAAAATGATAAAATTTAATGGAAATTGTCTAAAAATATAAAAATATTAGTTATTGTATTAATCAAAAGCTTTCAAACATGTATATATCATTTTCTCCATTTTTCCGTTTATTTAAATATTCATGTTCATGTTGTTATTTTTTTTAATGCGGGACAAGCTTCTGACAAACATTATTTTGAGAAAGCAGATATAGGGGAAAGCAGATATAGGGGAATAGACGTTGCAAAACAAAAAGGTCATCTTTGATTGAATCCAACAAAAGTAATATATACATTGCTAAATCTATATAGAGATAGCTTGCCTGGCAAGTTAATGTACGCCCATAGGCAGCTGTCTAAAATGATAATGTTAATTACAAATTTTCTCATATTAAAAAAAAACTTTGAAAGAATACTATCTCTTACTACCTTGGTTCCCAACCTTTTGTACCATTCAACCCCTATTTTTTTTTTTAACGCAATCTCCTTGTACCGCTGCGGATACCGTAAGTCCAATCTGGACGTCCGCGCAACAATGGGTCAGGATTGACTCCAATGACCACGACTGGAAGCACGATAAGATGCGATCCGTTGATAATATATGATAAGATGATACGATGATCGCAAGTAAAAATAATGTTTCTGGTTGAACGGTTCTAAAAGTTTTTACTATTAACACGACTGATCTCACGATGCCATAAGATCTGATAGGATCACCAGACCACGATTTGAATCAGGTTGCCAATCGAAAATTGGATAGATCGGATGGATTTTCATTATCACAATTTGCAGCAAAATTGAAATCTAGGACTTAATGTGTCTTAAAGGGAATGTCTGACTACTTTCATGAACAAAAAAGATTTCTGAAATATGAAAATCATCTATGTAGCCTCTACCTGACCAACCTGATTTTTTAAGTTTCACTGCCAAACAGAGTGTGCTTATTAATAAATGCTAAAAACCAGAATAAGTATAATACATTTTGGGGTTTATTTAGCTTTAATCCGTACATCAAAATATAAAAGTCTATAAATTCTTTAATACGTTTACATAAATCTTTTTAGGCGTTCAAAAATTGGCAACTCACAAATATTGTATACATTTTTTTTAGATTTTGGTCAATAACTTTCAATAATTTAAGACAGAAGTTTTCTAACCTCAAAGTAGTCAAACATTCCCTTTAAGTTGAGAAATATCTGAACATTAATAATCAAAAGTTTCAAATATGTGATTCAAAAACTGGCGTCACCAAGTGTAAAGCGATTCACCAGACATAGACTTATTAGTAACTATGTGTTAATAATATTTATCAATATTGAAATTTTATTTTACAAAATATACATAAATAGCTTACTTAGGCCTATATTGTTATAAAGTTCATTAGTAGAATTCACACAAATTTGCATTTGTACAATTCCAAAATGACCAAATCTTATAACAAACCGGTAATTAAAACCTTCGTACGCCTATTTTTTAACATAATCTCCCGGTACCCCTTCGGTCACAGGTAAGTAACAATAAGAGCCAACATGAAAGTAATATGATATTTGTAGCTACTATTACAGTTGTTGGTGATTGACGTATGTATTTATTGTTAAATATAAGATGTAATAATTATGTCAATTATAAGGTGAAATAAACTAAAATAAGGTAGATTGATTAATATTATAGGCCTATAACACTACTTTTTAAAATTGACCAAGAGGCTTCTCAGGTACCCCTTTATGGCGCTGTATTTGGTTCAAAATAGGATCCAAATCTGATTGTACAAATTCTTAAAATCACGTAGTCATTTCTAAACTAGAAAAGACGAATCTTATAAATCTAAGTATGTTTTACGTATAATATGTCCTATTTCATGACTTTCTAGAACGTAATTTAGACCGTAGACTTTGTAGAACGCAGAACGCGGATTGTAATCTTTGGAACATCACCTCTGGATCGTATCAACTGAATCGTAATCTTTAGAACTTCACCACTGGATCGTATCAACTGAATCGTAATCTTCAGAACTTCAACATTGAAACGTTATAACTGAATCGTAATCTTCGGATCGTAATTTAGAGCTTTGAATATCACGGAAATTACTTGACATTTTCTGCTCATCATTATTGCTCGTGTTGCTAACACAAAGCCTACGATGTCGTTATTATTCCAACAAGCTCCGTTTACTAAAATATTCCTACATCAGATCAAATGTATCTATTATATTTTTTCAATGGGTATTGTAATAGTATGCTAATATTCATTAGAGAAAATCAATTCCAGTCAATTAATGAATACTGATTAAAAATTTAATAATATCATTAATAGTTATCATGCGTAAACTCATTTAGACCAAAGCTGAAAACATAAAAACTTGTTGATGTTGCCACGTTGTTCCGATGAAAACATGTCGTTTGAGATTTTATAGATCGATATGACATGCCTGATAGTGGTTATTTTATCCTACTTCAACAGAACTTTAATGTACATTGCAATAAATTCAACAACGACAGGATAAATATCACTTGTATTCGTCTAGTTTTGTGAATTTTTTCGGATTTAAGAGGTTTTCTGGTTTGTTGTCTATGACATCAGGTGAGTCAATTCATCATGTAATACCCATCTTGGCTTATAATGCAGAGACAGAACGATCTCATCGTGCATTTTGTGATACGAACACATTAAATTGAGGCCGGGGAAATTCACTGATTTGAGTTTCAAGTGGTAATAACTGTCGCCATTTTAAAATTCAACATGGCGACCATCCCGAATCTATAATTGTTGATATTTCTGAATCTATATAGCTATAACTTGTGCACATTTGGGGTTGGGAGCATCCAATGTATAAAACTTTGGGGTAGTCCACTACTATTCAACTATTACTCTGGATTTTGTCATGTTTTTGGATGCTATTTTGATAAACGGAATTGTATTTTTATTAGTAGAAATCGACTGTTATTGATTCCATAGACATCAAAATTATGCAAAATTATGCAAATTTATAAATGATATACCATTTCAAAATGGCGACTGATCCGTTACATCCGGGTCATATTTTATAATATAATACCGTTTTGTGTGAAGATGTCAAACATATTGCAAAAAGATTTTTTCGAATATCTTCAATATTCTGGAAGTTAGAGTTTGTATGTTTACAACCTGAAATGATATCGAAATTTTGAAAATTTTTCTTGTTTACAATCAAAATGTCTATCCACCTGTAAGTTTTCAAATTGATCCAAGTTAATTTGCAAAAACATGCTCCAAAAGTCAGCGATAAATTTGTCAAAGTGGATGTGTACTATTTTGAAGAAAATCGTTTGAAAAGTCAAACAAAAAACGATCGGTTGAAAAATGGAGGTGAAAATGGCAAAACAAATCACATTTTTGTGATTAAACGGCATGCTTAATGATTTGTATTAAATTTTTTTTATTTGCTTTGAATAATATATTTTATTTACTGGAAAGGATACTATAATCTTAAACACATATTTATAAACTAGTGTGTGTAACGTCTTGTGTACAGTGTGTGTAACGTCTTGTGTACAGTGTGTGTAACGTCTTGTGTACAGTGTGTGTAACAGTGCCTCGTCTAAGGAATTGTTACTGGGCGGCAGTTAATTGAACAAGCGATGTTGAAAACTAGATCGCCGAAAATGCAATCAGTGAAACAGACATCATACCGTTGATGAAAACAACATATTATTTTTATATCTGTTATATCATGTTAGTTATATTTTACATTAAAGAATTTCGATTGCTAGCGATATTTTAACAATATAGGCCTGCCGACCGGGACTGACTTTTGTGTTCACTGGGCGGCAGAATACCGTCACTGCGCGGCATCGCTGCCGCCTAGTCACAGTGTTAGTCGAGGCACTGGTGTGTAACGTCTTGTGTACAGTGTTTGTAACGTCTTGTGTTCAGTGTCTGTAACGTCTTGTGTACAGTGTCTTTAACGTCTGGTGTACAGTGTCTGTAACGTCTTGTGTACAGTGTTTGTAACGTCTTGTGTACAGTGTCTGTAACGTCTTTTGAACAGTGTCTGTAACGTCTTGTGTACGGTGTCTGTAACGTCTTGTGTACAGTGTTTGTAACGTCTTGTGTACAGTGTCTGTAACGTCTTGTGTACAGTGTCTTTAACGTCTTGTGTACAGTGTTTGTAACGTCTTGTGTACAGTGTCTGTAACGTCTTGTGTACAGTGTCTGTAACGTCTTGTGTACAGTGTCTTTAACGTCTTGTGTACAGTGTCTGTAACGTCTTGTGTACAGTGTTTGTAACGTCTGGTGTACAGTGTGTGTAACGTCTGGTGTACAGTGTCTTTAACGTCTTGTGTACAGTGTGTGTAACGTCTTGTGTACAGTGTTTGTAACGTCTTGTGTACAGTGTCTGTAACGTCTTGTGTACAGTGTCTTTAACGTCTTGTGTACAGTGTTTGTAACGTCTTGTGTACAGTGTCTGTAACGTCTTGTGTACAGTGTCTGTAACGTCTTGTGTACAGTGTGTGCAACGTCTTGTGTACAGTGTCTGTAACGTCTTGTGTACAGTGTATGTAACGTCTTGTGTACAGTGTATGTAACGTCTTGTGTACAGTGTGTGTAACGTCTTGTGTACAGTGTCTGTAACGTCTTGTGTACAGTGTTTGTAACGTCTTGTGTACAGTGTCTGTAACGTCTTTTGAACAGTGTCTGTAACGTCTTGTGTACGGTGTCTGTAACGTCTTGTGTACAGTGTTTGTAACGTCTTGTGTACAGTGTCTGTAACGTCTTGTGTACAGTGTCTTTAACGTCTTGTGTACAGTGTTTGTAACGTCTTGTGTACAGTGTCTGTAACGTCTTGTGTACAGTGTCTGTAACGTCTTGTGTACAGTGTGTGCAACGTCTTGTGTACAGTGTCTGTAACGTCTTGTGTACAGTGTATGTAACGTCTTGTGTACAGTGTATGTAACGTCTTGTGTACAGTGTGTGTAACGTCTTGTGTACAGTGTCTGTAACGTCTTGTGTACAGTGTGTGTAACGTCTTGTGTACAGTGTCTGTAACGTCTTGTGTACAGTGTCTGTAACGTCTTGTGTACAGTGTCTGTAACGTCTTGTGTACAGTGTCTTTAACGTCTTGTGTACAGTGTGTGTAACGTCTTGTGTACAGTGTATGTAACGTCTTGTGTACAGTGTCTGTAACGTCTTGTGTACAGTGTCTGTAACGTCTTGTGTACAGTGTCTGTAACGTCTTGTGTACAGTGTCTTTAACGTCTTGTGTACAGTGTCTGTAACGTCTTGTGTACAGTGTTTGTAACGTCTGGTGTACAGTGTGTGTAACGTCTTGTGTACAGTGTGTGTAACGTCTGGTGTACAGTGTCTTTAACGTCTTGTGTACAGTGTGTGTAACGTCTTGTGTACAGTGTCTTTAACGTCTTGTGTACAGTGTCTTTAACGTTTTGTGTACAGTGTCTGTAACGTCTTGTGTACAGTGTCTGTAACGTCTTGTGTACAGTGTCTGTAACGTCTTGTGTACAGTGTCTGTAACGTCTTGTGTACAGTGTCTGTAACGTCTTGTGTACAGTGTTTGTAACGTCTTGTGTACAGTGTTTGTAACGTCTTGTGTACAGTGTTTGTAACGTCTTGTGTACAGTGTCTGTAACGTCTTGTGTACAGTGTCTTTAACGTTTTGTGTACAGTGTCTGTAACGTCTTGTGTACAGTGTTTGTAACGTCTTGTGTACAGTGTATGTAACCTCTTGTGTACAGTGTTTGTAACGTCTTGTGTACAGTGTCTTTAACGTCTTGTGTACAGTGTCTGTAACGTCTTGTGTACAGTGTCGTTAACGTTTTGTGTACAGTGTCTTTAACGTCTTGTGTACAGTGTTTGTAACGTCTTGTGTACAGTGTCTGTAACGTCTAGTGTACAGTGTCTTTAACGTCTTGTGTACAGTGTCTTTAACGTCTTGTGTACAGTGTCTGTAACGTCTTGTGTACAGTGTCTGTAACGTCTTGTGTACAGTGTTTGTAACGTCTTGTGTACAGTGTTTGTAACGTCTTGTGTACGGTGTTTGTAACGTCCAAATTATAATCTGCCCCCCCCCCCCCCCCCCCTAACGTCAAATCCTGTATCCGCCCCTGTTAACTGTTATTAATATCTAGTGATTATTATACGAAAAAGCTGTATACGATAAGTGGAAATGTGCTTTCGAAGACTTATACAAACGCGAAGAAAGCGACTTATTCGATTCTAATCATTTTACAAACGTGGTAAGAAACAAAGGGCTAATTGAAACTGATATGCTAATGACTGCGTATGAACCTAACCCTGATATCGATCGTGACATTTCTCTTGATGAAATAACTTTGATAGTGATGAAATCTAAAAATCGAAAATCAGTGGGAATTGACAATATACCCTATGAAATATTAAAACTATCCCCAATCATAAAGGTAATACACAGCCTGTATCAAAACATATTTGAATGTAGCCTGATTCCGGAAATTTGGCGAAAGGCATTGCTACATCCAATCCACAAGGATCCGTCTACTGATAAAAGAGTTCCGCTTCACTACAGATCCATTAGTCTCTTAACATGTACATCGAAACTCTATAGTAGTTTTCTTAATAGTAGAATCACTGCATATCTAGAATCAAATGACTTACTCGCTGATGAGCAAAATGGGTTCCGAAAAGCAAGATCATGCGAGGATCACATATTCACACTAAGTAGTATAATACGAAATCGTGGGTCCGTATTCGCAGCCTTTATCGATTTAAAAAAAGCCTTCGATTTTGTGAACAGAGAAATGTTGTTGTATAAAGTGTTGCAGCAGAACATAGATGGTAAAATATATAAATCGCTGAAAAACATTTATAGATATACCTCAGCTTGTGTCAGTATAAACAATCAACTCACTGAGTGGTTTGAATGTAAATCGGGTGTTAGACAGGGTGATAATTTGTCACCAACGCTTTTTTCAATATTCATAAATGATCTATCATGTGACATTAAAGATCTCAATGTAGGTACTAGTATTCGAGTAGGTAATACAAATGTATCAATGTTGCTATATGCTGATGACGTTGTGTTTATTGCTGATAATGCACACAATCTCCAATTAATGCTCGACAAACTTAATGAGTGGTGTATCAAATGGCGAATGTTGGTTAACACATCAAAATCGAAATGTATACACTTCCGAACAAGCAATAGGATACGCAGTGAACTTCAATTTCAGATTGGTGATCACCTGATAGAGACCGTATCGAACTATAAGTATCTAGGTGTAGTTTTCCAAGAAAATGGAAAATTTACGAATACTGCTGAAACGCTAGGAACAGCAGGAGGCGGGCTCTTGGAGCAGTCATATCTAGACTTCATCGTATGAAACAATTTGGTTTTAAAACATTTATAAAACTATACGAATCGTGTGTTATATCTATCCTAGACTATTCGTGTGCTGTTTGGGGATATAAACAATATGTACCTCTAGACAAAGTTCATAATAGAGCACTGCGATACGGTTTAGGGGTCCATAGGTTTACACCAATCCAAGCAATGTATGGAGATGTCGGTCTTATGCCAAGTAATCAACGGAGATGGCTTAAAATGTTTAAGTTCTGGAACAGACTGGTCGGTCTGGACACAGAGCGACTGACAAAACAAGTGTCTGATAACGACTATGAGCTGTCCTCTAATAACACAAACTGGTGTACTGATATTAAAAAACTGTTTGTAAAATTTAACACGTTACAAATGTATAATAATAAGTCATTAGTTGATATTAACGTTATCGAATCTAAAATCAACGAATTTATTCAAGATTCGTGGTACTTAAAGATTCGTAACTCTCCTAAATTAAGAACCTACACCTCATTTTATCAGGAAGAAGGATACCTTAAACTTAATCTGACAAGAGCTGAACGCTCAATATTAGCCCAGTTCAGGTGTGGTATACTTCCCCTGAGGATTGAAACCGGTAGGTTCGTCGGCGAAAAGCCCGAAGAACGTGTCTGTCAAATGTGCGAACATGTCAGCATGGAAGACGAAACATATTTTATGATTGAATGTCCATTCTACGCAGATTTAAGGACTCACTGGTTCGACAGAACTCTCCCTAGTGACGCATTTGCCCATTTACCAGCCGCTGAGAAATTAGTAACTCTATTGACACAATTTCCTCGTAAAAGTGCCAAATTCTTACAGCAAGCATTTTCAAAAAGACGTAGAAAATTGTATAACTGATATATTAATGTGTCTAGTTATGTACTTGTATGAATTTGTATATATGAGTGTGTATATATACTTGTATTTTGTATTTGTATTTGTATATCTGTATGTATATAGAATAAGCCAAATTTATCACTAACTGATTGTTGAGAAAACCACAATCTAAAAGTGACATTGGGCCGGGTGTTCGATAGTATTGATTTGTATGTATATTTATTATAACACATGCCACGGTAATAAATAATTACTAACTTTCTTACTTATTATATTAAAACAAGACATATTGTTTCACATATTAAAATCTTTATAAATGATATTTTAAGGTTAGGTTTATAATGTATATAGTAAGAAAGTTGATGTTGTGTATAAATGGAGGAATGTTTATAACGTGTGCTGTTATGGTGCTGAATATGTCAATACAAAACAGGAAGCGTAAGTATGAGAATTATTTAATTGTATCTCGCCTGGTGCCATGATCATAGAAGTGAATTTTTAATATGTACTGTAGATTAAAATCTGGAATTCATATACTATATAATGTTCTGAGGTCAATCAAGTCGTCATCAGTCGCAGTGGAACAAACTTTTCTGTTGCTGGCAATTTTGCGACGTAGATAGGATCTCGCCTTGGGATGAAACTTTGTGCGCGTTGGTCTTACTGGAGCATTAGTTTCGGAAGATAGATTCGTCGGTGGCATATCTCGATTATATTATAAGCTTCTTTCTTTAATCTCGTCAGTTATCATAACCAACCAACATATTTTCATAACCAACCAACATACTTTCATAACCAACCAACATATTTTCATAACCAACCAACATATTTTCATAACCAACCAACATATTTTCATAACAAACCAACAAATTTTCATAACAAACCAACATATTTTCATAACCAACCCAAATATTTTCATTACCATCCCAAATATTTTCATAACCAACCAAAATATTTTCATAACAAACCCAAATATTTTCATAACCAACCAACATATTTTCATAACAAACCAACATATTTTAATAAACAACCAACATATTTTAATAACCTACCAACATATTTTCATAACCAACCAACATATTTTCATAACCAACCAACATATTTTGATAAACAACCAACATATTTTCATAACCAACCAAAATATTTTCATAACCAACCATCATATTTTCATAACCTACCAACATATTTTCATAACCAACCAACATATTCTAATAAACAACCAACATATTTTCATAACAAACCAACATATTTTAATAAACAACTAACATATTTTAGTAACCTACCAACATATTTTAATAACCTATCAACATTTTTCATAACCAACCAACATATTTTCATAACCAACCAACATATTTTCATAACCAACCAACATATTCTAATAACCTATCAACATATTTTCATAATCAACCAACATATTTTCATAACAAACCAACATATTTTCATAACCAGCCAACATATTTTCATAACAAACCCAAATATTTTCATAACCATCCAACATATTTTCATAACCAACCCAAATATTTTCATGACCAACCAAAATATTTTCACAACCAACCAACATATTTTCATAACCTATCAACATATTTTCATAACCAACCATCATATTTTCATAACAAACCAACACATTTTCATAACCAGCCAACATATTTTCATAACCAACCCAAATATTTTCATAACCAACCAAAATATTTTCATAACCAACCAACATATTTTCATAACAAACCAACATATTTTCATAACCAACCAACATATTTTCATAACAAACCAACAAATTTTCATAACCAACCAACATATTTTCATAACAAACCAACATATTTTCATAACAAACCAACATATTTTCATAACAAACCAACATATTTTCATAACCAACCAACATATTTTAATAACCTACCAACATATTTTAATAACCTATCAACATATTTTCATAACCTACCAACATATTTTCATAAACAACCAACATATTTTCATAACCAACCAATATATTTTAATAACCTACCAACATATTTTCATAACCAAACAACATATTTTAATAACCTACCAACATATTTTAATAACCTACCAACATATTTTCATAAACAACCAACATATTTTCATAACCAACCAATATATTTTAATAACCTACCAACATATTTTCATAACCAACCCAAATATTTTCATAACCAACCAACATATTTTGATAACCAACCAACATATTTTCATAACCAACCAACATATTTTCATAACCAACCAACATATTTTCATAACAAACCCAAATATTTTCATAACAAACCCAAATATTTTCATAACAAACCCAAATATTTTAATAACCAACCAACATATTTTCATAACCAACCAACATATTTTAATAACCTATCAACATATTTTCATAACCAACCAACATATTTTCATAACCAACCAACATATTTTCATAACCTATCAACATATTTTAATAACCAACCAACATATTTTAATAACCTACCAACATATTTGAATAACCTACCAACATATTTTCATAACCAACCAACATATTTTAATAACCTATCAACATATTTTCATAACCAACCATCATATTTTCATAACCTACCAACATATTTTCATAACCATCCAACATATTTTAATAACCAACCAACATATTTTCATAACAAACCAACATATTTTGATAAACAACTAACATATTTTCATAACCAACCAAGATATTTTCATAACTTACCAAGATATTTTAATAACCAACCAACATATTTTCATAACCAACCATCATATTATCATAACCAACCAACATATTGTCATAACCAACCAAGATATTTTCATAACCAACCAACATATTTTCATAATAAACCAACATATTTTAATAACCAACCAACATATTTTGAATAACCAACCAACATATTTTGAATAACCAACCAACATATTTTCATAACCAATCAACATATTTTCATAACCAACCATCATATAATCATAACCAACCAACATATTTTAATAAACAACCAATATATTTTAATAACCTACCAACATATTTTCATAACCAACCAACATATTTTAATAACCTACCAACATATTTTAATAACCTATCAACATATTTTCATAAACAACCAACATATTTTAATAACCAACCAACATATCTTAATAAACAACCAACATATTTTCATAACCAACCAACATATTTTCATAAACAACCAACATATTTTCATAACCAACCAATATATTTTCATAACCAACCAACATATTTTCATAACCTACCAACATATTTTAATAACCTATCAACATATTTTCATAAACAACCAACATATTTTCATAACCAACCAATATATTTTAATAAACAACCAACATATTTTCATAACCAACCAACATATTTTCATAAACAACCAACATATTTTCATAACCAACCAATATATTTTAATAACCTACCAACATATTTTCATAACCAACCAACATATTTTAATAACCAACCAACATATTTTAATAAACAACCAACATATTTTCATAACCAACCAACATATTTTAATAAACAACCAACATATTTTCATAACAAACCAACATATTTTAATAACCTATCAACATATTTTCATAACCAACCATCATATTTTGATAAACAACCATCATATTTTAATAAACAACCAACATATTAGTTTAGAAAACATCTTTACAATCCCTTTAATTAAAGCTACCTGACCTAATTTATTTGGCACACTAGAAATAATAAAACCAAGCACGTACGATCCCAACCGTAAAACAAATCTCGAAATCCATTGAAGACATTGGCAATACATTGGTAGTAGCTCATGGACCTTTTATTTCAGGAAGTATATCAATAAATGAGTAAATATTTTATAATGATAAGTGGTATCAGGTGTCTAGAAGAGTTAGCATACCCTGCTTGGCGCCACACCCACCACTGCTGCCCAATGACTAACTCTTATTTTTTTTTTAGATACAACAAATCGTGATACACAGTCGACTGTTGACCAAATTATAGATGAACAACACTTCCCAATCATTTACTTTATCACCCCTACCTACTCTCGTCCAACTCAGATAGCAGATTTAACTCGATTAGTTCAAACTTTATATTCAATAAAACGATTAACATGGATATTAGTGGAGGATTCTAAAAACAAAACCCAACTTGTGACAACATTTTTAGCAAAATATAACATAAATAGTGTTCATTTGAATGCTAAAACACTGGTAGGGGCTGTACACAGAGGCTTAAACCAAAGGAATGCTGCTTTAAATTGGATACGTAGAAATCACGTTGTGGGGAGAGATAAAGCTTTGATATATTTCGGTGATGATGATAACTCTTATGCTTGGTTGTTATTTGACGAGGTACGTATTTTATCGTGAAGGCTTGCAAGAACCACAGACGTCAGAATGGAAATTGGAATGGCGCAAATTGATGCTATCAGTGTCCCCGATACACATACGAAGTTTAGAAATACACTTTACAATTCTTTAAACATCCGTTATCACAATGTCGGCTACAGAGTAACTTAACAATTACAATTCGTCAGCCTGATTGAAGTAGATTATCATTAATGTTGTTATAAATAATGATGATAATAATGATTGTTTTGTACGGAGCCCCTTACACGCAGTGTAAATATTTTTTTTATTATTTCGTTTAATCGAAATAATTAATTCGTTTAAACGAAATAATTATTTCGATTAAACGAAATAATAGCATTTATTTCGTTTAAACGAAATAATTATTTCGATTAAACGAAATAATTATTTTGATTAAACGAAATAATTATTTCGATTAAACGAAATATTTATTTCGTTGAAAACGAAATAAATCTTTACTTATATTTTTTCTGTTGAGCATACATTTATTTTATTATTTCGTTTAAACGAATTATTTTATTTCGTTTAAACGAAATAATTAATTCGTTTAAACGAAATAATTTAAATCGTTTAAACGAAATAGTCAAATTAATTCGTTTAAACGAAATAATTAATTCGTTTAAACGAAATAATTTAAATCGTTTAAACGAAATAGTCAAATTAATTCGTTTAATCGAAATAATTAATTCGTTTAAAAGAAATAATTATTTCGTTTAAACGAATTAATTATTTTGTTTAAACGAAATAACTTTTTAAAAAAGTATTTCCACTGCGTGTTAGGGGCTCCGTAGTTTTGAGCGTTATGATTATTATTATATTATTTCTAGATGAGAAAGACGAAGCAGGTCGGTGTTTTACCTGTTGGTTTAAGTGGTGCCATGGATCCTGGTGGAAAACCAATTGTTAAAAATGGAAAGGTAAAATAAAATAGTAAATATCAGCCATTATTCTGAGGTCAATGTTTTGTTTTGCAAGTGACTATTTTTCTTTTAGTTTTCTGGTCGATGTTTTAAATCGGCAAGTTAATTGTTTTTTTAAGTTTTGTTTTGACAATTATAACACTTTGAAATATCTTCAAGATTCCGGGATTCAGAATTTTCATGTTCTGATAAGTATTGATAATAATCCATGTCGTCACGATCAGAACACAAGCGCCTAAGTCAGTTTTTGATGATTTGGAGTTAGCCCCCCTATGATCTAAATTGGCCTGTTTCCCACCTTTTCACAAACGCCTATATCAGCAGCCAATCAGATAACTTTGTTTTCCCGCTTTTTTACACAATCGCCCTTGTGAACTCGATGACTTAGGCAGTGTTTGGATAGTGACTTCTATGCAATCGTGGAAGTTACACTTATGCTCAAGTCCCACAATCCGGTGTATTGTGTTGCTCAAGTCAATGCCCAAGTCACAATTTTATGGATCTAAGTCCAATTTCTCCTAGTCAAATTACACAACAAAGATAATCAATGTGAGTGGTGATATGTTCTTCAACTGTGAACAAACCACCATTAAATAAGTTTGGTCAGAAACATGATGTTGAAATCAGAAGCATTTTTCCGCTTTACTCAAAACCCTTTAAATCGACTTATGCGATTGTGTTCTGATCGTGACGATGTTGTTTTTTCTAATCAAGGTTGTAAGTTTCTTAGGATGGAATACTAAGAACAGAAAATTTGCTTTAGACATGGCTGGATTTGTATTCAACGCTGATCTGCTGTTTAAATATCCAACTTTGAGATTCATAAAGGGAAAACCAGGATTTTTAGAAACAAATTTCCTTCAACAATTTGTAAAGATACAAGACATGGAACCTTTGGCAAACAACTGTACAGAGGTAAAAACAGGTTTAAATACCGTTTTGTATTGTGGTGTATTTGTATTATACTGTGTATGCTGCCGAAATAGGGCTAACAATACAATAAATATCTATATATCTATCTATACCGTTTTGTATAATGTTCCACTGACATGCCATATTCTAATCATATTTTAAAGGTTTATTTTGATTTGCTTTCTCCTCTCGTCCCCTCGACAGTTGGAAATCGAAAATAAGAGCAGGCTAATATCGCTGTCCTGGCAAATTTTCCCTTATTGCACACAGCATGGCGCTTGCCCGTCCTCTATTAGTCCATATAGGTGCAGAAAAGCAGGACGTAAAACTCCATTCATTTCATTTTCCGTTCGAAATATGAAACTGGAATACCTGGTACCTCTGACAGTTAAAAGTTTGCACGGTAAAAGGTACGGGATTATCCGTTATCAGGATATATAATTAATGTGAATTTATTTTTTGTTTTCAGTATTATGTTTGGCACGTGAAAACCGATTGGGTAAAGGGATAGGTAATCAGCTATTGTTAAGAGGGAGCTGGAAAACCTATCATTTTGTTTTTTTATCTTTTAACCTTTTTACCTTTCTATTGATCTAGTCCTTGCTATGAACCACAGAATTGAAAAATAAATCGAAATACAATGTTGAATAGATCATCTGTCTGTCTGTCTGTCTATCTATGTCTATCTATTATCTGTCTATCTATTATCTGTCTATCTATTATCTGTCTATCTATCTGTCTATCTGTCTATCTATCTGTCTATCTATTATCTGCCTATCTATCTGTCTATCTATCTTTAGAATGACCTATCTATCACCCAGAAGGAAATTTTCAATTTTCAATTAACTACCTAGTTTTTAACGAAATAATGTTTTTATTTAAACGTTATATTATTTTAATCAAAGAAATTGACTATCTTGTTAAAACGATTGATGTCAAATTATTATTCTAGGTGTTATATACGATTGTTAAATCTATTCTAGCTGTTTGATTAATATGACGATTGTTTGTTATGTATTAATATGACGATTGTTTGTTATGTATTAATATGACGATGGTTTGTTATGTATTTATATGACGATTGTTTGTTATGTATTTATATGACGATTGTTTGTTATGTATTAATATGACGATTGTTTGTTATGTATTAATATGACGATTGTTTGTTATGTATTTATATGACGATTGTTTGTTATGTATTTATATGACGATTGTTTGTTATGTATTAATATGACGATTGTTTGTTATGTATTAATATGACGATTGTTTGTTATGTATTTATATGACGATGGTTTGTTATGTATTAATATGACGATTGTTTGTTATGTATTTATATGACGATTGTTTGTTATGTATTTATATGACGATTGTTTGTTATGTATTAATATGACGATTGTTTGTCATGTATTTATATGACGATTGTTTGTTATGTATTAATATGACGATTGTTTGTTATGTATTTATATGACGATTGTTTGTTATGTATTTATATGACGATTGTTTGTTATGTATTAATATGACGATTGTTTGTTATGTATTAATATGACGATTGTTTGTTATGTATTAATATGACGATTGTTTGTTATGTATTAATATTACGATCGTTTGTTATGTATTCGTCATTTTGTTGGTCAGATATGAATTGATCTGAGTGTATCTCATGATGTTGACCTAGTGGCATGCTTACGCTTTTCGAAACACCTGATGGTACTTCTCTTTGGAGTAGTCCACTTAAGAATTAAACGTTGGTCTCATTAGCATTATTGGTGTGTAAACGCAATAGATCACGTGACAAACTGAATAAATGACGAAGTCATTTATGTATGTTTGTGGCGTGATCTATTGCTTTTACACACCAATAATGCTTATGAGACCAACGTTTAATTCTTATATTTATATTCAGATACTTTTATTAATCAAATTTTGCCCTTTTTATATGAGAATTTGCTTGAATTTGCCACAAATCTTAAATTATGTCATATTGTACTTTGATGACGTCATAGTGTCACGTGACAAACTAGCGTTCATTGAAAAATAAACGCGAGTTTTCTTAACTGGTTCATTGAAGGAAGTGATAATAGAAATGTAAATATTACTATATAACTATTGCTCTTGATTTTGCCATGAATTTGGGTGTTAAGGTGATATGAGAATAAAATTCCCATAAAAAAGTACTGGCCTAGGTCATAACTCTAGAACTATATTTTAAAGTGCAGTTAATCGGGTGTGATTTTGATTAAGGGAATTATTTTGCTTGTACGGATTTTTATTACTGTAATCTTACTGTTAATCGGTCATAATAAGTAGTTTATTTTTTGTATTTTGTACGCTGCCAAGTTTGGGCTGGTTGGTATATATATATATATATCTATTATGTTGCTTATGGTGAATTATAACTTGAAGACTGTTACTGTATGTGTAATGAAACGTTGTGTTTTATAATAAATAGAAGTCAAAATCCAGAAAAACTAGCCCCTGTTGTTTTCTTTTTGTGGTGTGAAACGTCTCAATCATCATACTTATTTCTTTTAATAAATTGAATCACACTCTTCGGCGTCTTCGCCATAGGTTCGCCTCGTCGCCTCTAAACTTTACCCGGGAGCCGCGGTGGCTCAGTGAGTTAGACGCTTGCTCACTAACCTGAGGGTCCAGGGTTCAATCCCGGCATGGGTCGAGATGATACCATCGGATTTTTCAACCCGGTTTCCCCCTGTCAGTGATGCACGTTGGAGGGGCTGACATGGAAAAGCGTCTAGTCGTTCGGATGGGACAATAAACCGAGGCCCCGTGTACTATATTGGCTGTGCATGTTAAAGATCCTTCGACAGTTGGAAATCGAAAATAAGAGCAGGCTAATCCCGCTATCCTGGCAAAATTTCCCTCATTTCACACTGCATGGCGTTTGCCCGTCCTCAATTAGCCCATATAAGGTGCAGAAAAGTAGGACGTAAAACTCCATTCATTTCATTTTCATTTCTAAACTTTACCCCAAGAGTTTAAGCTAAAGAAAGAGTTCACAAGCGTTCAAAACTGTGTGTAGACCTCGCAGATTAGTAGAAGAATGTAATCAAATATTTCATTTGTCATGACAGTGGTTTGATTTAGATCTATCCGCTTTAAACCGAGTTACACAAGAAAACTTTCAGCACTAGTCTGCGATTTTGTTTTAGTACTACGATTTGTTATGTATGATATTCGAGAACAGTTTTATTGCTTATTGGACAATCAAGGCTACGACCACCTGAAATTTACGGTCTAAGGGAGGCAACTCCATTGAATGATGTCAAAAATCATTGATTTTTTTTATGACTGCTAAATAATGAACAGTAAATCTGGTCATTTTATTTCGTCCGTAGCGCACTGGATAATTTTTTTCTGCCTGAATAATGCAATGCATGATGTTAGCAAGAAAAAAAGGCTTCAAAATCAGCAATCGCTGTCTCTCTACACCCTAAAATAAGTGATTTTGGACTTTGAATGACAGTTGACGTTTGCGATAGTAAACCAGCTAGGATGCACAAATCATCAACCGGAAACACGTGACTTATTTGATTAACCAGACTTAAACGGCTATAGTCTTTTGTGACTTTTTATTCGTGGCTATTGAATGTAAACAAACATGGCCGACTTTGGACCGAATTTTCAAAAATATTTCTTAATTTTGGCTGTAAAATCGGATATATGAAGAAATGGTGTACTTTTAACATTCTGCAAGTTGTACAACTACCTAGGCAAGTTTGAAGTGAGTTGTCATGTGTGTCGCGTGCAGGATAAACATTCTACAGCCATTCTTTTGTCTAAATTGTAGTTAGTAGAATTGAGAACTTGACTCCCTTGGCTCGAGTAGCATGGTAAAGAATAGCAGATCACAGACCGTAGCCAGGAATTTCCAAGGTGGGGGGTTACACATACTCGTAAAGACAATCATACTTTACTTAAACAGTTCCCATTTTTTTCAGGCTGGGTTGGGGGGGGGGTAAGTTAGAGCAGACGCCTTGAACCCCCTGGCCACGGGTGTGGATCATCGTATCCAGAAATAGTTGCAATGTGTAGGAATACTTTATGATTAAATTGTGAACATGTAAAATGTAAAATTGGCTAATGATTCTCTGGTTCATGTCTAAAACTTGCCGACTTTAATCCCAGCCTCTGATGTTTAAACTACGTATGTATTGTAAATTGAACTATATTTTTATTCTAATCATTATTTGAATTGATAATTGAAATGTATGCTCTCTTCTTGTGACCTTGGCCAGTGCTTCTATAAGAGAGTATCATACTGAGTGTTAGAATTGGCTAATGTTTCTCTGGTTCATGTCTGAAACTTGCCGACTTTATTCCCAGCCTCCTATACCAATGTCCAATTATCTATTAGAGGCTGGAATAGAGATAGATGTTTCAGTCTACTCTGGTTCATGTCATTGATTATTCTGTATTTAACTTTAAATTATGCTGTAATTTTCTATCAGGATTTTCGAATGAGATAAAGATAAATATGAAATAAAGATGCTGAGATAAAGATAATTATAAAATAAAGATAATTATAAAATAAAGATGCTGAGAAAAGAAGACAAATCAATTTCTTTCACTTATTTTTCTGTTTGATTTTGATTTTTTATGTGGAATAAACTGACATATTGAATCAAATCATTTTTTCCTTTTTTTTTTGTTTTCCAACCCCTCTTTTAAATAGAAAAGAAGCAATTTGACATCCTTTGGTATATCTGAGGCAAAATACAATGGACAGTTTGCAGTTGTATTTGACCTTAGGAATGCCCTCAGTCCCTCACCCTATAAAAAAAGCTTCTGGTGCCATTTTGAAAAGTGGAAGAGTCTATGTTGTTTTTGAAAATTCCATTGTGGATCGTCTTGGAAGAGTTTTTAGATTTGAGAAAGTCAATGCAAGAGGGTGAGATAGAGAGAAAAGACATAAAGAAATATTTATTTAGTTTATTTGAACTTGAAGTAACCAGTTAGATATTGTCCTATCAAAACAACTCTTCAATATAGAATACAAATAACTAGAGCTGTATTTTAAACAGATTGAGTGAAATAACCCACATGAAAAAAAGAAAACAAATTATCATGGTAGTTGTATCATCTCAATAATAAAATTCTAATATAAAAAAAGACAACTAAATAATATCAAAATAGCAGTCTTCTGTAAGTCGGTATATAAATATACCCAAGCACTAACAGTTCTAACTGTAAAATAAATCTTGAACCTCAAGTCAACATATTGGCAATATGTTGGTAGCAGGTAATGGACTAGCAGACCATTTGAGAAAGTATATAACCTTATATAAGTTGGTGAATAAATATAGAGGAATAGGAAACAAGATTGTCAGTCCAAATCACAAAAACAGATACAAAATAAGTCTACAACAAAATACAGTATAGATAGCAATAAATAAACAGTTCTAGAAACCAAGTTATACAAAAAATCGTGCAAAAAATTACAATAGTTTTCGAGGAGTAGGGTGGAATATAAAGTTGCGAGGTATTAGCTGTAGGAAGGTGACCATTATCAGCTGGTCTAATAGTTAAAAACCTTCTGGTCTGAATGTCTAAAAATATGTTCCCACTTCTTATGACCTCAGCCAGTGCTTTTATAGGAGAGTATCTTCTATAACATCCATTACAGACTGAAAATACAGAAGATATAAACTAAATAATATATAAAATATGTCTCCAGTAATTCACCTTAAAACAAAGTCCAGATACAAAACAATAAATTTTTTCTTTTTTTTTAAAATAAGAGCTTGAAAGAATGTTACCTATGGTGGCTGATATCGTCCTTTTTCGATCTTCGCACTTTTGCGTTATGAAGACTTTGAGCCAGTCATCTTTCGAAATTGATATATAAAAAATGTAACACGAAGATGCGAAGATGCCAGGAGATGACTGCCTCAAAGCGGCCACTTCGCATCTTCGCATTTTGAAATTATGAAAATTATAAAGTAGACATGTAAAATGAAAAGCGAAGATGCAAAGGCAATTTGCTTCGCATCTTCGTATCTTCGCTTTTTGACTCGAATAAAAAATGACAACGCAAAGATACGAAGTGGCCGTTTTGAGCCAGACAACTTCGCATCTTCGCTTTTCATTTTTTTTGTCTTCATAACGCAAAAGTGCGAAGATGGAAAAAGGACGTTATCAGCCACCATAGTTACCTGACTAACGCTAAATTTTATTGTTGTCCCTAGAAAACATATTAACTTTTAAAGTTTCCATTATATTTTTATTTCATAAGTTGGTACATATAACTATAAGGCCTGCAAAAAAAGAAATTTAATAAAACTTTTTAACATAATACACATAGTTTTGAATGCCCAAATTTCAAAAGTGAGTTGTGAACCATTTAACTGATTGCAGGGTTTTAGATTATATTAATTTGGGCACACCCTGTACTTGCAAAGCGGACATGGACATGCTCATGGGAAGCCTACGGTAGCATTTTCACTGATTTAGAACTCTCTGTTTGTTATATAATTTCATCTTTTGGAGGTAGGACTACGGTTATCATCTTTAATTTGGGCCTCCCTAAGTCAACCTTTAAGAAAACTAAGCAACGGTCACAAACTAGAATACTGCCACTTCAGATTGGACATTTGAAAACACTTTTTCTCAACAAGACATCTGGAATTCACTGCCAGAGTATGCTGTTTCATCCGATAACTTAAACCAATTCAAATTGAACCTGGATAAAGCATGGAAGGAGGATGCCATTAAATTCAATCCCTCTACAATGCTGTAAATTAATTATTATTTAACTAGTTACCAACCTTTACTCGATTTTCCACGTCATGCGAACTAAACTATAAAATCCAAGGTGATGATCACCTGGTGATCTAGAAGCTTTTTAGCTTAATATGGATCGAAGATCACGTAAATCAGGTAAGGCCTTGATTAGTTCGGCTAAAGTTCCCCGTTGGCTCTGAAATGGTGAAATAAAATGATTTTTTCAAGAATTGTATCTTTAAATTATGATGCAACATTCATAAGAAATAAAGCTAAATAACCGACTGAATTAAAACAGACCTGTTCTGATGGTTAGGGTATTCAGTCCCATCTGACCACGAGACTTGTGTACGATTTGGTTCTGAGCCATTTTGACTTCAATACACACCGCTTCAAGGTTTTTCATGCGCAATTACGGCCAAATATAGACAAGCCAAGGGCTTAAAACTATCTGTATACCTGAGTGAAACTTAAAATCGTGTAATTCAATCCTCTGATTGCCATGACAATGATTTGATTTAGTTCTATCCCCTCTAAACTGATTTACAAATAAATCTTTGACACTAGTCAGCCATTTTGTTTTATCTCTATGAAACGTTCTTGTTTGATATTCGAGACAAAAGGACAAGAACAATTTTATTGCTTATTGGACAATCGAGGCTACAACCACCTGAAATTTACGGTCTAAGGGGGACAACTCCATTGAATGATGTCAAAAATCGACTAATTTTTTAGTTTGCACACGATCATAATTCGAGATCGAGGCGCCTTCATTTTCACGGAAATTAACGAATGGTGCCGAATGTATACAATCGGCACCCCAGTAATTTCCGTGAATCGTACCTCGTTCTTCAATGTTGATCGTTCTATAATACCTACAATGCATTGCGACTTCCGCCTAAGTAGTGTTGAAAATATGCCGTATTGAACCAAAGTGGGGCCGATTGGGCTGTGTAAAGGAACGAGTGAGGGAGTCGATGGGCCTGTGAGGTCATTATGGCGAAGCCTGACGTTTGATGAAGGATTGGGCCGTCTCTTAACCTGTCAATGGCGGAAATCCAATTTGAACTGGATGAGAAACGGCTTGAAACAAAAAACTAATGCCGTTTGAACATTCCGTGAATAGCCATTTTGTTCTTGTGTTGTGATCTACTGTAATTATTTGAATAAAAATTATGCTCTAAGAATGAATCTTGTTTTTCTGATGATTCTCCTGAGCACTTAGGTTAATTCTATATTTTATAGCTGCCTGGTTTTTTTTTAAGTGACCTGATTTTCTGAACTATTCCTGTCAGCTGAATAAATAAAGAACTAGCCACATTACCCCATAACCCCAGCAATCTTGCTGTGGGAAGCATAGTTAACCTGCATAGCCATATAATCAGACTTGATTGTTCAGGTGATAGTAATACGTCCAGAGGGGGCATGCAGTCATGATATCATTGAAATCCTTGTATTTGGAAATGCATTGCCTCCTACAGATACAGGCCTGAACCAGCAGGGCAACAGTGAGAATGCCTATGGCTCTGTAACAGACGATTATTTTGTCAGCAAAGCAAATGGATCTTTCTGTGATCAATCTTTCAGAGCCACAGCTCAATGAATTAGATTATTGCTGATATAGAACTAGTCACTTAACCACCTGATTTCCAATAGATTTTATCCTTGGGTGATTATACGTCAACAAGTTTCATCAAAATCCATCCAGAATTGTACCTTCTAGAGTGTTAACAAGCTAAAAATTTAACGCGTTTTCACAAACAAGGGCAATAAATAATAGTAAATAGTTTTCAATACTGCTGATTTTCAATAGGTTTTATCCTGGGAAGATTATGAACACCCACACCTAGTTTCATCAAAATCCATCAAGAATTGTACCTTCTAGAGTGTAAACAAGCTTAAAATTTAACACGTTTTCACAAACAAGGGCAATATATTATAGTAAATAATTTTCGATACTGCTGATTTTCAATAGGTTTTATCCTTGGGTGATTATAAATACCCAGACCAAGTTTCATCAAAATCCATCAAGAATTGTACCTTCTAGCTAGAGTGTTAACGAGATTAAAATTTTAACGCGTTTTTCACAAACAAGTGTATATTAGTGTATGTCATTTGGAAAGCAGAAAACAAGGCCTATCAGTTGTACAAATATAGAACTTGCTTCAGCAACACCTATAAATATAATAATCAAAATTCTATATGAGATTTTTAACTGTTAAATATATTTTTGTAATGTAAATAAATCTTATGTTTTGGAATATATTTGATTTACATTAGAGCATTAGTTCTTTACATGACATCATTTGCTTTTTATGTCAAACAAATGGTGTTTGTGGGTGAGGGTTCTAATTTTAATTGGGATGTGAAAATCTGATAACACTGAATAAGTTGTCTTGACACATAATTCCAGTTGATCCAGCTTAAGATTAAATTTCAAATAAAGCATTGTTATCATTTTGAAATTTACATTTGAATAAACTACACTTTGATCCTTTCTAGGAATTTCACACGAAATTGACCCACATTCCAAATATCTGAAAATGCAATTCAGAACAGAGTGTTGACATTGGGATTAGACTATTAATTAGGGTCTTTCATGCTACAGACTTTGGACGTTTATCATCCGTGGATAGTTGAAAATCATATGTAGGCCAATGATGCTTTCTTCGTATATTTCCCTCATTGCAATCTGCCGTAATTGCTGTCCTCATTAGGGGCCTGTTTCTCAAAAAATCTTACAATTAAAATCTACCGTAAGTGTGAATTTTTGCAAGAAACAGGACCCTGGTGCAGAAAAGCATGTTTTAGGGATGTTATCTTTCTAACTGGGGCTTTATATCATTGCATCTATCCCATACATGGAGAAACCACTTTTGATCTTTTGACTGTAGCCTATCACTATAGTATCAGTTGAACTGTAGGCTAGAGTAGACGGGTGACAGCCGTGTAGAACTTCTTCATTTTGAGTCCTATTAAGTCCTTCCAATCCAATGAAAACACACCCCAACATATTTCCATGAAAATCAACACAACAAATGATACAGAAAAGACTTTAATTCACATATTTATACAATTTAAAAAATGTAAACAAAAGGTTCAACCAGAAGTCCGCCATCTTTGTTTACGTTGGAAACCTATCGCGCTTCGCTTCCAATTTTTTTCAGTCGCTTTTAGCATTTTCTATAAAGTCCTTAGCCTCCATGTGGCTGTGGTGGTTAGGTGCAATAGCAATCTTCACCATCAGTACAAATTTGCCGCCGGTAATTCATTATTTTCTAAGGAAAACCCGTTTTAAAGTTTATTCTATTATAACAAGCAGTTGCCATTAACGGTCAAAGGGGAAGAACTCTAGTTAGAAATTCCAGTAGTCTTGTTTGTCACATTATCAAAGCTCTATAGAGAGTCAAGTCTCGATTGTCACACAACGTGATATTCCTAAAAATCAAACCGCCACATGGCAATTTGTCCCTAATGAATAAACCTTTCTTAATACTACTCAAAAACGATATTTTGACAGTTTCTACAGAACCAAAACTCAATGTTAACAATTAGCCATGTCTGCAATGTTAGAAAATCAAAGAAATTGTAACTTTGAGTAGTGTTCTTTTCTTGAGAACTTGTCCGAAATGGTAAAGTGGGCGAAATGACATTAACTCTAATTTTAAAGAGCTAGCAACAGGAAAGACAACTCAGTCATTACTAATTCAATGTTAGACTACAGTTAAATAGTTAAATTGAAGACTTTGCTTAAAAGAGTGCAAACTAACAAATTTACCACAAAATAAGATTGTTTGACATGAAAATAGATTACAAAGATGACCATTAACACACTGAAGTAGAGACAAGTCTGCCAAAAACACTGTCAAAGTGCAGAGTCTTGATTCATCCACATCCCAAAACCTACTGGATGGAGAATAAGGTAGCCCTCATTAAAATACAGTGTTTGAAGAATAAGAATTATTAAAAAATATAAAAACCTAAATCCCTTGAAAAAATCAATAATAATTCAAAGTAAATATTTCTCGATACTGCTGATTTTCAATAGGTTTTATCCTTGGGTAATAACGAACACCCACACCAAGTTTAGTCAAAATCCATAAAGAATTGTAACTTCTAGAATGTTAACAAGCTAAAAATTTGTTCTTTGTAGAATCAAGCCTTTTAGAGAAAATTATTGTTAGGTTTTTATAACAATGCCAAGCTTAAAACTGTTTTCAGAATTGATTTATCTTAAGAAATAAGAAATGTATAGTCAATCAACTATTTTACCCAAAATAATGGTTCTTTGTAGAATCGAGCCTTTTAGAGAAAAGTATTGTTAAAGTAAATTCGCTACCACTTGCTTATAAATTAATGTATTTGTCTAATATTTGGTCAGGATATTGCAAAGATGTTCTTAAACAAATTAAAACCTCAAAATAATTTTTATCTCCTACACAGACCTCGAAAAAAAAATCATTTGTAGAGCATAAGTTCGAACTATTTTAAGATATTTTTACTTACTGTTTTGGGGTGTTCACAAACATTTTTTGTACGAGTTGTTTGTCTAAATTTGGATTTTAATGTTTGAAATTGTTATTTATTTCAGAATTTTGGAAACAAGAAGTGTCTGTATTATCTGTAAAGTTTATTTTGATTAGCCTGTTTTGAGAAGATTTCATTTGAAATTGTTAAAACAAGATGTCAACAAAATATGAAATTACTCTGGTAACAATATTTTTTAGTCTGCCAATTGTCTATTTTTTAGGTTTTTATAACAATGCCAAGCTTAAAACTGTTTTCAGAATTGATTTATCTTAAAAAATAAGAAAGTTATAGTCAATCAACTATTTTACCCATAATGTAAAATTAATGTAGTTCGAACTATTTTAAGATATTTTTACTTAGTGTTTTGGGGTGTTCACAAACATTTTTTGTACGAGTTGTTTGTCTAAATTTGGATTTTAATGTTTGAAATTGTTATTTATTTCAGAATTTTGGAAACAAGAAGTGTCTGTATTATCTGTAAAGTTTATTTTGATTAGCCTGTTTTAAGAAGATTTCAATTGAAATTGTTAAAAATAGATGTCATCAAAGTATGAAATTACTCTGGTAACAATATTTTTTATTCTGCCATTTGTCTATTTTTTAGGTTTTTATAACAATGCCAAGCTTAAAACTGTTTTCAGAATTGATTTATCTTAAGAAATAAGAAAGTTATAGTCAATCAACTATTTTACCCATAATGTACAATTAATGTAGTTCGAACTATTTTAAGATATTTTTACTTTCTGTTTTGGGGTGTTCACAAACATTTTTTGGACAAGTTGTTTGTCTAAATTTGGATTTTAATGTTTGAAATTGTTATTTATTTCAGAATTTTGGAAATAAGAAGTGTCTGTATTATCTGTAAAGTTTATTTTGATTAGCCTGTTTAAGAAGATTTCATTTGAAATTGTTAAAACAAGATGTCAACAAAATATGAAATTACTCTGGTAACAATATTTTTTAGTCTGCCAATTGTCTATTTTTTAGGTTTTTATAACAATGCCAAGCTTAAAACTGTTTTCAGAATTGATTTATCTTAAAAAATAAGAAAGTTATAGTCAATCAACTATTTTACCCATAATGTAAAATTAATGTAGTTCGAACTATTTTAAGATATTTTTACTTAGTGTTTTGGGGTGTTCACAAACATTTTTTGTACGAGTTGTTTGTCTAAATTTGGATTTTAATGTTTGAAATTGTTATTTATTTCAGAATTTTGGAAACAAGAAGTGTCTGTATTATCTGTAAAGTTTATTTTGATTAGCCTGTTTTAAGAAGATTTCAATTGAAATTGTTAGAAATAGATGTCAACAAAGTATGAAATTACTCTGGTAACAATATTTTTAGTCTGCAATTGGTCTATATTTTAGGTTTTTATAACAAGGCCAACCTTAAAACTGTTTTCAGAATTGATTTATCTTAAGAAATAAGAAAGTTATAGTCAATCAACTATTTTACCCATAATGTAGAATTAATGTAGTTCGAACTATTTTAAGATATTTTTACTTTCTGTTTAGGGGTGTTCACAAACATTTTTTGGACAAGTTGTTTGTCTAAATTTGGATTTTAATGTTTGAAATTGTTATTTATTTCAGAATTTTGGAAATAAGAAGTGTCTGTATTATCTGTAAAGTTTATTTTGATTAGCCTGTTTTGAGAAGATTTCATTTGAAATTGTTAAAAAAAAATGTCAACAAAGTATGAAATTACTCTGATAACAATATTTTTTATTCTGCCAATTGTCTATTTTTTAGGATTTTATAACAATGCCAAGCTTAAAACTGTTTTCAGAATTGATTTATCTTAAGAAATAAGAAAGTTATAGTCAATCAACTATTTTACCCATAATGTACAATTAATGTAGTTCGAACTATTTTAAGATATTTTTACTTTCTGTTTTAAGGGTGTTCACAAACATTTTTTGTACGCGTTGTTTGTCTTAATTTGGATTTTAATGTTTGAAATTGTTATTTATTTCAGAATTTTGGAAACAAGAAGTGTCTGTATTATCTGTAAAGTTTATTTTGATTAGCCTGTTTTGAGAAGATTTCATTTGAAATTGTTAAAACAAGATGTCAACAAAGTATGAAATTACTCTGGTAACAATAATTTTTATTCTGCCAATTGTCTATTTTTTAGGTTTTTATAACAATTCCAAGCTTAAAACTGTTTTCAGAATTGATTTATCTTAAGAAATAAGAAATTTATAGTCAATCAACTATTTTACCCAAAATAATGGTTCTTTGTGGAATTGAGCCTTTTAGAGAAAATGATTGTTAAAGTAAATTCGCTACCACTTGCTTATAAATTAATGTATTTGTCTAATATTTGATCAGGATATTGCAATGATGTTCTAGAACAAATTAAATCCTCAAAATAATTTTTATCTCCTACTCGGACCTGGAAAAAAAATCATTTGTAGAGCATAAGTTCGACTATTTTAAGATATTTTTATTTACTGTTTTGGGGTGTTCACAAACATTTTTTGTACGAGTTGTTTGTCTAAATTTGGATTTTAATGTTTGAAATTGTTATTTATTTCAGAATTTTGGAAATAAGAAGTGTCTGTATTATCTGTAAAGTTTATTTTGATTAGCCTGTTTTGAGAAGATTTCATTTGAAATTGTTAAGACAAGATGTCAACAAAGTATGAAATTACTCTGGTAACAATATTTTTAGTCTGCAATTGGTCTATTTTTTAGGTTTTTATAACAATGCCAAGCTTAAAACTGTTTTCAGAATTGATTTATCTTAAGAAATAAGAAAGTTATAGTCAATCAACTATTTTACCCATAATGTACAATTAATGTAGTTCGAACTATTTTAAGATATTTTTACTTACTGTTTTGGGGTGTTCACAAACATTTTTTGTACGAGTTGTTTGTCTTAATTTGGATTTTAATGTTTGAAATTGCTATTTATTTCAGAATTTTGGAAACAAGAAGTGTCTGTATTATCTGTAAAGTTTATTTTGATTAGCCTGTTTTGAGAAGATTTCATTTGAAATTGTTAAAACAAGATGTCAGCAAAATATGAAATTACACTGGTAACAATATTTTTATTCTGCAATTGGTCTATTTTTTAGGTTTTTATAACAATGCCAAGCTTAAAACTGTTTTCAGAATTGATTTATCTGAAGAAATAAGAAAGTAATAGTCAATCAACTATTTTACCCAAAATAATGGTTTTTTGTAGAATCGAGCTTTTTAGAGAAAATGATTGTTAAAGTAAATTCGCTACCATTTGCTTATAAATTAATGTATTTGTGTAATATTTGGTCAGGATATTGCAATGATGTTCAAAAACAAATTAAATCCTCAAAATAATTTTTATCTCCTACTCGGACCTCGAAAAAAAATCATTTGTAGTGCATAAATTTGACTATTTTAAGATATTTTTACTTACTGTTTTGGGGTGTTCACAAACATTTTTTGTACGAGTTGTTTGTCTAAATTTGGATTTTAATGTTTGAAATTGTTATTTATTTCAGGAATCAAAGGATGTGGATGGATAATACTGGCCAGTCAAGTTTGACTACTCAAAATGATGTATTGCAAAAGTCTGCACTTTGACAGTGTTTTTGGCAGACTTGGTTCTACCTCAGTGTTATAACGGACATCTCTTTAATCTATTTTGGTGTCAAACAATCTTATTTTGTTGTAAATTTGTTATTTTTCTCTGTTCTTAACCTAGTCTCTAATTTAACCATTTAACTGTAGTCTGACATTGACTTAGTAGTGACTGGATTGTCTTTCCTTGTTTTTAGCTCTTTATAATTAGAGTTAAAAAGAGGTCTATAATGTCACTTCGCCCACTTTACCATTTCGCACATATTATCAAGAAAAACTACTAAAAGTCGCGAATTCTTTGATTTTCTAACAGCACAGACATTGCAACGTGTCCAATTGGACCTTTTGTTTGTTGGAAACTAGCTAAATATCGCATTTGGCTAGAATTAAGACAAACTTTTTCAGTATGGGCGAATTGCCATGTGGCGGTTTTGTCTATAAAAGTATTACGTTGTGTGACAATCGAGACTTGACTCCCTATAGAGATTTGATAGAAATATATTTAAAACACGTTTTCCTTTAAAAAATAATGGATTAAATACCCCACATTTGTGCTGATGATGAAGACTACTATTTCACCTAAATACGAAAGCCACATGGAGGACATGGACTTTATAGAAAGTGCTAAAGTCAACTGAAAAACATTAGAAGCGCAGCGCAATACGTTTCCAACCTAAACAAATATGGCGGACAGAGTTATGAGATTTATTGTTTATATTTTTTAAATGGTGAAAATGATTGAATTAAAGTCTATTCTTTATCAAATTTTGTTTTGATTTTCATGAGAATATGTTGGGGGGTGTGTCTATTGCTTCATTAGGAGTTTTCAGTGTATTGGAAGGTCTGAAAAGGACTCAAAATGAAGAAGTTCTACACGGCTGTCACCAGTCTACTCTACAGTTCAACTGATACAGTCAAAAGGTTAAAAGTTTTATCTTCAATGTTGTAGTTTCTCCATGTATGAGATAGATGCAATGATCCGAAGCCCCAGTTTGAAAGATTACATCCCTAAAACATGCTTTACTGCACCAGGGTCCTGTTTCTAAAAAAATCTTTTGATGAATTTTGTCGCAAGTTTGGCATTTTTCAATGAAAAATTCCATACTTACTTACGATAGATTTTAATTGTAAGAGTTTTTGAGAAACAGGCCCCTAATGAGGACAGCAATTACGGCAGTCTGCAATGAGGGAAATATACAAAGAAAGCATCATTGGCCTACATATGATTTTCAACTATCCACGGATGATAAACGTCCACAGTCTGTAGCATGAAGGACCCTAATTAATAGTCTAATCCCAATGTCAACACTCTGTTCTGAATTGCATTTTCAGATATTTGGAATGGAGATAATTTGAGTCCTAAATGTGGGTCAATTTCATGTGAAATTCCTAGAAAGGATCAAAGTGTAGTTTATTCAAATGTAAATTTCAAGATAGTGGACCACGGCCATATACGCCTAACGAAAACGTCGAAAAAGGAAAAAATTTAGTCAGGAGAAAACTAAACTTTCTCAAACCTTTCGATTTAGGTCCAATAACATCCATTTTAAGTTTCATCAAAATCGGTTGAAAACTAAGAGAGTATTAGCATATTTAAGATTTGGGGCAAGGGCAATAACTCTGCTTGTAACGATCGAAAATAGCTCAAATTCGAACTTGATCTTCGTTTTATGAATATGTATACACATATCAAATTTCATTTGATTCCGTCAAAAACTCTAGTTTTTAGAGCGTTTACAAGCAAATGTTGATGGACGGATCGACGGATTTGGGGCAAGGGCAATAACTCTGCTTCTAACGATCGAAAATAGCTCAAATTCGAACTTGATCTTCGTTTTATGAATATGTATACACATATTAAATTTCATTTGATTCCGTCAAAAACTCTAGTTTTTAGAACGTTTACGAGCAAATGTTGACGGACGGACGGACGGACCGACGGACGGACGGACGGACCGACGGACGGACGGACAGGGGTGACTACAATATACGTCCTCATAGAGAGATGAGGGCGTATAAAAATGATAACAATGCTTTATTTGAAATTTAATCTTAAGCTGGATCAACTGGAATTATGAGTCAAGACAACTTATTCAGTGTTATCAGATTTTCACATAATGCTCTAATGTAAATCAAATATATTCCAAAACATAAGATTTATTTACATTACAAAAATATATTTAACAGTTAAAAATCTCATATAGAATTTTGATTATTATGTTTATAGGTGTTGCTGAAGCAAGTTTTATATTTGTACAACTGATAGGCCTTGTTTTCTGCTTTCCAAATGACATACACTAATATACACTTGTTTGTGAAAAACGCGTTAAATTTTTAGCTCGTTAACTCTCTAGCTAGAAGGTACAATTCTTGGTGGATTTTGATGAAACTTGGTGACGTTGTTCATAATCACCCAAGGATAAACCCTATTAAAAATCAGCCATATCGAAAAATATTTACTATGATTTATTGCCCTGGTTTGTGAAACGCGTTCAATTTTTAGCTCGTTAACACTCTAGCTAGAAGGTACAATTCTTGATGGATTTTGATGAAACTAGGTGTGGGTGTTCATAATCTTCCCAGGATAAATCCTATTGAAAATCAGCAGTATCGAAAAATATTTACTATGATTTATTGCCCTTGTTTATGAAAACGCATTCAATTTTTAGCTTGTTAACACTCTAGGAGGTACAATTCTTGATGGATTTTGATGAAACTAGGTGTGGGTGTTCATAATCTTCCCAGGATAAATCCTATTGATAATCAGCAATATTGAAAACTATTTACTATGAATTATTGTTAATTTTTTTCAAGGGATTTAGGCTTTTATATTTTTTAATAATTCTTATTCTTCAAACACTGTATTTTGATTGGAATAGAAAGACCCTCTAGTCTTCAGACCAGTACCTACTCAGCCACTACAGTCAGCCCTTACAAACACACTCACTTCTCTCATTTCCACTCACCTAAAAATAATAATAAAGAAATTTAAGAAATAAAAAACAGCAAAATATTGGTCTTTTCTGTTATCTAAAACATAGAATTACAATGAATAAAAAATAGTTCAGCCCACTTCCTGCCTTAATGGGGGCTACCTTATTCTCCTCCATCCAGTAAAACAGTGGTTTTGGGATGTGGATGGATTATATTTGCCAGCCGTGTTTGACTGAGTTGTTGCTATTCACAAGAATCAAGACTCTGCACTTTGACAGTGTTTTTGGCAGACTTGTCTCTACTTCAGTGTGTTAATGGTCATCTTTTTAATCTATTTTCATGTCAAACAATCTTATTTTGTGGTAAATTTGTTAGTTTTCACTCTTTTTAGTAAAGTCTTCAATTTAACTATTTAACTGTAGTCTAACATTGAATTAGTAATGACTGAGTTGTCATTCCTGTTGCTAGCTCTTTAAAATTAGAGTTAATGTCATTTCACCCACTTTACCATTTCGGACAAGTTCTCAAGAAAAGAACACTACTCAAAGTTACGAATTCTTTGATTTCTAACATTTCAGACATTGCTAATTGTTAACATTGTCTTTTGGTTCTGTATAAACGGTCCAAATATTGTTTTTGAGTAGTATTAAGAAAGACTTATTCATTAGGGACGAATTGCCATGTGGCGGTTTGACTTTTAAGAATATCACGTTGTGTGACAATCGAGACTTGACTCTCTATAGAGCTTTGATAGTGTGACAAACAAGACTTTGTCATGGGCAGACAACTCCTACTGGAGTTTCTAACATTATTGAAACAAAATTTAAAATAGGTTTTCCTTTGAAAATAATTGATTAAATGCTCCATATTTGTGCTGATGATGAAGATTGCTATTGCACCTTACAACCACAACCACATGGAGGCCAAGAAAATCCTAATATCGACCGAAAAACATCGGAAGTGCAGAGCAACATGTTTCTAATGTAAACAAAGATGGCGGACTTGTGATTTAACTTTTTGTTTACATTTTTAAAATTATAAAATAAATGTGAATTAAAGTCTATTATGTATCAATTGTTGTGTTGATTTGAAGGGAATGTGTTGAAGTGTGTTTCCATTGCTTTAATAAGAGTTGTCAGTGCATTGGGAGGTCTATAAATGATTAAATGTGAGGAAGTTCTTCACCAGTCTGCTTTACAGTTCACCATTATGATAGTGATACAGTCAAGAACTTCTAGATCTTATAAAATAACACAGCCACGTTTACAGAAAGAATAAGTGCACTTTGTCATCTGCACTACAACATTTAGTCAACGTCTCAAAAACCGGTGAGCTCTGTGGCTATGAGAAATGACTTTGACAACAGCACACTGATAAACTCAAAATGTGCATCACCTGTGGCTCTGTTGTTCTTGAATGCCGTCAGGAAATTCTCTATTTTAGTTGAGACTTGTGCAAATTGGTGCTATAATACACAGTAAGAATACCTTGGAGGGGCTGACATGGAAAAGGCATCTAATCATTAGGATGGGACAATAAACAGAGGCCCTGGTTACTTTAGGCTGTGTAGGTTAAAGATCCTTCGACAGTTGGAAATCGACAATAAGAGTCAATAGCACAAGGGTTTATTGTCTCATCAGAACAACGATCTGTATCACCCACAGAAGAAGCTGGGTTGACAAATCCGAAGATTTGAATCCTTGAACCTCAGCAATAATCTAATTCATTGAGCTGTGGCTCTGAGAGATTGATCACAGAAAGACCCATTTGCTTTGCCGACAAAATAATCGTCTGTTACAGAGCTAGGCTACTCTACAGTTCAACTGATACAGTCAAAAGGTTAAAAGTCTTATCTTCTATGTTGTAGTTTCTCCATCTATGGGATAGATGCAATGATCCGAAGCCTCAGTTTGAAAGATTACATCCCTAAAACATGCTTTTCTGCACCAGTGTCCTGTTTCTAAAAAAATCTTTTGATGAATTTTCTTGCAAGTTTGGCATTTTTCAATGAAAAATTCCATACTTACTTACGGTAGATTTTAATTGTAAGACTTTTTGAGAAACAGGCCCCTAATGAGGACAGCAATTACGGCAGTTTGCAATGAGGGAAATATACAAAGAAAGCATCATTGGCCTACATATGATTTTCATATATCCACGGATGATAAACGTCCAAAGTCTGTAGCATGAAGGACCCTAATTAATAGTCTAATCCCAATGTCGACACTCTGTTCTGAATTGCATTTTCAGATATTTGGAATTGAGATAATTTGAGTCCTAAATGTGGGTCAATTTCATGTGAAATTCCTAGAAAGGATCAAAGTGTAGTTTATTCAAATGTAAATTTCAAAATGATAACAATGCTTTATTTGAAATTTAATCTTAAGCTGGATCAACTGGAATTATGAGTCAAGACAACTTATTCAGTGTTATCAGATTTTCACATCCCAATTAAAATTAGAACCCTCACCCACAAACACCATTTGTTTGACATAAAAGGCAAATGATGTCATGTAAAGAACTAATGCTCTAATATAAATCAAATATATTCCAAAACATAAGATTTATTTACATTACAAAAATATATTTAACAGTTAAAAATCTCATATAGAATTTTGATTATTATGTTTATAGGTGTTGCTGAAGCAAGTTCTATATTTGTACAACTGATAGGCCTTGTTTTCTGCTTTCCAAATGACATACACTAATAAACACTTGTTTGTGAAAAACGCGTTAAATTATTAGCTCGTTAACACTCTAGCTAGAAGGTACAATTCTTGGTGGATTTTGATGAAACTAGGTGTGGGTGTTCATAATCACCCAAGGATAAACCCTATTAAAAATCAGCCATATCGAAAAATATTTACTATGATTTATTGCCCTTGTTTATGAAAACGCGTTCAATTTTTAGCTCATTAACTCTCTAGCTAGAAGGTACAATTCTTGATGGATTTTGATGAAACTAGGTGTGGGTGTTCATAATCTTCCCAGGATAAAACCTATTGAAAATCAGCAGTATCGAAAAATATTTACTATGATTTATTGCCCTTGTTTATGAAAACGCATTCAATTTTTAGCTTGGTAATACTCTAGGAGGTACAAATCTTGATGGACTTTGATGAAACTTGGTGTGAGTGTCCAGAATCACCCAAGGATAAACCCTATTGAAAATCAGCAATATTGAAAATTATTTACTATGAATTATTGTTATTTTTTTTCAAGGGATTTAGGCTTTTATTTTTTTTAATAATTCTTATTCTTCAAACACTGTGTTTTGATTGGAATAGAAAGACCCTCTAGTCTTCAGACCAGCACCTACTCAGCCACTACAGTCAGCCCTTACAAACACACTCACTTCTCTCATTTCCACTCACCTAAAAATAATAATAAAGAAATTTAAGAAATAAAAAACAGCAAAATATTGGTATTTTTTGTTATCTAAAACATAGAATTACAATGAATAAAAAATAATTCAGCCCACTTCCTGCCTTAATGGGGGCTCCTTCATCCAGTAAAACAGTGGTTTTGGGATGTGGATGGATTATATTTGCCAGCCGTGTTTGACTGAGTTGTTGCTATTCACAAGAATCAAGATCTGCACTTTGACAGTGTTTTTGGCAGACTTGTCTCTACTGCAGTGTGTTAATGGTCATCTTTTTAATCTATTTTCATGTCAAACAATCTAAGTTTGTGGTAAATTTGTTAGTTTTCACTCTTTCTAGCAAAGTCTTCAATTTAACTATTTAACTGTAGTCTAACATTGAATTAGTAATGAAAGAGTTGTCTTTCCTGTTGCTAGCTCTTTAAAATTAGAGTTAATGTCATTTCGCCCACTTTACCATTTCGGACAAGTTCTCAAGAAAAGAACACTACTAAAAGTTACGAATTCATTGATTTCTAACATTTCAGACATTGCTAATTGTTAACATTGTCTTTTGGTTCTGTATAAACAGTCCAAATATTGTTTTTGAGTAGTATTAAGAAAGACTTATTCATTAGGGACGAATTGCCATGTGGCGGTTTGACTTTTAAGAATATCACGTTGTGTGACAATCGAGACTTGACTCTCTATAGAGCTTTGATAGTGTGACAAACAAGACTTTGTCATGGGCAGACAACTCCTACTGGAGTTTCTAACATTATTGAAACAAAATTTAAAATAGGTTTTCCTTTGAAAATAATTGATTAAATGCTCCATATTTGTGCTGATGATGAAGATTGCTTTTGCACCTTACAACCACAACCACATGGAGGCCAAGAACCTGATAGAAAATCCTAATATCGACCGAAAAACATCGGAAGTGCAGAGCAACATGTTTCTAATGTAAACAAAGATGGCGGACTTGTGATTTAACTTTTTGTTTACATTTTTAAAATTATAAAATAAATGTGAATTAAAGTCTATTATGTATCAATTTTTGTGTTGATTTGAAGGGAATATGTTGAAGTGTGTTTCCATTGCTTTAATAAGAGTTGTCAGTGCATTGGGAGGTCTATAAATGATTAAATGTGAGGAAGTTCTTCACCAGTCTGCTTTACAGTTCACCATTATGATAGTGATACAGTCAAGAACTTCTAGATCTTATAAAATAACACAGCCACGTTTACAGAAGGAATAAGTGCACTTTGTCATCTGCACTACAACATTTAGTCAACGTCTCAAAAACCGGTGAGCTCTGTGGCTATGAGAAATGACTTTGACAACAGCACACTGATAAACTCAAAATGTGCATCACCTGTGGCTCTGTTGTTCTTGAATGCCGTCAGGAAATTCTCTATTTTAGTTGAGACTTGTGCAAATTGGTGCTATAATACACAGTAAGAATACCTTGGAGGGGCTGACATGGAAAAGGCATCTAATCATTAGGATGGGACAATAAACAGAGGCCCAGGTTACTTTAGGCTGTGTAGGTTAAAGATCCTTCGACAGTTGGAAATCGACAATAAGAGTCAATAGCACAAGGGTTTATTGTCTCATCAGAACAACGATGTTTTTTCTATGTCAGCCCCTCCGATCTGTATCACCCACAGAAGAAGCTGGGTTGACAAATCCGAAGATTTGAATCCTTGAACCTCAGCAATAATCTTATTCATTGAGCTGTGGCTCTAAGAGATTGATCACAGAAAGACCCATTTGCTTTGCCGACAAAATAATCGTCTGTTACAGAGCTAGGCTACTCTACAGTTCAACTGATACAGTCAAAAGGTTAAAAGTCTTATCTTCTATGTTGTAGTTTCTCCATCTATGGGATAGATGCAATGATCCGAAGCCTCAGTTTGAAAGATTACATCCCTAAAACATGCTTTTCTGCACCAGTGTCCTGTTTCTAAAAAAATCTTTTGATGAATTTTCTTGCAAGTTTGGCATTTTTCAATGAAAAATTCCATACTTACTTACGGTAGATTTTAATTGTAAGACTTTTTGAGAAACAGGCCCCTAATGAGGACAGCAATTACGGCAGTCTGCAATGAGGGAAATATACAAAGAAAGCATCATTGGCCTACATATGATTTTCATATATCCACGGATGATAAACGTCCAAAGTCTGTAGCATGAAGGACCCTAATTAATAGTCTAATCCCAATGTCGACACTCTGTTCTGAATTGCATTTTCAGATATTTGGAATTGAGATAATTTGAGTCCTAAATGTGGGTCAATTTCATGTGAAATTCCTAGAAAGGATCAAAGTGTAGTTTATTCAAATGTAAATTTCAAAATGATAACAATGCTTTATTTGAAATTTAATCTTAAGCTGGATCAACTGGAATTATGAGTCAAGACAACTTATTCAGTGTTATCAGATTTTCACATCCCAATTAAAATTAGAACCCTCACCCACAAACACCATTTGTTTGACATAAAAGGCAAATGATGTCATGTAAAGAACTAATGCTCTAATATAAATCAAATATATTCCAAAACATAAGATTTATTTACATTACAAAAATATATTTAACAGTTAAAAATCTCATATAGAATTTTGATTATTATGTTTATAGGTGTTGCTGAAGCAAGTTCTATATTTGTACAACTGATAGGCCTTGTTTTCTGCTTTCCAAATGACATACACTAATAAACACTTGTTTGTGAAAAACGCGTTAAATTATTAGCTCGTTAACACTCTAGCTAGAAGGTACAATTCTTGGTGGATTTTGATGAAACTAGGTGTGGGTGTTCATAATCACCCAAGGATAAACCCTTTTGAAAATCAGCAGTATCGAAAAATATTTACTATGATTTATTGCCCTTGTTTATAAAAACGCATTCAATTTTTAGCTTGTTAACACTCTAGGAGGTACAATTCTTGATGGATTTTGATGAACCTAGGTGTGGGTGTTCATAATTTTCCCAGGATAAAACCTATTGAAAATCAGCAGTATCGAAAAATATTTACTATGATTTATTGCCCTTGTTTATGAAAACGCATTCAATTTTTAGCTTGTTAACACTCTAGGAGGTACAATTCTTGATGGATTTTGATGAACCTAGGTGTGGGTGTTCATAATCTTCCCAGGATAAAACCTATTGAAAATCAGCAGTATCGAAAAATATTTACTATGATTTATTGCCCTTGTTTATGAAAACGCATTCAATTTTTAGCTTGGTAATACTCTAGGAGGTACAATTCTTGATGGACTTTGATGAAACTTGGTGTGAGTGTCCAGAATCACCCAAGGATAAACCCTATTGAAAATCAGCAATATTGAAAATTATTTACTATGAATTATTGTTATTTTTTTTCAAGGGATTTAGGCTTTTATTTTTTTTAATAATTCTTATTCTTCAAACACTGTGTTTTGATTGGAATAGAAAGACCCTCTAGTCTTCAGACCAGCACCTACTCAGCCACTACAGTCAGCCCTTACAAACACACTCACTTCTCTCATTTCCACTCACCTAAAAATAATAATAAAGAAATTTAAGAAATAAAAAACAGCAAAATATTGGTATTTTTTGTTATCTAAAACATAGAATTACAATGAATAAAAAATAATTCAGCCCACTTCCTGCCTTAATGGGGGCTCCTTCATCCAGTAAAACAGTGGTTTTGGGATGTGGATGGATTATATTTGCCAGCCGTGTTTGACTGAGTTGTTGCTATTCACAAGAATCAAGATCTGCACTTTGACAGTGTTTTTGGCAGACTTGTCTCTACTGCAGTGTGTTAATGGTCATCTTTTTAATCTATTTTCATGTCAAACAATCTAAGTTTGTGGTAAATTTGTTAGTTTTCACTCTTTCTAGCAAAGTCTTCAATTTAACTATTTAACTGTAGTCTAACATTGAATTAGTAATGAAAGAGTTGTCTTTCCTGTTGCTAGCTCTTTAAAATTAGAGTTAATGTCATTTCGCCCACTTTACCATTTCGGACAAGTTCTCAAGAAAAGAACACTACTAAAAGTTACGAATTCATTGATTTCTAACATTTCAGACATTGCTAATTGTTAACATTGTCTTTTGGTTCTGTATAAACAGTCCAAATATTGTTTTTGAGTAGTATTAAGAAAGACTTATTCATTAGGGACGAATTGCCATGTGGCGGTTTGACTTTTAAGAATATCACGTTGTGTGACAATCGAGACTTGACTCTCTATAGAGCTTTGATAGTGTGACAAACAAGACTTTGTCATGGGCAGACAACTCCTACTGGAGTTTCTAACATTATTGAAACAAAATTTAAAATAGGTTTTCCTTTGAAAATAATTGATTAAATGCTCCATATTTGTGCTGATGATGAAGATTGCTTTTGCACCTTACAACCACAACCACATGGAGGCCAAGAACCTGATAGAAAATCCTAATATCGACCGAAAAACATCGGAAGTGCAGAGCAACATGTTTCTAATGTAAACAAAGATGGCGGACTTGTGATTTAACTTTTTGTTTACATTTTTAAAATTATAAAATAAATGTGAATTAAAGTCTATTATGTATCAATTTTTGTGTTGATTTGAAGGGAATATGTTGAAGTGTGTTTCCATTGCTTTAATAAGAGTTGTCAGTGCATTGGGAGGTCTCTATAAATGATTAAATGTGAGGAAGTTCTTCACCAGTCTGCTTTACAGTTCACCATTATGATAGTGATACAGTCAAGAACTTCTAGATCTTATAAAATAACACAGCCACGTTTACAGAAAGAATAAGTGCACTTTGTCATCTGCACTACAACATTTAGTCAACGTCTCAAAAACCGGTGAGCTCTGTGGCTATGAGAAATGACTTTGACAACAGCACACTGATAAACTCAAAATGTGCATCACCTGTGGCTCTGTTGTTCTTGAATGCCGTCAGGAAATTCTCTATTTTAGTTGAGACTTGTGCAAATTGGTGCTATAATACACAGTAAGAATACCTTGGAGGGGCTGACATGGAAAAGGCATCTAATCATTAGGATGGGACAATAAACAGAGGCCCTGGTTACTTTAGGCTGTGTAGGTTAAAGATCCTTCGACAGTTGGAAATCGACAATAAGAGTCAATAGCACAAGGGTTTATTGTCTCATCAGAACAACGATGTTTTTTCTATGTCAGCCCCTCCGATCTGTATCACCCACAGAAGAAGCTGGGTTGACAAATCCGAAGATTTGAATCCTTGAACCTCAGCAATAATCTAATTCATTGAGCTGTGGCTCTGAGAGATTGATCACAGAAAGACCCTTTTGCTTTGCCGTAAATCGTCTGTTACAGAGCTAGGCTACTCTACAGTTCAACTGATACAGTCAAAAGGTTAAAAGTCTTATCTTCTATGTTGTAGTTTCTCCATGTATGGGATAGATGCAATGATCCGAAGCACCAGTTTGAAAGATTACATCCCTAAAACATGCTTTTCTGCACCAGGGTCCTGTTTCTAAAAAAATCTTTTGATGAATTTCTTCGCAAGTTTGGCATTTTTCAATGAAAAATTCCATACTTACTTACGGTAGATTTTAATTGTAAGACTTTTTGAGAAACTGGCCCCTAATGAGGACAGCAATTACGGCAGTCTGCAATGAGGGAAATATACGAAGAAAGCATCATTGGCCTACATATGATTTTCAACTATCCACGGATGATAAACGTCCAAAGTCTGTAGCATGAAGGACCCTAATTAATAGTCTAATCCCAATGTCAACACTCTGTTCTGAATTGCATTTTCAGATATTTGGAATGGAGATAATTTGAGTCCTAAATTCCATCAATGTGTTTCATCAATGGTCAATTTCTATGGAGGGGTATCGTTGCCAATGCTACAGGCTTTGGACGTTTATCATCCGTGGATAGTTGAAAATCATATGTAGGCCAATGATGCTTTCTTCGTATATTTCCCTCATTGCAAACTGCCGTAATTGCTGTCCTCATTAGGGGCCTTCATTCCACTACAGGAGAGGCGGAGACGGCACAAACTTATTATGATGTATAAAATGAACAACAATTTAACTCCACCTTATCTCTGCAACTTGATCAATACAAAACAAACCTTATACAACCTTCGAAACATTACACTTCTTGAACAGTATTATTGTAGAACTAACTTATTTTATAACTCTTTTATCCCTTCAGCAATCAGAGAATGGAATATCTTACCTGATATATAAAAAAACTCAACAACATTAAAATCTTTCAAAAATATTCTAAAATCTACCGATAAAACCATTCCGAACTATTTTGATATTGGCCCTAGGAAATACCAGATAATCCACTGCCGCCTCCGTCTCGCCTGTAGTGATTTAAACGGAGATAAGTTTTCTCGTCATGTCTCAGAACATGCTGCTTGTATTTGTGGTCATCGGTTTGAAGATTCAGAACATTATTTGATCTATTGCCCACTACATTTAGATGCACGAAACTGTTCTATTTCTCTGCTCCCACCATCCTTAATTAAAACCTCCATTTTACTTTTTGGCACTGATTGTCCCGATCTATCCACTGCCGCCTCCGTCATACCTTCTTGGAACTCTCGAAAAGATTTTAGAAATTTATTTTCTACTCAAAAGTTCTTTTCAATATCACTTATTTTACTAAGATAATACACTATTATGACCTTTAGAATAAATTCCATGTAGCAAGTTGTATATAATTTACATATGTATGCATTTTAAATAACTTACCGTCTTTTTCATATAATTTATATAGTTAAATGTTTGTAGGAGAGGGGTAATATAGGCTCAGCCTGTTCCCCAATCCTTTTCATAATGTATTGGATATTTTATGAATAAAATATTGTTTACAACAAAAAAAAAAAGGGGCCTGTTTCTCAAAAAGTCTTACAATTAAAATCTACCGTAAGTAAGTATGGAATTTTTCATTGAAAAATGCCAAACTTGCGACAAAATTCATCAAAAGATTATTTTAGAAACAGGACCCTGGTGCAGAAAAGCATGTTTTAGGGATGTAATCTTTCAAACTGGGGCTTTGGATCATTGCATCTATCCCATAGATGGAGAAACTACAACATAGAAGATAAGACTTTTAACCTTTTGACTGTATCAGTTGAACTGTAGAGTAGCCTAGCTCTGTAACAGACGATTATTTTGTCGGCAAAGCAAATGGGTCTTTCTGTGATCAATCTCTCAGAGCCACAGCTCAATGAATAAGATTATTGCTGAGGTTCAAGGATTCAAATCTTCGGATTTGTCAACCCAGCTTCTTCTGTGGGTGATACAGATCGGAGGGGCTGACATAGAAAAAACATCGTTGTTCTGATGAGACAATAAACCCTTGTGCTATTGACTCTTATTGTCGATTTCCAGCTGTCGAAGGATCTTTAACCTACACAGCCTAAAGTAACCTGGGCCTCTGTTTATTGTCCCATCCTAATGATTAGATGCCTTTTCCATGTCAGACCCTCCAAGGTATTCTTACTGTGTATTATAGCACCAATTTGCACAAGTCTCAACTAAAATAGAGAATTTCCTGACGGCATTCAAGAACAACAGAGCCACAGGTGATGCACATTTTGAGTTTACCAGTGTGTGTAAGCGAAAATAATGTCCGGGGGTATTCATGTCCGGGTTGGACATACTACACTAGATAGAACTGTCCTTTATTTAGTTATGGACATTAATCACTAGTTAAAAATATCCATTGGACATGTTTCACTAGTGCAAAATGTCCGCCGGACATTTCCCACTGGCGGACATTGTACACTTTTACATGTGCTGTTGGCCACAGAGCTCACCGGTTTTGAGACGTTGACTAAATGTTGTAGTGCAGATGACAAAGTGTACTTACTCTTTCTGTAAACGTGGCTGTGTTATTTTATAAGATCTAGAAGTTCTTGACTGTATCACTATCATAATGGTGAACTGTAAAGCAGACTGGTGAAGAACTTCCTCACATTTAATCATTTATAGACCTCCCAATGCACTGACAACTCTTATTAAAGCAATGGAAACACGCTTCAACATATTCCCTTCAAATCAACACAAAAATTGATACATAATAGACTTTAATTCACATTTATTTTATAATTTTAAAAATGTAAACAAAAAGTCCGCCATCTTTGTTTACATTAGAAACATGTTGCTCTCCACTTCCGATGTTTTTCGGTCGATATTAGGATTTTCTATCAGGTTCATGGCCTCCATGTGGTTGTGGTTGTAAGGTGCAATAGCAATCTTCATCATCAGCACAAATATGGAGCATTTAATCAATTATTTTCAAAGGAAAACCTATTTTAAATTTTGTTTCAATAATGTTAGAAACTCCAGTAGGAGTTGTCTGCCCATGACAAAGTCTTGTTTGTCACACTATCAAAGCTCTATAGAGAGTCAAGTCTCGATTGTCACACAACGTGATATTCTTAAAAGTCAAACCGCCACATGGCAATTCGTCCCTAATGAATAAATCTTTCTTAATACTACTCAAAAACAATATTTGGACTGTTTATACAGAACCAAAAGACAATGTTAACAATTAGCAATGTCTGAAATGTTAGAAATCAAAGAATTCGTAACTTTGAGTAGTGTTCTTTTCTTGAGAACTTGTCCGAAATGGTAAAGTGGGCGAAATGACATTAACTCTAATTTTAAAGAGCTGGCAATAGGAAAGACAACTCATTACTAATTCAATGTTAGACTACAGTTAAATAGTTAAATTGAAGACTTTACTAAAAAGAGTGAAAACTAACAAATTTACCACAAAATAAGATTGTTTGACATGAAAATAGATTAAAAAGATGACCATTAACACACTGAAGTAGAGACAAGTCTGCCAAAAACACTGTCAAAGTGCAGAGTCTTGATTCTTGTGAATAGCAACAACTCAGTCAAACACGGCTGGCAAATATAATCCATCCACATCCCAAAACCACTGTTTTACTGGATGGAGGAGAATAAGGTAGCCCCCATTAAGGCAGGAAGTGGGCTGAATTATTTTTTATTCATTGTAATTCTATGTTTTAGATAACAGAAAAGACCAATATTTTGCTGTTTTTTATTTCTTAAATTTCTTTATTATTATTTTTAGGTGAGTGGAAATGAGAGAAGTGAGTGTGTTTGTAAGGGCTGACTGTAGTGGCTGAGTAGGTGCTGGTCTGAAGACTAGAGGGTCTTTCTATTCCAATCAAAATACAGTGTTTGAAGAATAAGAATTATTAAAAAAAATAAAAGCCTAAATCCCTTGAAAAAAATTAACAATAATTCATAGTAAATAATTTTCAATATTGCTGCTTTTCAATAGGGCTTATCTTTGGGTGATTCTGGACACTCACACCAAGTTTCATCAAAGTCCATCAAGAATTGTACCTTCTAGCTAGAGTGTTAACGAGCTAAAAATTGAACGCGTTTTCACAAACAAGGGCAATAAATCATAGTAAATATTTTTCGATACTGCTGATTTTCAATAGGATTTATCCTTGGGTGATTATGAACACCCACACCTAGTTTCATCAAAATCCATCAAGAATTGTACCTTCTAGCTAGAGTGTTAATGAGCTAAAAATTGAACGCGTTTTTCACAAACAAGGGCAATAAATCATAGTAAATATTTTTCGATATGGCTGATTTTTAATAGGGTTTATCCTTGGGTGATTATGAACAACGTCACCAAGTTTCATCAAAATCCATCAAGAATTGTAACTTCTAGAGTGTAAACGAGCTAAAAATTGAACGCGTTTTCACAAACAAAGGCAATAAATCATAGTAAATATTTTTCGATACTGCTGATTTTCAATAGGGTTTATCCTTGGGTGATTATGAACACCCACACCAAGTTTCATCAAAATCCATCAAGAATTGTACCTTCTAGCTAGAGAGTTAACGCGCTAAAAATTTAACGCGTTTTTCACAAACAATTAAGTGTATATTAGTGTATGTCATTTGGAAAGCAGAAAACAAGGCCTATCAGTTGTACAAATATAGAACTTGCTTCAGCAACACCTATAAACATAATAATCAAAATTCTATATGAGATTTTTAACTGTTAAATATATTTTTGTAATGTAAATAAATCTTATGTTTTGGAATATATTTGATTTATATTAGAGCATTAGTTCTTTACATGACATCATTTGCTTTTTATGTCAAACAAATGGTGTTTGTGGGTGAGGGTTCTAATTTTAATTGGGATGTGAAAATCTGATAACACTGAATAAGTTGTCTTGACTCATAATTCCAGTTGATCCAGCTTAAGATTAAATTTCAAATAAAGCATTGTTATCATTTTGAAATTTACATTTGAATAAATTACACTTTGATCCTTTCTAGGAATTTCACATGAAATTGACCCACATTTAGGACTCAAATTATCTCCATTCCAAATATCTGAAAATGCAATTCAGAACAGAGTGTTGACATTGGGATTAGACTATTAATTAGGGTCCTTCATGCTACAGACTTTGGACGTTTATCATCCGTGGATAGTTGAAAATCATATGTAGGCCAATGATGCTTTCTTCGTATATTTCCCTCATTGCAAACTGCCGTAATTGCTGTCCTCATTAGGGGCCTTCATTCCACTACAGGAGAGGCGGAGACGGCACAAACTTATTATGATGTATAAGATGAACAACAATTTAACTCCACCTTATCTCTGCAACTTGATCAATACAAAACAAACCTTATACAACCTTCGAAACATTACACTTCTTGAACAGTATTATTGTAGAACTAACTTATTTTATAACTCTTTTATCCCTTCAGCAATCAGAGAATGGAATATCTTACCCGATATATACAAAAACTCAACAACATTAAAATCTTTCAAAAATATTCTAAAATCTACCGATATAACCATTCCGAACTATTTTGATATTGGCCCTAGGAAATACCAGATAATCCACTGCCGCCTCCGTCTCGCCTGTAGTGATTTAAACGGAGATAAGTTTTCTCGTCATGTCTCAGAACATGCTGCTTGTATTTGTGGTCATCGGTTTGAAGATTCAGAACATTATTTGATCTATTGCCCACTACATTTAGATGCACGAAACTGTTCTATTTCTCTGCTCCCACCATCCTTAATTAAAACCTCCATTTTACTTTTTGGCACTGATTGTCCCGATCTATCCACTGATATTTTCCGTACAGTCCATACCTTCTTGGAACTCTCGAAAAGATTTTAGCAATTTATTTTCTACTCAAAAGTTCTTTTCAATATCACTTATTTTACTAAGATAATACACTATTATGACCTTTAGAATAAATTCCATGTAGCAAGTTGTATATAATTTACATATGTATGCATTTAAAATAACTTACCGTCTTTTTCATATAATTTATATAGTTAAATGTTTGCAGGAGAGGGGTAATATAGGCTCAGCCTGTTCCCCAATCCTTTTCACAATGTATTGGATATTTTATGAATAAAATATTGTTTACAAAAAAAACAAAATTCGAGTCTGTTTCTCAAAAAGTCTTACAATTAAAATCTACCGTAAGTAAGTATGGAATTTCTCATTGAAAAATGCCAAACTTGCGACAAAATTCATCAAAAGATTTTTTTAGAAACAGGACACTGGTGCAGAAAAGCATGTTTTAGGGATGTAATCTTTCAAACTGGGGCTTCGGATCATTGCATCTATCCCATAGATGGAGAAACTACAACATTGAAGATAAGACTTTTAACATTTTGACTGTATCAGTTGAACTATAGAATAGCCTAGCTCTGTAACAGACGATTATTTTGTCGGCAAAGCAAAAGGGTCTTTCTGTGATCAATCTCTCAGAGTCACAGCTCAATGAATTAGATTATTGCTGAGGTTCAAGGATTCAAATCTTCAGATTTGTCAACCCAGCTTCTTCTGTGGGTGATACAGATCGGAGGGGCTGACATAGAAAAAACATCGTTGTTCTGATGAGACAATAAACCCTTGTGCTATTGACTCTTATTGTCGATTTCCGACTGTCGAAGGATCTTTAACCTACAAAGCCTAAAGTAACCAGGGCCTCTGTTTATTGTCCCATCCTAATGATTAGATGCCTTTTCCATGTCAGCCCCTCCAAGGTATTCTTACTGTGTATTATAGCACCAATTTGAACAAGTCTCAACTAAAATAGAGAATTTCCTGACTTCATTCAAGAATAACAGAGCCACAGGTGATGCACATTTTGAGTTTATCAGTGTGCTGTTGTCAAAGTCATTTCTCATAGCCACAGAGCTCACCGGTTTTGAGACGTTGACTAAATGTTGTAGTGCAGATGACAAAGTGCACTTATTCTTTCTGTAAACGTGGCTGTGTTATTTTATAAGATCTAGACGGTCTTGACTGTATCACTATCATAATGGTGAACTGTAAAGCAGACTGGTGAAGAACTTCCTCACATTTAATCATTTATAGACCTCCCAATGCACTGACAACTCTTATTAAAGCAATGGAAACACACTTCAACATATTCCCTTCAAATCAACACAAAAATTGATACATAATAGACTTTAATTCACATTTATTTTATAATTTTAAAAATGTAAACAAAAAGTTAAATCACAAGTCCGCCATCTTTGTTTACATTAGAAACATGTTGCTCTGCACTTCCGATGTTTTTCGGTCGATATTAGGATTTTCTATCAGGTTCATGGCCTCCATGTGGTTGTGGTTGTAAGGTGCAATAGCAATCTTCATCATCAGCACAAATATGGAGCATTTAATCAATTATTTTCAAAGGAAAACCTATTTTAAATTTTGTTTCAATAATGTTAGAAACTCCAGTAGGAGTTGTCTGCCCATGACAAAGTCTTGTTTGTCACACTATCAAAGCTCAAGTCTCGATTGTCACACAACGTGATATTCTTAAAAGTCAAACCGCCACATGGCAATTCGTCCCTAATGAATAAGTCTTTCTTAATACTACTCAAAAACAATATTTGGACTGTTTATACAGAACCAAAAGACAATGTTAACAATTAGCAATGTCTGAAATGTTGGAAATCAAAGAATTCGTAACTTTTAGTAGTGTTCTTTTCTTGAGAACTTGTCCGAAATGGTAAAGTGGGCGAAATGACATTAACTCTAATTTTAAAGAGCTAGCAACAGGAAAGACAACTCAGTCATTACTAATTCAATGTTAGACTACAGTTAAATAGTTAAATTGAAGACTTTACTAAAAAGAGTGAAAACTAACAAATTTACCACAAAATTAGATTGTTTGACATGAAAATAGATTAAAAAGATGACCATTAACACACTGCAGTAGAGACAAGTCTACCAAAAACACTGTCAAAGTGCAGACTTTTGCAATACATCATTTTGAGTAGTCAAACTGGACTGGCCAGTATTATCCATCCACATCCTTTGATTCCTGAAATAAATAACAATTTCAAACATTACAATCCAAATTTTGACAAACAACGCGTACAAAAAATGTTTGTGAACACCCCAAAACAATAAGTAAAAATATCTTTAAATAGTTCGAACTACATTAATTGTACATTACGGGAAAATAGTTGATTGACTATAACTTTCTTATTTCTTAAGGTAAATCAATTCTGAAAACAGTTTTAAGCTTGGCATTGTTATAAAAACCTAAAAAATAGACCAATTGCAGATTAAAAATATTGTTACCAGAGTAATTTCATATTTTGTTGACATCTTGTTTTAACAATTTCAAATGAAATATTCTCAAAACAGGCTAATCAAAATAAACTTTACAGATAATACAGACACTTCTTGTTTCCAAAATTCTGAAATAAATAACAATTTCAAACATTAAAATCCAAATTTAGACAAACAACTCGTCCAAAAAATGTTTGTGAACACCCCAAAACAGTAAATAAAAATATCTTAAAATAGTTCGAACTACATTAATTCTACATTATGGGTAAAATAGTTGATTGACTATAACTTTCTTATTTCTTAAGATAAATCAATTCTGAAAACAGTTTTAAGCTTGGCATTGTAATAAAAACCTAAAAAATAGACCAATTGCAGACTAAAAATATTGTTACCAGAGTAATTTCATACTTTGTTGACATCTTGTTTTAACAATTTCTAATGAAATCTTCTCAAAACAGGCTAATCAAAATAAACTTTACAGATAATACAGACACTTCTTGTTTCCAAAATTCTGAAATAAATAACAATTTCAAACATTAAAATCCAAATTTAGACAAACAACTCGTCCAAAAAATGAGTGTGAACATCCCAAAACAGTAAGTAAAAATATCTTAAAATAGTCGAACTTATGCTCTATAAATGATTTTTTTTTCGAGGTCCGAGTAGGAGATAAAAATTATTTTGAGGATTTAATTTGTTCTAGAACATCATTGCAATATCCTGACCAAATATTACACAAATACATTAATTTATAAGCAAGTGGTAGCGAATTTACTTTAACAATCATTTTCTCTCAAAAGCTCGATTCTACAAAGAACCATTATTTTGGGTAAAATAGTTGATTGACTATAAATTTCTTATTTCTTAAGATAAATCAATTCTGAAAACAGTTTTAAGCATGGCATTGTTATAAAAACCTAAAATATAGACCAATGGCAGACTAAAAATATTGTTACCAGAGTAATTTCATACTTTGTTGACATCTTTTTTTTTTAACAATTTCAATTGAAATCTTCTTAAACAGGCTAATCAAAATAAACTTTACAGATAATACAGACACTTCTTATTTCCAAAATTCTGAAATAAATAACAATTTCAAACATTAAAATCCAAATTTAGACAAACAACTCATCCAAAAAATGTTTGTGAACACCCCAAAACACTAAGTAAAAATATCTTAAAATAGTTCGAACTACATTAATTTTACATTATGGGCAAAATAGTTGATTGACTATAACTTTCTTATTTCTTAAGATAAATCAATTCTGAAAACAGTTTTAAACTTGGCATTGTTATAAAAACCTAAAAAATAGACAATTGGCAGAATAAAAAATATTGTTACCAGAGTAATTTCATACTTTGTTGACATTTTCTTTTAGCAATTTCAATTGAAATCTTCTTAAAACAGGCTAATCAAAATAAACTTTACAGATAATACAGACACTTCTTGTTTCCAAAATTCTGAAATAAATAACAATTTCAAACATTAAAATCAAAATTTAGACAAACAACTGTTCCGAAAAATGTTTGTGAACACACCAAAACAGTAAGTAAAAATATCTTAAAATAGTTCAAACTTATGCTCTACAAATGATTATTTTTTCGAGGTCTGTGTAGGAGATAGAAATTATTTTGAGATTTTAATTTGTTCTAGAACATCATTGCAATATCCTGACCAAATATTAGAAAAATACATTAATTAATAGGCAAGTAGTAGCCAATTTACTTTAACAATCATTTTCTCTAAAAGGCTCGATTCTACAAAGAACCATTATTTTGGGTAAAATAGTTGATTGACTATAAATTTCTTATTTCTTAAGATAAATCAATTCTGAAAACAGTTTTAAGCTTGGCATTGTTATAAAAACCTAAAACATAGACAAATGGCAGAATAAACAATATGGTTACCAGAGTAATTTCATACTTTGTTGACATCTTGTTTTAACAATTTCAAATGAAATCTTCTCAAAACAGGCTAATCAAAATAAACTTTACAGATAATACAGACACTTCTTGTTTCCAAAATTCTGAAATAAATAACAATTTCAAACATTAAAATCGAAATTTAGACAAACAACTCGTACAAAAAATGAGTGTGAACACCCCAAAACAGTACGTAAAAATATCTTAAAATAGTTCAAACTACATTAATTCTACATTATGGGTAAAATAGTTGATTGACTATAACTTTCTTATTTCTTAAGATAAATCAATTCTGAAAACAGTTTTAAGCTTGGCATTGATATAAAAACCTAAAATATAGACCAATTGCAGACTAAAAATATTGTTACCAGAGTAATTTCATACTTTGTTGACATCTTGTTTTAACAATTTCAATTGAAATCTTCTTAAAACAGGCTAATCAAAATAAACTTTACAGATAATACAGACACTTCTTGTTTCCAAAATTCTGAAATAAATAACAATTTAAAACATTAAAATCCAAATTTAGACAAACAACTCGTCCAAAAAATGAGTGTGAACACCCCAAAACAGTAAGTAAAAATATCTTAAAATAGTCGAACTTATGCTCTACAAATGTTTTTTTTTCGAGGTCCGAGTAGGAGATAAAAATTATTTTGAGGATTTAATTTGTTCTAGAACATCATTGCAATATCCTGACCAAATATTAGACAAACACATTAATTTATAAGCAAGTGGTAGCGAATTTACTTTAACAATCATTTTCTCTAAAAGGCTCGATTCTACAAAGAACCATTATTTTGGGTAAAATAGTTGATTGACTATAAATTTCTTATTTCTTAAGATAAATCAATTCTGAAAACAGTTTTAAGCTTGGCATTGTTATAAAAACCTAAAAAATAGACAATTGGTAGAATAAAAAATATTGTTACCAGAGTAATTTCATACTTTGTTGACATTTTCTTATAACAATTTCACTTGAAATCTTCTTAAAACAGGCTAATCAAAATAAACTTTACCAATAATACAGACACTTCTTATTTCCAAAATTCTGAAATAAATAACAATTTCAAACATTAAAATCCTAATTTAGACAAACAACTCATCCAAAAAATGTTTGTGAACACCCCAAAACACTAAGTAAAAATATCTTAAAATAGTTCGAACTACATTAATTTTACATTATGGGCAAAATAGTTGATTGACTATAACTTTCTTATTTCTTAAGATAAATCAATTCTGAAAACAGTTTTAAACTTGGCATTGTTATAAAAACCTAACAAATAGACAATTGGCAGAATAAAAAATATTGTTACCAGAGTAATTTCATACTTTGTTGACATTTTCTTTTAGCAATTTCAATTGAAATCTTCTTAAAACAGGCTAATCAAAATAAACTTTACAGATAATACAGACACTTCTTGTTTCCAAAATTCTGAAATAAATAACAATTTCAAACATTAAAATCAAAATTTAGACAAACAACTCTTCCGAAAAATGTTTGTGAACACACCAAAACAGTAAGTAAAAATATCTTAAAATAGTTCAAACTTATGCTCTACAAATGATTTTTTTTCGAGGTCTGTGTAGGAGATAGAAATTATTTTGAGATTTTAATTTGTTCTAGAACATCATTGCAATATCCTGACCAAATATTAGAAAAATACATTAATTAATAGGCAAGTAGTAGCCAATTTACTTTAACAATCATTTTCTCTAAAAGGCTCGATTCTACAAAGAACCATTATTTTGGGTAAAATAGTTGATTGACTATAAATTTCTTATTTCTTAAGATAAATCAATTCTGAAAACAGTTTTAAGCTTGGCATTGTTATAAAAACCTAAAACATAGACAAATGGCAGAATAAACAATATGGTTACCAGAGTAATTTCATACTTTGTTGACATCTTGTTTTAACAATTTCAAATGAAATCTTCTCAAAACAGGCTAATCAAAATAAACTTTACAGATAATACAGACACTTCTTGTTTCCAAAATTCTGAAATAAATAACAATTTCAAACATTAAAATCGAAATTTAGACAAACAACTCGTACAAAAAATTAGTGTGAACACCCCAAAACAGTAAGTAAAAATATCTTAAAATAGTTCGAACTACATTAATTCTACATTATGGGTAAAATAGTTGATTGACTATAACTTTCTTATTTCTTAAGATAAATCAATTCTGAAAAAAGTTTTAAGCTTGGCATTGTTATAAAAACCTAAAACATTGACAAATGGCAGAATAAACAATATTGTTACCAGAGTAATTTCATACTTTGTTGACATCCTTTTTTTAACAATTTCAATTGAAATCTTCTTAAAACAGGCTAATCAAAATAAACTTTACAGATAATACAGACACTTCTTGTTTCCAAAATTCTGAAATAAATAACAATTTCAAACATTAAAATCCTAATTTAGACAAACAACTCATCCAAAAAATGTTTGTGAACACCCCAAAACAGAAAGTAAAAATATCTTAAAATAGTTCGAACTACATTAATTGTACATTATGGGTAAAATAGTTGATTGACTATAACTTTCTTATTTCTTAAGATAAATCAATTCTGAAAACAGTTTTAAGCTTGGCATTGTTATAAAAACCTACAAAATAGACCAATTGCAGAATAAAAATATTGTTACCAGAGTAATTTCATACTTTATGGACATTTTGTTTTAACAATTTCTAATGAAATCTTCTCAAAACAGGCTAATCAAAATAAACTTTACAGATAATACAGACACTTCTTGTTTCCAAAATTCTGAAATAAATAACAATTTCAAACATTAAAATCCAAATTTAGACAAACAACTCGTCCAAAAAATGAGTGTGAACATCCCAAAACAGTAAGTAAAAATATCTTAAAATAGTCGAACTTATGCTCTATAAATGATTTTTTTTCGAGGTCCGAGTAGGAGATAAAAATTATTTTGAGGATTTAATTTGTTCTAGAACATCATTGCAATATCCTGACCAAATATTACACAAATACATTAATTTATAAGCAAGTGGTAGCGAATTTACTTTAACAATCATTTTCTCTCAAAAGCTCGATTCTACAAAGAACCATTATTTTGGGTAAAATAGTTCATTGACTATAAATTTCTTATTTCTTAAGATAAATCAATTCTGAAAACAGTTTTAAGCTTGGCATTGATATAAAAACCTAAAATATAGACCAATTGCAGACTAAAAATATTGTTACCAGAGTAATTTCATATTTTGTTGACATCTTGTTTTAACAATTTCAAATGAAATATTCTCAAAACAGGCTAATCAAAATAAACTTTACAGATAATACAGACACTTCTTGTTTCCAAAATTCTGAAATAAATAACAATTTAAAACATTAAAATCCAAATTTAGACAAAAAATGAGTGTGAACACCCCAAAACAGTAAGTAAAAATATTTTAAAATAGTCGAACTTATGCTCTACAAATGATTTTTTTTCGAGGTCCGAGTAGGAGATAAAAATTATTTTGAGGATTTAATTTGTTCTAGAACATCATTGCAATATCCTGACCAAATATTAGACAAACACATTAATTTATAAGCAAGTGGTAGCGAATTTACTTTAACAATCATTTTCTCTAAAAGGCTCGATTCTACAAAGAACCATTATTTTGGGTAAAATAGTTGATTGACTATAAATTTCTTATTTCTTAAGATAAATCAATTCTGAAAACAGTTTTAAGCTTGGCATTGTTATAAAAACCTAAAAAATAGACAATTGGTAGAATAAAAATATTGTTACCAGAGTTATTTCATACTTTGTTGACATTTTCTTATAACAATTTCAATTGAAATCTTCTTAAAACAGGCTAATCAAAATAAACTTTACCAATAATACAGACACTTCTTATTTCCAAAATTCTGAAATAAATAACAATTTCAAACATTAAAATCCTAATTTAGACAAACAACTCATCCAAAAAATGTTTGTGAACACCCCAAAACACTAAGTAAAAATATCTTAAAATAGTTCGAACTACATTAATTTTACATTATGGGCAAAATAGTTGATTGACTATAACTTTCTTATTTCTTAAGATAAATCAATTCTGAAAACAGTTTTAAACTTGGCATTGTTATAAAAACCTAACAAATAGACAATTGGCAGAATAAAAAATATTGTTACCAGAGTAATTTCATACTTTGTTGACATTTTTTTTTAACAATTTCAATTGAAATCTTCTCAAAACAGGCTAATCAAAATAAACTTTACAGATAATACAGACACTTCTTGTTTCCAAAATTCTGAAATAAATAACAATTTCAAACATTAAAATCCAAATTTAGACAAACAACTCGTACAAAAAATGTTTGTGAACACCCCAAAACAGAAAGTAAAAATATCTTAAAATAGTTCGAACTACATTAATTGTACATTATGGGTAAAATAGTTGATTGACTATAACTTTCTTATTTCTTAAGATAAATCAATTCTGAAAACAGTTTTAAGCTTGGCATTGATATAAAAACCTAAAATATAGACCAATTGCAGACTAAAAATATTGTTACCAGAGTAATTTCATACTTTGTTGACATCTTGTTTTTACAATTTCTAATAAGATCTTCTCAAAACAGGCTAATCAAAATAAACTTTACAGATAATACAGACACTTCTTGTTTCCAAAATTCTGAAATAAATAACAATTTAAAACATTAAAATCCAAATTTAGACAAACAACTCGTCCAAAAAATGAGTGTGAACACCCCAAAACAGTAAGTAAAAATATTTTAAAATAGTCGAACTTATGCTCTACAAATGATTTTTTTTCGAGGTCCGAGTAGGAGATAAAAATTATTTTGAGGATTTAATTTGTTCTAGAACATCATTGCAATATCCTGACCAAATATTAGACAAACACATTAATTTATAAGCAAGTGGTAGCGAATTTACTTTAACAATCATTTTCTCTAAAAGGCTCGATTCTACAAAGAACCATTATTTTGGGTAAAATAGTTGATTGACTATAAATTTCTTAATTCTTAAGATAAATCAATTCTGAAAACAGTTTTAAGCTTGGCATTGTTATAAAAACCTAAAAAATAGACAATTGGTAGAATAAAAATATTGTTACCAGAGTAATTTCATACTTTGTTGACATTTTCTTATAACAATTTCAATTGAAATCTTCTTAAAACAGGCTAATCAAAATAAACTTTACCAATAATACAGACACTTCTTATTTCCAAAATTCTGAAATAAATAACAATTTCAAACATTAAAATCCTAATTTAGACAAACAACTCATCCAAAAAATGTTTGTGAACACCCCAAAACACTAAGTAAAAATATCTTAAAATAGTTCGAACTACATTAATTTTACATTATGGGCAAAATAGTTGATTGACTATAACTTTCTTATTTCTTAAGATAAATCAATTCTGAAAACAGTTTTAAACTTGGCATTGTTATAAAAACCTAACAAATAGACAATTGGCAGAATAAAAAATATTGTTACCAGAGTAATTTCATACTTTGTTGACATTTTCTTTTAGCAATTTCAATTGAAATCTTCTTAAAACAGGCTAATCAAAATAAACTTTACAGATAATACAGACACTTCTTGTTTCCAAAATTCTGAAATAAATAACAATTTCAAACATTAAAATCAAAATTTAGACAAACAACTCTTCCGAAAAATGTTTGTGAACACACCAAAACAGTAAGTAAAAATATCTTAAAATAGTTCAAACTTATGCTCTACAAATGATTTTTTTTCGAGGTCTGTGTAGGAGATAGAAATTATTTTGAGATTTTAATTTGTTCTAGAACATCATTGCAATATCCTGACCAAATATTAGAAAAATACATTAATTAATAGGCAAGTAGTAGCCAATTTACTTTAACAATCATTTTCTCTAAAAGGCTTGATTCTACAAAGAACCATTATTTTGGGTAAAATAGTTGATTGACTATAAATTTCTTATTTCTTAAGATAAATCAATTCTGAAAACAGTTTTAAGCTTGGCATTGTTATAAAAACCTAAAACATAGACAAATGGCAGAATAAACAATATGGTTACCAGAGTAATTTCATACTTTGTTGACATCTTGTTTTAACAATTTCAAATGAAATCTTCTCAAAACAGGCTAATCAAAATAAACTTTACAGATAATACAGACACTTCTTGTTTCCAAAATTCTGAAATAAATAACAATTTCAAACATTAAAATCGAAATTTAGACAAACAACTTGTACAAAAAATGAGTGTGAACACCCCAAAACAGTAAGTAAAAATATCTTAAAATAGTTCGAACTACATTAATTCTACATTATGGGTAAAATAGTTGATTGACTATAACTTTCTTATTTCTTAAGATAAATCAATTTTGAAAAAAGTTTTAAGCTTGGCATTGTTATAAAAACCTAAAACATTGACAAATGGCAGAATAAACAATATTGTTACCAGAGTAATTTCATACTTTGTTGACATCCTTTTTTTAACAATTTCAATTGAAATCTTCTTAAAACAGGCTAATCAAAATAAACTTTACAGATAATACAGACACTTCTTGTTTCCAAAATTCTGAAATAAATAACAATTTCAAACATTAAAATCCTAATTTAGACAAACAACTCATCCAAAAAATGTTTGTGAACACCCCAAAACAGAAAGTAAAAATATCTTAAAATAGTTCGAACTACATTAATTGTACATTATGGGTAAAATAGTTGATTGACTATAACTTTCTTATTTCTTAAGATAAATCAATTCTGAAAACAGTTTTAAGCTTGGCATTGTTATAAAAACCTACAAAATAGACCAATTGCAGAATAAAAATATTGTTACCAGAGTAATTTCATACTTTATGGACATTTTGTTTTAACAATTTCTAATGAAATCTTCTCAAAACAGGCTAATCAAAATAAACTTTACAGATAATACAGACACTTCTTGTTTCCAAAATTCTGAAATAAATAACAATTTCAAACATTAAAATCCAAATTTAGACAAACAACTCGTCCAAAAAATGAGTGTGAACATCCCAAAAGAGTAAGTAAAAATATCTTAAAATAGTCGAACTTATGCTCTATAAATGATTTTTTTTCGAGGTCCGAGTAGGAGATAAAAATTATTTTGAGGATTTAATTTGTTCTAGAACATCATTGCAATATCCTGACCAAATATTACACAAATACATTAATTTATAAGCAAGTGGTAGCGAATTTACTTTAACAATCATTTTCTCTCAAAAGCTCGATTCTACAAAGAACCATTATTTTGGGTAAAATAGTTGATTGACTATAAATTTCTTATTTCTTAAGATAAATCAATTCTGAAAACAGTTTTAAGCTTGGCATTGTTATAAAAACCTAAAAAATAGACAATTGGCAAAATAAAAATATTGTTACCAGAGTAATTTCATACTTTGTTGACATTTTTTTTTAACAATTTCAATTGAAATCTTCTCAAAACAGGCTAATCAAAATAAACTTTACAGATAATACAGACACTTCTTGTTTCCAAAATTCTGAAATAAATAACAATTTCATACATTAAAATCCAAATTTAGACAAACAACTCGTACAAAAAATGTTTGTGAACACCCCAAAACAGAAAGTAAAAATATCTTAAAATAGTTCGAACTACATTAATTGTACATTATGGGTAAAATAGTTGATTGACTATAACTTTCTTATTTCTTAAGATAAATCAATTCTGAAAACAGTTTTAAGCTTGGCATTGATATAAAAACCTAAAATATAGACCAATTGCAGACTAAAAATATTGTTACCAGAGTAATTTCATACTTTGTTGACATCTTGTTTTTACAATTTCTAATAAGATCTTCTCAAAACAGGCTAATCAAAATAAACTTTACAGATAATACAGACACTTCTTGTTTCCAAAATTCTGAAATAAATAACAATTTAAAACATTAAAATCCAAATTTAGACAAACAACTCGTCCAAAAAATGAGTGTGAACACCCCAAAACAGTAAGTAAAAATATTTTAAAATAGTCGAACTTATGCTCTACAAATGATTTTTTTTCGAGGTCCGAGTAGGAGATAAAAATTATTTTGAGGATTTAATTTGTTCTAGAACATCATTGCAATATCCTGACCAAACATTAGACAAACACATTAATTTATAAGCAAGTGGTAGCGAATTTACTTTAACAATCATTTTTTCTAAAAGGCTCGATTCTACAAAGAACCATTATTTTGGGTAAAATAGTTGATTGACTATAACTTTCTTATTTCTTAAGATAAATCAATTCTGAAAACAGTTTTAAGCTTGGCATTGTTATAAACACCTAAAAAATAGACCAATTGCAGAATAAAAATATTGTTACCAGAGTAATTTCATACTTTGTTGACATCTTGTTTTAACAATTTCAAATGAAATCTTCTCAAAACAGGCTAATCAAAATAAACTTTACAGATAATACAGACCAGGGCTGTTGATTTATTTTTTTACCAATCGGACATTTTTCAACGTCATGTGAAATCTCAATCTGACAACAGTTTCCAATAAATATTTTTCAAGTAGAATATCATTTATATATTGACATGGGAGTTGACAATAGGCAAAATATGTCCATTAAAAGTGTCAGTTTGCCACCATTTCGAATCATTTATAATATTGCCAATATCAGAGTAGCAAAATTAATTTTGTATAAAAATATTTCATCACCTTCAAGTTCCGTACTCGCCATTTTTGCTTGGTCAACATTTATTCACCCCTGCCTTTATAAAACCCTTTATTGCTTTTCCTGGTGATTGGCATCACTAACTATGAATTATCATATCTCCTACATATTTTCCATAAGTTTCCTGTCACATTGTCACATATTGAAACTTCTTTAACAGATCCCCAATTCCATAAATACATCGTTTTTTGATGTAAACAAGCAAAGTTTTAAGACTGCCATTGATTGTCAGATAGAGAGATAATTTATGAATGTAACTTCAAGGGAGGTAACTGGTGAACACAAAATACAACTTTCTAAATAGGTCAAAGTTTCAATGTCCGATTCTAATGTAAACAAATGTACCGGTAGTAGATTAATGAATTGATTATTAATTGATCACTTCTAACAGGTAATTAAGGGATTATCAGATAATTAGATTAGTATTTATTTCCTTCTATTACCCTACACTGATTGATGGCATGGTATCTTATCAGTGAGTTGTCATCAAATCTGGCATTTTGACTAGCATGGAAAAACACGTAGTGGGTAGCCTATACTTGATGTCCGATTGACCCTTGACCCAGGCGGACATTTGAATGGGTCAGACGGACATGTCCGGAATATAGAGCCAAATCAACAGCCCTGATACAGACACTTCTTGTTTCCAAAATTCTGAAATAAATAACAATTTAAAACATTAAAATCCAAATTTAGACAAACAACGCGTACAAAAAATGTTTGTGAATACCCCAAAACAGAAAGTAAAAATATCTTAAAATAGTTCGAAGTTATGCTAGGGTTGTGAACCATTTAACTGATTGCAGGGTTTTTGATTACATTAATTTGGACACACCCTGTACTTGCAAAGCGGACATGCTCATGGGAAGCCTACAGTAGCATTTTCACTGATTTAGAACTCTCTGTGTGTTATATAATTTCATCTTTTGGAGGTAGGACTACGGTTATCATCTTTAATTTGGGCCTCCCTAAGTCAACCTTTAAGAAAACTAAGCAACGGTCACAAACTAGAATACTGCCACTTCAGATTGGACATTAGAAAACACTTCTTCTCAACAAGACATCTGGAATTCACTGCCAGAGTATGCTGTTTCATCCGATAACTTAAACCAATTCAAATTGAACCTGGATAAAGCATGGAAGGAGGATGCCATTAAATTCAATCCCTCTACAATTCTGTAAATTAATTATTATTTAACTAGTTACCAACCTTTACTCGATTTTCCACGTCATGCGCATTAAACTATAAAATCCAAGGTGATGATCACCTGGTGATCTAGAAGCTTTTTAGCTTAATATGGATCGAAGATCACGTAAATCAGGTAAGGCCTTGATTAGCTCGGCTAAAGTTCCCCGTTGGCTCTGAAATGGTGAAATGAAATGATTGTTTCAAGAAATGCATCTTTAAATTAGGGTGATTTATGCAGAAAAAATTATATAGCAAATGCAACATTCATAAGAAATAAAGCTAAATAACCGACTGAATTAAAACAGACCTGTTCTGATGGTATTCAGTCCCATCTGACCACCAGATTTGTGTACGATTTGGTTCTGAGCCATTTTGACTTCAATACACACCGCTTCAAAGTTTTTCATGACCAATTACGGCCAAATATAGACAAGCCAAGGGCTTAAAACTATCTGTACACCTGAGTAAAACTTAAAATCGTGTAATTCAATCCTCTGATTGCCATGACAATGCTTTGATTTAGTTCTATCCCCTCTAAACTGATTTACAAATAAATCTTTGACACTAGTCAGCCATTTTGTTTTATCTCTACGAAACGTTCTTGTTTGATATTCGAGACTAAAGGACAAGAACAATTTTATTGCTTATTGGACAATCGAGGCTACGACCACCTATCTAAGGGGGACAACTCCATTGAATGATGTCAAAAATCGACTAATCTTTTTTTTGCACACGATCATAATTCGAGATCGAGGCGCCTTCATTTTCACGGAAATTAGCGAATGGTGCCGAATGTATACAATCGGCACCCCAGTAATTTCCGTGAATCGTACCTCGTTCTTCAATGTAGATCGTTCTATAATACCTACAATGCATTGCGACTTCCGCCTAAGTAGTAATGAAAATATGCCGAATTGAACCAAAGTGAAGCCGATTGGGCTGTGTAAAGGAACGAGTGAGGGAGTCGATGGGCCTGTGAGGTCATTATGGCGAAGCCTGACGTTTAATGAAGGATTGGGTTGTCTCTTAACCTGTCAATGGCGGAAATCCAATTTGAAGTGGATGAGAAACGGCTTGAAACAAAAAACTAATGCCGTTTAAACATTCTGTGAATAGCCATTTTGGTTTTGTGACTCAGTGAGTGAGACATGACTAGAAGAGTAAGCATATCCTGCATGGCGCCACACCATTTAACATCCCTGATCATTTAAGTAGGACTAATGAAGAGGATTATCAGAGCCTATGACTTAGCTACATTTGCCAGTCAATAAATCCAGTACCAGTACCTACAGACTTTCTTCTGAAATTCATTTTATCAATGCTTTTGTAATTATTTGAATAAATACTATGTTTTTTAGAGAGAATCTTGTTATTTTGATGATTCTACTGAGCACTTAGGCTAATTCTATATTTTATAACTTCCTGGTTTTATTTTAAGTGAACTGATATTGTTTTTGGTGAAACTATTCCTGCCAGCTGAATAAATAAAGAACTAGCAACATTACCCCATAACCCCAGCAATCTTGCTGTGGGAAGCATAGTGAACCTGCAGCATAGGCATATAATCAGACTTGATTGTTCAGGGGATAGTAATACATCCAGAGGGGGCATGCAGTCATGATATCATTGAAATCCTTGTATTTGGAAAGGCATTGCCTCCTACAGATACAGGCCTGAACCAGCAGAGCAACAGTGAGAGTTAATGAATGCCTATGGCTCTGTAACAGACGATTATTTTGTCGGCAAAGCAAATGGATCTTTCTGTGATCAATCTCTCAGAGCCACAGCTCAATGAATAAGATTATTGCTGAGGTTCAAGGATTCAAATCTTCGGATTTGTCAACCCAGCTTCTTCTGTGGGTGATACAGATCGGAAGGGCTGACATAGAAAAAACATTGTTGTTCTGATGAGACAATAAACCCTTGTGCTATTGACTCTTATTGTCGATTTACAACTGTCGAAGGATGTTTAACCTACACAGCCTAAAGTAACCAGGGCCTCTGTTTATTGTCCCATCCTAATGATTATAGATGCCTTTTCCATGTCAGCCCCTCCAAGGTATTCTTACTGTGTATTATAGCACCAATTTGCACAAGTCTCAACTAAAATAGAGAATTTCCTGACGTCATTCAAGAACAACAGAGCTACAGGTGATGCACAGATAAACTTTATTTACAGTCGGTGTGAAAAAAAAAAAGTTTATCTGTGCATCACCTGTGGGTCTGTTCTTGAATGACGTCAGGAAATTCTCTATTTTAGTTGAGACTTGTGCAAATTGGTGCTATAATACACAGTAAGAATACCTTGGAGGGGCTGACATGGAAAAGGCATCTATAATCATTAGGATGGGGCAATAAACATTTTGAGTTTATCAGTGTGCTGTTGTCAAAGTCATTTCTCATGGCCACAGAGCTCACCGGTTTTGAGACGTTGACTAAATGTTGTAGTGCAGATGACAAAGTGCGCTTACTCCTTCTGTAAACGTGGCTGTGTTATTTTATAAGATCTAGAAGTTCTTGACTGTATCACTATCATAATGGTGAACTGTAAAGCAGTGAAGAACTTCCTCACATTTAATCATTTATAGACCTCCCAATGCACTGACAACTCTTATTAAAGCAATGGAGACACACTTCAACATATTCCCTTCAAATCAACACAAAAATTGATACATAATAGACTTTAATTCACATTTATTTTATAATTTTAAAAATGTAAACAAAATGTTAAATCACAAGTCCGCCATCTTTGTTTACATTAGAAACATGTTGCTCTGCACTTCCTATGTTTTTCGGTCGATACTAGGATTTTCTATCAGGTTCATGGCCTCCATGTGGTTGTGGTTGTAAGGTGCAAAAGCAATCTTCATCATCAGCACAAATATGGAGCATTTAATCAATTATTTTCAAAGGAAAACCTATTTTAAATTTTGTTTCAATAATGTTAGAAACTCCAGTAGGAGTTGTCTGCCCATGACAAAGTCTTGTTTGTCACACTATCAAAGCTCTATAGAGAGTCAAGTCTCGATTGTCACACAACGTGATATTCTTAAAAGTCAAACCGCCACATGGCAATTCGTCCCTAATGAATAAGTCTTTCTTAATACTACTCAAAAACAATATTTGGACTGTTTATACAGAACCAAAAGACAATGTTAACAATTAGCAATGTCTGAAATGTTAGAAATCAAAGAATTCGTAACTTTTAGTAGTGTTCTTTTCTTGAGAACTTGTCCGAAATGGTAAAGTGGGCGAAATGACATTAACTCTAATTTTAAAGAGCTAGCAACAGGAAAGACAACTCAGTCATTACTAATTCAATGTTAGACTACAGTTAAATAGTTAAATTGAAGACTTTACTAAAAAGAGTAAAAACTAACAAATTTACCACAAAATAAGATTGTTTGACATGAAAATAGATTAAAAAGATGACCATTAACACACTGAAGTAGAGACAAGTCTGCCAAAAACACTGTCAAAGTACAGAGTCTTGATTCTTGTGAATAGCAACAACTCAGTCAAACACGGCTGGCAAATATAATCCATCCACATCCCAAAACCACTGTTTTACTGGATGAAGGAGAATAAGGTAGCCCCCATTAAGGCAGGAAGTGGGCTGAATTATTTTTTATTCATTGTAATTCTATGTTTTAGATAACAGAAAAGACCAATATTTTGCTGTTTTTAATTTCTTAAATTTCTTTATTATTTTTTTTAGGTGAGTGGAAATGAGAGAAGTGAGTGTGTTTGTAAGGGCTGACTGTAGTGGCTGAGTAGGTGCTGGTCTGAAGACTAGAGGGTCTTTCTATTCCAATCAAAATACAGTGTTTGAAGAATAAGAATTACTAAAAAAAATAAAAGTCTAAATCCCTTGAAAAAAAATAACAATAATTCATAGTAAATAGTTTTCAATATTGCTGATTTTCAATAGGGTTTATCCTTGGGTGATTCTGGACACTCACACCAAGTTTCATCAAAATCCATCAAGAATTGTACCTCCTAGAGTGTTAACAAGCTAAAAATTGAATGCGTTTTCATAAACAAGGGCAATAAATCATAGTAAATATTTTTAGATACTGCTGATTTTCAATAGGTTTTAATCTGGGAAGATTATGAACACCCACACCTAGTTTCATCAAAATCCATCAAGAATTGTACCTCCTAGAGTGTTAACAAGCTAAAAATTGAACGCGTTTTCACAAACAAGGGCAATAAATCATAGTAAATATTTTTGGATACTGCTGATTTTCAATAGGTTTTATCCTGGGAAGATTATGAACACCCACACCTAGTTTTTGCGTTTTTCACAAACAAGTGTATATTAGTGTATGTCATTTGGAAAGCAGAAAACAAGGCCTATCAGTTGTACAAATATAGAACTTGCTTCAGCAACACCTATAAATATAATAATCAAAATTCTATATGAGATTTTTAACTGTTAAATATATTTTTGTAATGTAAATAAATCTTATGTTTTGGAATATATTTGATTTATATTAGAGCATTAGTTCTTTACATGACATCATTTGCTTTTTATGTCAAACAAATGGTGTTTGTGGGTGAGGGTTCTAATTTTAATTGGGATGTGAAAATCTGATAACACTGAATAAGTTGTCTTGACTCATAATTCCAGTTGATCCAGCTTAAGATTAAATTTCAAATAAAGCATTGTTATCATTTTGAAATTTACATTTGAATAAACTACACTTTGATCCTTTCTAGGAATTTCACATGAAATTGACCCACATTTAGGACTCAAATTATCTCCATTCCAAATATCTGAAAATGCAATTCAGAACAGAGTGTTGACATTGGGATTAGACTATTAATTAGGGTCCTTCATGCTACAGACTTTGGACGTTTATCATCCGTGGATAGTTGAAAATCATACGTAGGCCAATGATGCTTTCTTCGTATATTTCCCTCATTGCAAACTGCCGTAATTGCTGTCCTCATTAGGGGCCTGTTTCTAAAAAGTCTTACAATTAAAATCTACCGTAAGTAAGTATGGAATTTTTCATTGAAAAATGCCAAACTTGCGACAAAATTCATCAAAATATTTTTTAGAAACAGGACCCTGGTGCAGTAAAGCATGTTTTAGGGATGTAATCTTTCAAACTGGGGCTTCGGATCATTGCATCTATCCCATAGATGGAGAAACTACAACATAGAAGATAAGACTTTTAACCTTTTGACTGTATCAGTTGAACTGTAGAGTAGCCTAGCTCTGTAACAGACGATTATTTTGTCGGCAAAGCAAATGGGTCTTTCTGTGATCAATCTCTCAGAGCCACAGCTCAATGAATAAGATTATTGCTGAGGTTCAAGGATTCAAATCTTCGGATTTGTCAACCCAGCTTCTTCTGTGGGTGATACAGATCGGAGGGGCTGACATAGAAAAAACATTGTTGTTCTGATGAGACAATAAACCCTTGTGCTATTGACTCTTATTGTCGATTTCCAACTGTCGAAGGATCTTTAACCTACACAGCCTAAAGTAACCTGGGCCTCTGTTTATTGACCCATCCTAATGATAAGATGCATTTTCCATGTCAGCCCCTCCAAGGTATTCTTACTGTGTATTATAGCACCAATTTGAACAAGTCTCAACTAAAATAGAGAATTTCCTGACGGCATTCAAGAACAACAGAGCCACAGGTGATGCACATTTTGAGTTTATCAGTGTGCTGTTGTCAAAGTCATTTCTCATAGCCACAGAGCTCACCGGTTTTGAGACGTTGACTAAATGTTGTAGTGCAGATGACAAAGTGCACTTACTCTTTCTGTAAACGTGGCTGTGTTATTTTATAAGATCTAGAAGGTCTTGACTGTATCACTATCATAATGGTGAACTGTAAAGCAGACTGGTGAAGAACTTCCTCACATTTAATCATTTATAGACCTCCCAATGCACTGACAACTCTTATTAAAGCAATGGAAACACACTTCAACATATTCCCTTCAAATCAACACAAAAATTGATACATAATAGACTTTAATTCACATTTATTTAATAATTTTAAAAATGTAAACAAAAAGTCCGCCATCTTTGTTTACATTAGAAACATGTTGCTCTGCACTTCCGATGTTTTTCGGTCGATATTAGGATTTTCTATCAGGTTCTTGGCCTCCATGTGGTTGTGGTTGTAAGGTGCAATAGCAATCTTCATCATCAGCACAAATATGGAGCATTTAATCAATTATTTTCAAAGGAAAACCTATTTTAAATTTTGTTTCAATAATGTTAGAAACTCCAATATGAGTTGTCTGCCCATGACAAAGTCTTGTTTGTCACACTATCAAAGCTCTATAGAGAGTCAAGTCTCGATCGTCACACAACGTGATATTCTTAAAAGTCAAACCGCCACATGGCAATTCGTCCCTAATGAATAAGTCTTTCTTAATACTACTCAAAAACAATATTTGGACTGTTTATACAGAACCAAAAGACAATGTTAACAATTAGCAATGTCTGAAATGTTAGAAATCAAAGAATTCGTAACTTTTAGTAGTGTTCTTTTCTTTAGAACTTGTCCGAAATGGTAAAGTGGGCGAAATGACATTAACTCTAATTTTAAAGAGCTAGCAACAGGAAAGACAACTCAGTCATTACTAATTCAATGTTAGACTACAGTTAAATAGTTAAATTGAAGACTTTACTAAAAAGAGTGAAAACTAACAAATTTACCACAAAATAAGATTGTTTGACATGAAAATAGATTAAAAAGATGACCATTAACACACTGAAGTAGAGACAAGTCTGCCAAAAACACTGTCAAAGTGCAGATCTTGATTCTTGTGAATAGCAACAACTCAGTCAAACACGGCTGGCAAATATAATCCATCCACATCCCAAAACCACTGTTTTACTGGATGGAGGAGAATAAGGTAGCCCCCATTAAGGCAGGAAGTGGGCTGAATTATTTTTTATTCATTGTAATTCTATGTTTTAGATAACAAAAAAGACCAATATTTTGCTGTTTTTTATTTCTTAAATTTCTTTATTATTATTTTTAGGTGAGTGGAAATGAGAGAAGTGAGTGTGTTTGTAAAGGCTGACTGTATTGGCTGAGTAGGTGCTGGTCTGAAGACTAGAGGGTCTTTCTATTCCAATTGAAAAACAGTGTTTGAAGAATAAGAATTATTAAAAAAAATAAAAGCCTAAATCCCTTGAAAAAAATTAACAATAATTCATAGTAAATAATTTTCAATATTGCTGATTTTCAATAGGGTTTATTTTGGGTGATTCTGGACACTCACACCAAGTTTTATCAAAATCCATCAAGAATTGTACCTCCTAGAGTATTACCAAGCTAAAAATTGAATGCGTTTTCATAAACAAGGGCAATAAATCATAGTAAATAATTGTGTGAACACCCCAAAACAGTAAGTAAAAATATCTTAAAATAGTCGAACTTATGCTCTACAAATGATTTTTTTCCAGGTCCGATTAGGAGATAAAAATTATTTTGAGGATTTAATTTGTTCTAGAACATCATTGTAATATCCTGACCAAATATTAGACAAATACATTAATTTATAAGCAAGTGGTAACGAATTTACTTTAACAATCATTTTCTCTAAAAGGCTCGATTCTACAAAGAACCATTATTTTGGGTAAAATAGTTGATTGACTATAACTTTCTTATTTCTTAAGATAAATCAATTCTGAAAACAGTTTTAAGCTTGGCATTGTTATAAAAACCTAAAAAATAGACCAATTGCAGAATAAAAATATTGTTAACAGAGTAATTTCATACTTTGTTGACATCTTGTTTTAACAATTTCAAAACAAATCTTCTCAAAACAGGCTAATCAAAATAAACTTTACAGATAATACAGGCACTTCTTATTTCCAAAATTCTGAAATAAATAACAATTTCAAACATTAAAATCCAAATTTAGACAAACAACTCGTACAAAAAATGTTTGTGAACACCCCAAAACAGTAAGTAAAAATATCTTAAAATAGTTCGAACTACATTAATTGTACATTATGGGTAAAATAGTTGATTGACTATAACTTTCTTATTTCTTAAGATAAATCAATTCTGAAAACAGTTTTAAGCTTGGCATTGTTATAAAAACCTAAAAAAATAGACAATTGGCAGAATAAAAATATTGTTACCAGAGTAATTTCATACTTTGTTGACATCTTGTTTTAACAATTTCAAATGAAATCTTCTCAAAACAGGCTAATCAAAATAAACTTTACAGATAATACAGACACTTCTTGTTTCCAAAATTCTGAAATAAATAACAATTTCAAACATTAAAATCCAAATTTAGACAAACAACTCGTACAAAAAATGTTTGTGAACACCCCAAAACAGTAAGTAAAAATATCTTAAAATAGTTCGAACTACATTAATTCTACATTATGGGTAAAATAGTTGATTGACTATAACTTTCTTATTTCTTAAGATAAATCAATTCTGAAAACAGTTTTAAGCTTGGCATTGTTATAAAAACCTAAAATATAGACCAATTACAGACTAAAGATATTGTTACCAGAGTAATTTCATACTTTGTTGACATCTTTTCTTTTAACAATTTCAATTGAAATCTTCTTAAACAGGCTAATCAAAATAAACTTTACAGATAATACAGACACTTCTTGTTTCCAAAATTCTGAAATAAATAACAATTTCAAACATCAAAATCCAAATTTAGACAAACAACTTGTACAAAAAATGTTTGTGAACACCGCAAAACACTAAGTAAAAATATCTTAAAATAGTTCGAACTACATTAATTGTACATTATGAGTAAAATAGTTGATTGACTATAACTTTCTTATTTCTTAAGATAAATCAATTCTGAAAACAGTTTTAAGCTTAGCATTGTTATAAAAACCTAACAAATAGATCAATTGCAGAATAAAAATATTGTTACCAGAGTAATTTCATACTTTGTTGACATCTTGTTTTAACAATTTCAAAACAAATCTTCTCAAAACAGGCTAATCAAAATAAACTTTACAGATAATACAGACACTTCTTATTTCCAAAATTCTGAAATAAATAACAATTTCAAACATTAAAATCCAAATTTAGACAAACAACTCGTCCAAAAAATGTTTGTGAACACCCCAAAACAATAAGTAAAAATATCTTAAAATAGTTCGAACTACATTAATTGTACATTATGGGTAAAATAGTTGATTGACTATAACTTTCTTATTTCTTAAGATAAATCAATTCTGAAAACAGTTTTAAGCTAGGCATTGTTATAAAAACCTAACAAATAGACCAATTGCAGAATAAAAATATTGTTAACAGAGTAATTTCATACTTTGTTGACATCTTGTTTTAACAATTTCAAAACAAATCTTCTCAAAACAGGCTAATCAAAATAAACTTTACAGATAATACAGGCACTTCTTATTTCCAAAATTCTGAAATAAATAACAATTTCAAACATTAAAATCCAAATTTAGACAAACAACTCATCCAAAAAATGTTTGTGAACACCTCAAAACAGTAAGTAAAAATATCTTAAAATAGTTCGAACTACATTAATTGTACATTATGGGTAAAATAGTTGATTGACTATAACTTTCTTATTTCTTAAGATAAATCAATTCTGAAAACAGTTTTAAGCTTGGCATTGTTATAAAAACCTAAAAAATAGACCAATTGCAGAATAAAAATATTGTTAACAGAGTAATTTCATACTTTGTTGACATCTTGTTTTAACAATTTCAAAACAAATCTTCTCAAAACAGGCTAATCAAAATAAACTTTACAGATAATACAGGCACTTCTTATTTCCAAAATTCTGAAATAAATAACAATTTCAAACATTAAAATCCAAATTTAGACAAACAACTCATCCAAAAAATGTTTGTGAACACCCCAAAACAGTAAGTAAAAATATCTTAAAATAGTTCGAACTACATTAATTGTACATTATGGGTAAAATAGTTGATTGACTATAACTTTCTTATTTCTTAAGATAAATCAATTCTGAAAACAGTTTTAAGCTTGGCATTGTTATAAAAACCTAAAAAATAGACCAATTGCAGAATAAGAATATTGTTACCAGAGTAATTTCATATTTTGTTGACATCTATTTTTAACAATTTCAAAAGAAATCTTCTCAAAACAGGCTAATCAAAATAAACTTTAAAGATAATACACACACTTCTTGTTTCCAAAATTCTGAAATAAATAACAATTTCAAACATTAAAATCCAAATTTAGACAAACAACTCGTCCAAAAAATGAGTGTGAACACCCCAAAACAGTAAGTAAAAATATCTTAAAATAGTCGAACTTATGCTCCACAAATGATTTTTTTTCCAGGTCCGAGTGGGAGATAAAAATTATTTTGAGGATTTAATTTGTTCTAGAACATCGTTGCAATATCCTGACCAAATATTAGACAAATACATTAATTTATAAGCAAGTGGTAGCGAATTTACTTTAACAATCATTTTCTCTAAAAGGCTCGATTCTACAAAGAACCATTATTTTGGGTAAAATAGTTGATTGACTATAAATTTCTTATTTCTTAAGATAAATCAATTCTGAAAACAGTTTTAAGCTTGGCATTGTTATAAAAACCTAAAAAATAGACAATTGGCAGAATAAAAAATATTGTTACCAGAGTAATTTCATATTTTGTTGACATCTTGTTTTAACAATTTCAAATGAAATCTTCTCAAAACAGGCTAATCAAAATAAACTTTACAGATAATACAGACACTTCTTATTTCCAAAATTCTGAAATAAATAACAATTTCAAACATTAAAATCCAAATTTAGACAAACAACTCGTACAAAAAAAGTTTGTGAAAAAAATAGTTCGAACTACATTAATTGTACATTATGGGTAAAATAGTTGATTGACTATAACTTTCTTATTTCTTAAGATAAATCAATTCGGAAAACAGTTTTAAGCTTGGCATTGTTATAAAAACCTAAAAAATAGACAAATGGCAGAATAAAAAATATTGTTACCAGAGTAATTTCATACTTTGATGACATCTATTTTTAACAATTTCAACTAAAATCCTCTTAAAACAGGCTAATCAAAATAAACTTTACAGATAATACAGACACTTCTTATTTCCAAAATTCTGAAATAAATAACAATTTAAAACATTAAAATCCAACTTTAGACAAACAACTTGTACAAAAAATGTGTGAACACCCCAAAACAGTAAGTAAAAATATCTTAAAATAGTCCAACTTATGCTCAACAAATGATTTTTTTTCGAGGTCCGAGTAGGAGATAAAAATTATTTTGAGGATTTAATTTGTTCTAGAACATCATTGCAATATCCTGACCAAACATTAGACAAATACATTAATTTATAAGCAAGTGGTAGCGAATTTACTTTAACAATCATTTTCTCTAAAAGGCTCGATTCTACAAAGAACCATTATTTTGGGTAAAATAGTTGATTGACTATAACTTTCTTATTTCTTAAGATAAATCAATTCTGAAAACAGTTTTAAGCTTGGCATTGTTATAAAAACCTAAAAAATAGACAATTGGCAGAATAAAAAATATTGTTACCAGAGTAATTTCATACTTTGTTGACATCTTTTTTTTAACAATTTCAATTGAAATCTTCTTAAAACAGGCTAATCAAAATAAACTTTACAGATAATACAGACACTTCTTATTTCCAAAATTCTGAAATAAATAACAATTTCAAACATTAAAATCCAAATTTAGACAAACAACTCGTACAAAAAAAGTTTGTGAAAAAAATAGTTCGAACTACATTAATTGTACATTATGGGTAAAATAGTTGATTGACTATAACTTTCTTATTTCTTAAGATAAATCAATTCGGAAAACAGTTTTAAGCTTGGCATTGTTATAAAAACCTAAAAAATAGACAAATGGCAGAATAAAAAATATTGTTACCAGAGTAATTTCATACTTTGATGACATCTATTTTTAACAATTTCAACTAAAATCCTCTTAAAACAGGCTAATCAAAATAAACTTTACAGATAATACAGACACTTCTTATTTCCAAAATTCTGAAATAAATAACAATTTCAAACATTAAAATCCAACTTTAGACAAACAACTTGTACAAAAAATGTTTGTGAACACCCCAAAACAGTAAGTAAAAATGAGTCTAGGACAATTGCCCCCCAGACAGTTGCCTCCCGGACAATTGCCCCCTGCAAATCCCCCCCTGGACAATTGCCCCCCAAGACAATTCCCCCCTGGACAATCACCCCCTGGACCACTGCCCCCCAGAAAATCACCCCCTGGACATCTACCCCCTGGACGATTGCCCCCGAGACAATTGCCCCCTGGACAATTTCCCCCCATGTAAAATTGCCCCCCAGGACAATACCCCCCTGGAAAACTACCCCCTGGACAATTGCCCCCCATGTCAATATCTCCAAGGACAACTACCCCCGGATAATGCCCCCATGTAAAATTGACCCCAGGTTAATTGAACTGAATTCCTTCGTCCTTTCTATGTAAAATTACCCACCAGATCATCGAAGTTGCCTGATTTTACTCCATTGAATTAAGATCTCCCGAACAAAGTAAGGAACGTCCCCTTTTATGACTCAGACGGATGGCTATGCCCCCAAGAACTTTTATAGTTTGGTCTGTAATATTGTAATACTGTAATACTCATTGTGATTGACCGTACATTAACTGTAATAATGTTGTTAAATAGTTTGGCAAAACCTTAAAAATGTCTTAATTGTTACTTGAAAATTTTTTATATGTGCATATTATATAAGTTTATCATAATTTATATAACCTGCATAGAAGAAATATTTCGATCTAATAAGGCGCTTTATTTTACACATATCCGTACACCGTCCAATAAGTATAACGAACTTAAAAACCATACGGAATGGTTTGAATATTTGAGCATTTTTTGTTGCGGAGGAGTGCATAAGAACATTTACTAGAGATAGTGGACCACGGCCATATACGCCCAACGAAAAAGCCTTAAATTTAATCAGGAATAAACCAAACTTTCTCAAACCTTTCAGTTTCGGTCCATTAGCATCCATTTGATTCCATCAAAAACTCTAGTTTTGAGAGCATTTAAGAGGGATTTTTTAGGAGGTTATTCTGTGAGGGAAATTGTAAATATCCAGGGTGGTATCGTCCTGGGGGGCAATTGGCTTAGGGGGCAATTGCCGTGGGGGGCAATTGTCCAGGGGGGGATTTGCAGGGGGCAATAATCCGGGGGCAATTGCCTGGGGGGTGATTGTCCAGGGGGGTATTGTCCTGGGGGGCATTTGGCTTGGGGGGCAATTGTCCGCGGGGGGTGATTGTCCAGGGGGGAATTGTCTTGGGGGGCTATTGCCTTGGGGGGCAATTGTCCAGGGGGGGATTTGCAGGGGGCAATTGTCCGGGGGGCAACTGTCTGGGGGGGAATTGTCCTGATACCAGTAAAAATATCTTAAAATAGTCCAACTTATGCTCAACAAATGATTTTTTTTCGAGGTCCGAGTAGGAGATAAAAATTATTTTGAGGATTTAATTTGTTCTAGAACATCATTGCAATATCCTGACCAAATATTAGACAAACACATTAATTTATAAGCAAGTGGTAGCGAATTTACTTTAACAATCATTTTCTCTAAAAGGCTCGATTCTACAAAGAACCATTATTTTGGGTAAAATAGTTGATTGACTATAAATTTCTTATTTCTTAAGATAAATCAATTCTGAAAACAGTTTTAAGCTTGGCATTGTTATAAAAACCTAAAAAATAGACAATTGGCAGAATAAAAAATATTGTTACCAGAGTAATTTCATACTTTGTTGACATCTTTTTTTTAACAATTTCAATTGAAATCTTCTTAAAACAGGCTAAGCAAAATAAACTTTACAGATAATACAGACACTTCTTATTTCCAAAATTCTGAAATAAATAACAATTTCAAACATTAAAATCCAAATTTAGACAAACAACGCGTACAAAAAATGTTTGTGAACACCGCAAAACACTAAGTAAAAATATCTTAAAATAGTACGAACTACATTAATTATACATTATGGGTAAAATAGTGGATTGACTATAACTTTCTTATTTCTTAAGATAAATCAATTCTGAAAACAGTTTTAAGCTTGGCATTGTTATAAAAACCTAAAATATAGACCAATTGCAGACTAAAAATATTGTTACCAGAGTAATTTTGTTGACATTTTGTTTTAACAATTTCAAATGAAATCTTCTCAAAACAGGCTAATCAAAATAAACTTTACAGATAATACAGACACTTCTTGTTTCCAAAATTCTGAAATAAATAACAATTTTAAACATTAAAATCCAAATTTAACTGATTAGCTTGGCTAAAGTTCCCCTTTATCTCTGAGCTGTAACTAGCATGTAATCTAAAAGCCTCCCTACGTCAACCTTCAAGAAAACCAGAGGCCAAAGTCACAAACTAGAAAAGTGACTGGAATTGAATAAAACTTTTGGAAAGGAACATCATACACATAGTTTTGAATGCCCAAATTTCAAAAGTGAGTTGTGAACCATTTAACTGATTGTAGGGTTTTAGATTACATTAATTTGGACACACCCTGTACTTGCAAAGCGGACATGGACATGCTCATGGGAAGCCTACAGTAGCATTTTCACTGATTTAGAACTCTCTGTGTGTTTTATAATTTCATCTTTTGGAGGTAGGACTACGGTTATCATCTTTAATTTGGGCCTCCCTAAGTCCACCTTTAAGAAAACTAAGCAACGGTCACAAACTAGAATACTGCCACTTCAGATTGGACATTTGAAAACACTTCTTCTCAACAAGACATCTGGAATTCACTGCCAGAGTATGCTGTTTCATCCGATAACTTAAACCAATTCAAATTGAACCTGGATAAAGCATGGAAGAAGGAAGCCATTAAATTCAATCCCTCTACAATGCTGTAAATTAATTATTATTTAACTAGTTACCAACCTTTACTCGATTTTCCACATCATGCGCACTAAACTATAAAATCCAAGGTGATGATTACCTGGTGACCTAGAAGCTTTTTAGCTTAATATGGATCGAAGATCACGTAAATCAGGTAAGGCCTTAATTAGCTCGGCTAAAGTTCCCCGTTGGCTCTGAAATGGTGAAATTAAATGATTGTTTCAAGAAATGCATCTTTAAATTATGATGATTTATGCAGAAAAGATGGTATAGCAAATGCAACATTCATAAGAAATAAAGCTAAATAACCGACTGAATTAAAACAGACCTGTTCTGATGGTATTCAGTCCCATCTGACCACCAGACTTGTGTACGATTTGGTTCTGAGCCATTTTGACTTCAATACACACCGCTTCAAAGTTTTTCATGAGCAATTACGGCCAAATATAGACAAGCCAAGGGCTTAAAACTAACTGTACACCTGAGTGAAACTTAAAATCGTGTAATTCAATCCTCTGATTGCCATGGCAATGCTTTGATTTAGTTTTATCCCCTCTAAACTGATTTACAAATAATTCTTTGACACTAGTCAGCCATTTTGTTTTATCTCTACGAAACTTTCTTGTTTGATATTCGAGACTAAAGGACAAGAACAATTTTATTGCTTATTGGACAATCGAGGCTACGACCACCTGTCTAAGGGGGACAACTCCATTGAATGATGTCAAAAATCGACTAATTTTTTTGTTTGCACACGATCATAATTCGAGATCGAGGCGCCTTCATTTTTACGGAAATTAACGAATGGTGCCGAATGTATACAATCGGCACCCCAGTAATTTCCGTGAATCGTACCTCGTTCTTCAATGTAGATCGTTCTATAATACCTACAATGCATTGCGACTTCCGCCTAAGTAGTAATGAAAATATGCCGAATTGAACCAAAGTGGGGCCGATTGGGCTGTCTAAAGGAACGAGTGAGGGAGTCGATGGGCCTGTGAGGTCATTATGGCGAAGCCTGACGTTTGATGAAGGATTGGGCTGTCTCTTAACCTGTCAATGGCGGAATTCCAATTTGAAGTGGATGAGAAACGGCTTGAAACAAAAAACTAATGCCGTTTGAATATTCTGTGAATAGCCATTTTGGTTTTGTGATTCAGTGAGTGAGACATGACTAGAAGAGTAAGCATACCCTGCCTGGCGCCACACCATTTAACATCCTTGATCATTTTTTTTTTCGGATTTAAGTAATAAAGAGGATTATCAGAGCCGATGACTTAGCTACATTTGCCAGTCAATAAATCCAGTACCAGTACCTACAGACTTTCTTCTGAAATTCATTTTATCATGCTTTTGTAATTATTTGAATAAATACTATGTTTTTTAGAGAGAATCTTGTTATTTTGATGATTCTACTGAGCACTTAGGCTAATTCTATATTTTATAACTGCCTGGTTTTATTTTAAGTGAACTGATATTCTTTTTGGTGAAACTATTCCTGCCAGCTGGATAAATATAGAACTAGCCACATTACCCCGACCCCCCCCCCCCCCCCCCCCCCACAGCAATCTTGCTGTTTGAAGCATAGTTAACCAGCATAGGCATATAATCAGACTTGATTGTTCGGGGGATAGTAATACATCCAGAGGGGGCATGCAGTCATGATATCATTGAAATCCTTGTATTTGGAAAGGCATTGCCTCCTACAGATACAGGCCTGAACCAGCAGGGCAATAGTGAGAGTTAATGAATACCTATGGCTCTGTAACAGACGATTATTTTGTTCGCAAAGCAAATGGATTTTTCTGTGATCAATCTCTCAGAGCCACAGCTCAATGAATTAGATTATTGCTGAGGTTCAAGGATTCAAATCTTTGGATTTGTCAACCCAGCTTCTTCTGTGGGTGATACAGATCGGAGGGGCTGACATAGAAAAAACATCGTTGTTCTGATGAGACAATAAACCCTTGTGCTATTGACTCTTATTGTCGATTTCCAACTGTCGAAGGATCTTTAACCTACACAGCCTAAAGTAACCAGGGCCTCTGTTCATTGTCCCATCCTAATGATTAGATGCCTTTTCCATGTCAGCCCCTCCAAGGTATTCTTACTGTGTATTATAGCACCAATTTGCACAAGTCTCAACTAAAATAGAGAATTTCCCGACTTCATTCAAGAACAACAGAGCCACAGGTGATGCACAGATAAACTTTATTTACAGACGGTGTGAAAAAAAAAGTTTATCTGTGCATCACCTGTGGCTCTGTTGTTCTTGAATGACGTCAGGAAATTCTCTATTTTAGTTGAGACTTGTGCAAATTGGTGCTATAATACACAGTAAGAATACCTTGGAGGGGCTGACATGGAAAAGGCATCTAATCATTAGGATGGGGCAATAAACATTTTGAGTTTATCAGTGTGCTGTTGTCAAAGTCATTTCTCATGGCCACAGAGCTCACCGGTTTTGAGACGTTGACTAAATGTTGTAGTGCAGATGACAAAGTGCACTTACTCTTTCTGTAAACGTGGCTGTGTTATTTTATAAGATCTAGAAGTTCTTGACTGTATCACTATCATAATGGTGAACTGTAAAGCAGACTGGTGAAGAACTTCCTCACATTTAATCATTTATAGACCTCCCAATGCACTGACAACTCTTATTAAAGCAATGGAAACACACTTCAACATATTCCCTTCAAATCAACACAAAAATTGATACATAATAGACTTTAATTCACATTTATTTTATAATTTTAAAAATGTAAACAAAAAGTTAAATCACAAGTCCGCCATCTTTGTTTACATTAGAAACATGTTGCTCTGCACTTCCGATGTTTTTCGGTCGATATTAGGATTTTCTATCAGGTTCATGGCCTCCATGTGGTTGTGGTTGTAAGGTGCAATAGCAATCTTCATCATCAGCACAAATATGGAGCATTTAATCAATTATTTTCAAAGGAAAACCTATTTTAAATTTTGTTTCAATAATGTTAGAAACTCCAGTAGGAGTTGTCTGCCCATGACAAAGTCTTGTTTGTCACACTATCAAAGCTCAAGTCTCGATTGTCACACAACGTGATATTCTTAAAAGTCAAACCGCCACATGGCAATTCGTCCCTAATGAATAAGTCTTTCTTAATACTACTCAAAAACAATATTTGGACTGTTTATACAGAACCAAAAGACAATGTTAACAATTAGCAATGTCTGAAATGTTGGAAATCAAAGAATTCGTAACTTTTAGTAGTGTTCTTTTCTTGAGAACTTGTCCGAAATGGTAAAGTGGGCGAAATGACATTAACTCTAATTTTAAAGAGCTAGCAACAGGAAAGACAACTCAGTCATTACTAATTCAATGTTAGACTACAGTTAAATAGTTAAATTGAAGACTTTACTAAAAAGAGTGAAAACTAACAAATTTACCACAAAATTAGATTGTTTGACATGAAAATAGATTAAAAAGATGACCATTAACACACTGCAGTAGAGACAAGTCTACCAAAAACACTGTCAAAGTGCAGACTTTTGCAATACATCATTTTGAGTAGTCAAACTTGACTGGCCAGTATTATCCATCCACATCCTTTGATTCCTGAAATAAATAACAATTTCAAACATTACAATCCAAATTTAGACAAACAACGCGTACAAAAAATGTTTGTGAACACCCCAAAACAATAAGTAAAAATATCTTTAAATAGTTCGAACTACATTAATTGTACATTACGGGAAAAATAGTTGATTGACTATAACTTTCTTATTTCTTAAGGTAAATCAATTCTGAAAACAGTTTTAAGCTTGGCATTGTTATAAAAACCTAAAAAATAGACCAATTGCAGAATAAAAATATTGTTACCAGAGTAATTTCATATTTTGTTGACATCTTGTTTTAACAATTTCAAATGAAATCTTCTCAAAACAGGCTAATCAAAATAAACTTTACAGATAATAAAGACACTTCTTGTTTCCAAAATTCTGAAATAAATAACAATTTCAAACATTAAAATCCAAATTTAGACAAACAACTCGTCCAAAAAATGTTTGTGAACACCCCAAAACAGTAAGTAAAAATATCTTAAAATAGTTCGAACTACATTAATTCTACATTATGGGTAAAATAGTTGATTGACTATAACTTTCTTATTTCTTAAGATAAATCAATTCTGAAAACAGTTTTAAGCTTGGCATTGTAATAAAAACCTAAAAAATAGACCAATTGCAAAATAAAAATATTGTTACCAGAGTAATTTCATACTTTGTTGACATCTTGTCTTAACAATTTCAAAAGAAATCTTCTCAAAACAGGCTAATCAAAATAAACTTTACAGATAATACAGACACTTCTTGTTTCCAAAATTCTGAAATAAATAACAATTTCAAACATTAAAATCCAAATTTAAACAAACAACTTGTACAAAAAATGTTTGTGAACACCGCAAAACACTAATTAAAGTAAAAATATCTTAAAATAGGTCGAACTACATTAATTGTACATTATGAGTAAAATAGTTGATTGACTATAACTTTCTTATTTCTTAAGATAAATCAATTCTGAAAACAGTTTTAAGCTTGGCATTGTTATAAAAACCTAAAATATAGACCATTTGCAGAATAAAAATATTGTTACCAGAGTAATTTCATACTTTGTTGACATCTTGTGTTAACAATTTCAATTGAAATCTTCTTAAAACAGGCTAATCAAAATAAACTTTACCAATAATACAGACACTTCTTGGTTCCAAAATTCTGAAATAAATAACAATTTCAAACATTAAAATCTAAATTTTGACAAACAACTCGTACAAAAAATGTTTGTGAACACCCCAAAACAGTAAGTAAAAATATCTTAAAATAGTTCGAACTACATTAATTCTACATTATGGGTAAAATAGTTGATTGACTATAACTTTCTTATTTCTTAAGATAAATCAATTCTGAAAACAGTTTTAAGCTTGGCATTGTTATAAAAACCTAAAATTTAGACCAATTGCAGAATAAAAATATTGTTAACAGAGTAATTTCATACTTTGTTGACATCTTGTTTTAACAATTTCAATTGAAATCTTCTTAAAACAGGCTAATCAAAAGAAACTTTACAGATAATACAGACACTTCTTGTTTCCAAAATTCTGAAATAAATAACAATTTCAAACATTAAAATCCAAATTTAGACAAACAACTCGTCCAAAAAATGTTTGTGAACACCCCAAAACAGTAAGTAAAAATATCTTAAAATAGTTCGAACTACATTAATTGTACATTATGGGTAAAATAGTTGATTGACTATAACTTTCTTATTTCTTAAGATAAATCAATTCTGAAAACAGTTTTAAGCTTGGCATTGTTATAAAAACCTAAAAAATAGACAATTGGCAGAATAAAAAATATTGTTACCAGAGTAATTTCATATTTTGTTGACATCTTGTTTTAACAATTTCAAATGAAATCTTCTCAAAACAGGCTAATCAAAATAAACTTTACAGATAATACAGACACTTCTTATTTCCAAAATTCTGAAATAAATAACAATTTCAAACATTAAAATCCAAATTTAGACAAACAACTCGTACAAAAAATGTTTGTGAACACCCCAAAACAGTAAGTAAAAATATCTTAAAATAGTCAAACTTATGCTCAACAAATGATTTTTTTTCGAGGTCCGAGTAGGAGATAAAAATTATTTTGAGGATTTTATTTGTTCTAGAACATCATTGCAATATCCTGACCAAATATTAGACAAATACATTAATTTATAAGCAAGTGGTAGCGAATTTACTTTAACAATCATTTTCTCTAAAAGGCTCGATTCTACAAAGAACCATTATTTTGGGTAAAATAGTTGATTGACTATAACTTTCTTATTTCTTAAGATAAATCAATTCTGAAAACAGTTTTAAGCTTGGCATTGTTATAAAAACCTAAAATATAGACCAATTGCAGACTAAAAATATTGTTACCAGAGTAATTTCATACTTTGTTGACATCTTGTTTTAACAATTTCAATTGAAATCTTCTTAAAACAGGCTAATCAAAAAAAACTTTACAGATAATACAGACACTTCTTGTTTCCAAAATTCTGAAATAAATAACAATTTCAAACATTAAAATCCAAATTTAGACAAACAACTCGTCCAAAAAATGAGTGTGAACACCCCAAAACAGTAAGTAAAAATATCTTAAAATAGTCGAACTTATGCTCTACAAATGATTTTTTTTCGAGGTCCGAGTAGGAGATAAAAATTATTTTGAGGTTTTAATTTGTTCTAGAACATCATTGCAATATCCTGACCAAATATTAGACAAACACATTAATTTATAAGCAAGTGGTAGCCAATTTTCTTTAACAATCATTTTCTCTAAAAGGCTCGATTCTAAAAAGAACTATTATTTTGGGTAAAATAGTTGATTGACTATAAATTTCTTATTTCTTAAGATAAATCAATTCTGAAAACAGTTTTAAGCTTGGCATTGTTATAAAAACCTAAAAAATAGACAATTGGCAGAATAAAAAATATTGTTACCAGAGTAATTTCATATTTTGTTGACATCTTGTTTTAACAATTTCAAATGAAATCTTCTCAAAACAGGCTAATCAAAATAAACTTTACAGATAATACAGACACTTCTTGTTTCCAAAATTCTGAAATAAATAACAATTTCAAACATTAAAATCCAAATTTAGACAAACAACTCGTACAAAAAATGTTTGTGAACACCCCAAAACAGAAAGTAAAAATATCTTAAAATAGTTCGAACTACAATAATTGTACATTATGGGTAAAATAGTTGATTGACTATAACTTTCTTATTTCTTAAGATAAATCAATTCTGAAAACAGTTTTAAGCTTGCCATTGTTATAAAAACCTAAAAAATAGACCAATTGCAGAATAAAAATATTGTTACCAGAGTAATTTCATACTTTGTTGACATTTTTTTTTAACAATTTCAATTGAAATCTTCTCAAAACAGGCTAATCAAAATAAACTTTACAGATAATACAGACACTTCTTGTTTCCAAAATTCTGAAATAAATAACAATTTCAAACATTAAAATCCAAATTTAGACAAACAACTCGTACAAAAAATGTTTGTGAACACCCCAAAACAGAAAGTAAAAATATCTTAAAATAGTTCGAACTACATTAATTGAACATTATGGGTAAAATAGTTGATTGACTATAACCTTCTTATTTCTTAAGATAAATCAATTCTGAAAACAGTTTTAAGCTTGGCATTGTTATAAAAACCTAAAAATAGACCAATTGCAGAATAAAAATATTGTTACCAGAGTAATTTCATATTTTGTTGACATCTTGTTTTTACAATTTCAAATGAAATCTTCTCAAAACAGGCTAATCAAAATAAACTTTACAGATAATACAGACACTTCTTGTTTCCAAAATTCTGAAATAAATAACAATTTCAAACATTAAAATTTTAATTTAGACAAACAACTCGTCCAAAAAATGTTTGTGAACACCCCAAAACAGTAAGTAAAAATATCTTAAAATAGTCGAACTTATGCTCTACAAATGATTTTTTTTCGAGGTCCGAGTAGGAGATAAAAATTATTTTGAGGATTTAATTTGTTCTAGAACATCATTGCAATATCCTGACCAAATATTAGACAAATACATTAATTTATAAGCAAGTGGTAGCGAATTTACTTTAACAATCATTTTCTCTAAAAGGCTCGATTCTACAAAGAACCATTATTTTGGGTAAAATAGTTGATTGACTATAAATTTCTTATTTCTTAAGATAAATCAATTCTGAAAACAGTTTTAAGCTTGGCATTGTTATAAAAACCTAAAAAATAGACAATTGGCAGAATAAAAAATATTGTTACCAGAGTAATTTCATACTTTGTTGACATCTTGTTTTAACAATTTCAATTGAAATCTTCTTAAAACAGGCTAATCAAAATAAACTTTACAGATAATACAGACACTTCTTGTTTCCAAAATTCTGAAATAAATAACAATTTCAAACATTAAAATCCAAATTTAGACAAACAACTCGTCCAAAAAATGTTTGTGAACACCCCAAAACAGTAAGTAAAAATATCTTAAAATAGTCGAACTTATGCTCTACAAATGATTTTTTTTCAAGGTCCGAGTAGGAGATAAAAATTATTTTGAGGATTTAATTTGTTCTAGAACATCATTGCAATATCCTGACCAAATATTAGACAAATACATTAATTTATAAGCAAGTGGTAGCGAATTTACTTTCACAATCATTTTCTCTAAAAGGCTCGATTCTACAAAGAACCATTATTTTGGGTAAAATAGTTGATTGACTATAAATTTCTTATTTCTTAAGATAAATCAATTCTGAAAACAGTTTTAAACTTGGCATTGTTATAAAAACCTAAAAAATAGACAATTGGCAGAATAAAAAATATTGTTACCAGAGTAATTTCATACTTTGTTGACATTTTTTTTTAACAATTTCAATTGAAATCTTCTTAAAACAGGCTAATCAAAATAAACTTTACAGATAATACAGACACTTCTTGTTTCCAAAATTCTGAAATAAATAACAATTTCAAACATTAAAATCCAAATTTAGACAAACAACTCGTACAAAAAATGTTTGTGAACACCCCAAAACAGAAAGTAAAAATATCTTAAAATAGTTCGAACTACAATAATTGTACATTATGGGTAAAATAGTTGATTGACTATAACTTTCTTATTTCTTAAGATAAATCAATTCTGAAAACAGTTTTAGGCTTGGCATTGTTATAAAAACCTAAAAAATAGACAATTGGCAGAATAAAAATATTGTTACCAGAGTAATTTCATACTTTGTTGACATCTTGTCTTAACAATTTCAATTGAAATCTTCTCAAAACAGGCTAATCAAAATAAACTTTACAGATAATACAGACACTTCTTGTTTCCAAAATTCTGAAATAAATAACAATTTCAAACATTAAAATCCAAATTTAGACAAACAACTCGTACAAAAAATGTTTGTGAACACCCCAAAACAGAAAGTAAAAATATCTTAAAATAGTTCGAACTACAATAATTGTACATTATGGGTAAAATAGTTGATTGACTATAACTTTCTTATTTCTTAAGATAAATCAATTCTGAAAACAGTTTTAGGCTTGGCATTGTTATAAAAACCTAAAAAATAGACCAATTGCAGACTAAAAATATTGTTACCAGAGTAATTTCATACTTTGTTGACATCTTGTTTTAACAATTTCAATTGAAATCTTCTTAAAACAGGCTAATCAAAATAAACTTTACAGATAATACAGACACTTCTGTTTCCAAAATTCTGAAATAAATAACAATTTCAAACATTAGAATCCAAATTTAGACAAACAACTCGTCCAAAAAATGAGTGTGAACACCCCAAAACAGTAAGTAAAAATATCTTAAAATAGTCGAACTTATGCTCTAGAAATGATTTTTTTTCCAGGTCCGAGTAGGAGATAAAAATTATTTTGAGGATTTAATTTGTTCTAGAACATCATTGCAATATCCTGACCAAATATTAGACAAATACATTAATTTATAAGCAAGTGGTAGCAAATTTACTTTAACAATCATTTTCTCTAAAAGTCTCGATTCTACAAAGAACCATTATTTTGGGTAAAATAGTTGATTGACTATAAATTTCTTATTTCTTAAGATAAATCAATTCTGAAAACAGTTTTAAGCTTGCCATTGTTATAAAAACCTAAAAAATAGACCAATTGCAGAATAAAAATATTGTTACCAGAGTAATTTCATACTTTGTTGACATTTTTTTTTAACAATTTCAATTGAAATCTTCTTAAAACAGGCTAATCAAAATAAACTTTACAGATAATACAGACACTTCTTGTTTCCAAAATTCTGAAATAAATAACAATTTCAAACATTAAAATCCAAATTTAGACAAACAACTCGTACAAAAAATGTTTGTGAACACCCCAAAACAGTAAGTAAAAATATCTTAAAATAGTTCGAACTACATTAATTGTACATTATGGGTAAAATAGTTGATTGACTATAACTTTCTTATTTCTTAAGATAAATCAATTCTGAAAACAGTTTTAAGCTTGGCATTGTTATAAAAACCTAAAATATAGACCAATTGCAGACTAAAAATATTGTTACCAGAGTAATTTCATACTTTGTTGACATCTTGTTTTAACAATTTCAAATGAAATCTTCTTAAAACAGGCTAATCAAAAAAAACTTTACAGATAATACAGACACTTCTTGTTTCCAAAATTCTGAAATAAATAACAATTTCAAACATTAAAATCCAAATTTAGACAAACAACTCGTACAAAAAATGTTTTTGAATACCCCAAAACAGAAAGTAAAAATATCTTAAAATAGTTCGAACTACATTAATTGTACATTATGGGTAAAATAGTTGATTGACTATAACTTTCTTATTTCTTAAGATAAATCAATTCCTAAAACAGTTTTAAGCTTGGCATTGTTATAAAAACCTAAAACATAGACCAATTGCAGAATAAAAATATTGTTACCAGAGTAATTTCATATTTTGTTGACATCTTGTTTTAACAATTTCAAATGAAATCTTCTCAAAACAGGCTAATCAAAATAAACTTTACAGATAATACAGACACTTCTTGTTTCCAAAATTCTGAAATAAATAACAATTTCAAACATTAAAATCTTAATTTAGACAAACAACTCGTCCAAAAAATGTTTGTGAACACCCCAAAACAGTAAGTAAAAATATCTTAAAATAGTCGAACTTATGCTCTACAAATGATTTTTTTTCGAGGTCCGAGTAGGAGATAAAAATTATTTTGAGGATTTAATTTGTTCTAGAACATCATTGCAATATCCTGACCAAATATTAGACAAACACATTAATTTATAAGCAAGTGGTAGCGAATTTTCTTTAACAATCATTTTCTCTAAAAGGCTTGATTCTACAAAGAACCATTATTTTGGGTAAAATAGTTGATTGACTATAACTTTCTTATTTCTTAAGATAAATCAATTCTGAAAACAGTTTTAAGCTTGGCATTGTTATAAAAACCTAAAATATAGACCAATTGCAGACTAAAAATATTGTTACCAGAGTAATTTCATACTTTGTTGACATCTTGTTTTAACAATTTCAATTGAAATCTTCTTAAAACAGGCTAATCAAAATAAACTTTACAGATAATACAGACACTTCTTGTTTCCAAAATTCTGAAATAAATAACAATTTCAAACATTAAAATCCAAATTTAGACAAACAACTCGTCCAAAAAATGTTTGTGAACACCCCAAAACAGTAAGTAAAAATATCTTAAAATAGTCGAACTTATGCTCTACAAATGATTTTTTTTCGAGGTCCGAGTAGGAGATAAAAATTATTTTGAGGATTTAATTTGTTCTAGAACATCATTGCAATATCCTGACCAAATATTAGACAAACACATTAATTTATAAGCAAGTGGTAGCGAATTTTCTTTAACAATCATTTTCTCTAAAAGGCTTGATTCTACAAAGAACCATTATTTTGGGTAAAATAGTTGATTGACTATAACTTTCTTATTTCTTAAGATAAATCAATTCTGAAAACAGTTTTAAGCTTGGCATTGTTATAAAAACCTAAAATATAGACCAATTGCAGACTAAAAATATTGTTACCAGAGTAATTTCATACTTTGTTGACATCTTGTTTTAACAATTTCAATTGAAATCTTCTTAAAACAGGCTAATCAAAATAAACTTTACAGATAATACAGACACTTCTTGTTTCCAAAATTCTGAAATAAATAACAATTTCAAACATTAAAATCCAAATTTAGACAAACAACTCGTCCAAAAAATGTTTGTGAACACCCCAAAACAGTAAGTAAAAATATCTTAAAATAGTCGAACTTATGCTCTACAAATGATTTTTTTTCGAGGTTCGAGTAGGAGATAAAAATTATTTTGAGGATTTAATTTGTTCTAGAACATCATTGCAATATCCTGACCAAATATTAGACAAATACATTAATTTATAAGCAAGTGGTAGCGAATTTACTTTCACAATCATTTTCTCTAAAAGGCTCGATTCTACAAAGAACCATTATTTTGGGTAAAATAGTTGATTGACTATAAATTTCTTATTTCTTAAGATAAATCAATTCTGAAAACAGTTTTAAGCTTGGCATTGTTATAAAAACCTAAAAAATAGACAATTGGCAGAATAAAAAATATTGTTACTAGAATAATTTCATATTTTGTTGACATCTTGTTTTAACAATTTCAAATGAAATCTTCTCAAAACAGGCTAATCAAAATAAACTTTACAGATAATACAGACACTTCTTGTTTCCAAAATTCTGAAATAAATAACAATTTCAAACATTAAAATCCAAATTTAGACAAACAACTCGTCCAAAAAATGTTTGTGAACACCCCAAAACAGTAAGTAAAAATATCTTAAAATAGTTCGAACTACATTAATTGTACAATATGGGTAAAATAGTTGATTGACTATAACCTTCTTATTTCTTAAGATAAATCAATTCTGAAAACAGTTTTAAGCTTGGCATTGTTATAAAAACCTAAAATATAGACCAATTGCAGAATAAAAATATTGTTACCAGAGTAATTTCATACTTTGATGACATCTATTTTTAACAATTTCAATTGAAATCTTCTTAAAACAGGCTAATCAAAATAAACTTTACAGATAATACAGACACTTCTTATTTCCAAAATTCTGAAATAAATAACAATTTCAAACATTAAAATCCAAATTTAGACAAACAACGTGTACAAAAAATGTTTGTGAACACCGCAAAACACTAAGTAAAAATATCTTAAAATAGTCGAACTTATGCTCTACAAATGATTTTTTTTCGAGGTCCGAGTAGGAAATAAAAATTATTTTGAGGATTTAATTTGTTCTAGAACATCATTGCAATATCCTGACCAAATATTAGACAAATACATTAATTTATAAGCAAGTGGTAGCAAATTTACTATAACAATCATTTTCTCTAAAAGGCTCGATTCTACAAAGAACCATTATTTTGGGTAAAATAGTTGATTGACTATAAATTTCTTATTTCTTAAGATAAATCAATTCTGAAAACAGTTTTAAGCTTGGCATTGTTATAAAAACCTAAAAAATAGACAATTGGCAGAATAAAAATATTGTTACCAGAGTAATTTCATACTTTGTTGACATCTTGTCTTAACAATTTCAATTGAAATCTTCTCAAAACAGGCTAATCAAAATAAACTTTACAGATAATACAGACACTTCTTGTTTCCAAAATTCTGAAATAAATAACAATTTCAAACATTAAAATCCAAATTTAGACAAACAACTCGTACAAAAAATGTTTGTGAACACCCCAAAACAGAAAGTAAAAATATCTTAAAATAGTTCGAACTACAATAATTGTACATTATGGGTAAAATAGTTGATTGACTATAACTTTCTTATTTCTTAAGATAAATCAATTCTGAAAACAGTTTTAGGCTTGGCATTGTTATAAAAACCTAAAAAATAGACAATTGGCAGAATAAAAATATTGTTACTAGAGTAATTTCATACTTTGTTGACATCTTGTTTTAACAATTTCAAATGAAATCTTCTCAAAACAGGCTAATCAAAATAAACTTTACAGATAATACAGACACTTCTGTTTCCAAAATTCTGAAATAAATAACAATTTCAAACATTAAAATCCAAATTTAGACAAACAACTCGTCCAAAAAATGAGTGTGAACACCCCAAAACAGTAAGTAAAAATATCTTAAAATAGTCGAACTTATGCTCTAGAAATGATTTTTTTTCCAGGTCCGAGTAGGAGATAAAAATTATTTTGAGGATTTAATTTGTTCTAGAACAACATTGCAATATCCTGACCAAATATTAGACAAATACATTAATTTATAAGCAAGTGGTAGCGAATTTACTTTAACAATCATTTTCTCTAAAAGTCTCGATTCTACAAAGAACCATTATTTTGGGTAAAATAGTTGATTGACTATAAATTTCTTATTTCTTAAGATAAATCAATTCTGAAAACAGTTTTAAGCTTGCCATTGTTATAAAAACCTAAAAAATAGACCAATTGCAGAATAAAAATATTGTTACCAGAGTAATTTCATACTTTGTTGACATTTTTTTTTAACAATTTCAATTGAAATCTTCTTAAAACAGGCTAATCAAAATAAACTTTACAGATAATACAGACACTTCTTGTTTCCAAAATTCTAAAATAAATAACAATTTTAAACATTAAAATCCAAATTTAGACAAACAACTCGTACAAAAAATGTTTGTGAACACCCCAAAACAGTAAGTAAAAATATCTTAAAATAGTTCGAACTACATTAATTGTACATTATGGGTAAAATAGTTGATTGACTATAACTTTCTTATTTCTTAAGATAAATCAATTCTGAAAACAGTTTTAAGCTTGGCATTGTTATAAAAACCTAAAATATAGACCAATTGCAGACTAAAAATATTGTTACCAGAGTAATTTCATACTTTGTTGACATCTTGTTTTAACAATTTCAAATGAAATCTTCTTAAAACAGGCTAATCAAAAAAAACTTTACAGATAATACAGACACTTCTTGTTTCCAAAATTCTGAAATAAATAACAATTTCAAACATTAAAATCCAAATTTAGACAAACAACTCGTACAAAAAATGTTTTTGAATACCCCAAAACAGAAAGTAAAAATATCTTAAAATAGTTCGAACTACATTAATTGTACATTATGGGTAAAATAGTTGATTGACTATAACTTTCTTATTTCTTAAGATAAATCAATTCCTAAAACAGTTTTAAGCTTGGCATTGTTATAAAAACCTAAAACATAGACCAATTGCAGAATAAAAATATTGTTACCAGAGTAATTTCATATTTTGTTGACATCTTGTTTTAACAATTTCAAATGAAATCTTCTCAAAACAGGCTAATCAAAATAAACTTTACAGATAATACAGACACTTCTTGTTTCCAAAATTCTGAAATAAATAACAATTTCAAACATTAAAATCTTAATTTAGACAAACAACTCGTCCAAAAAATGTTTGTGAACACCCCAAAACAGTAAGTAAAAATATCTTAAAATAGTCGAACTTATGCTCTACAAATGATTTTTTTTCGAGGTCCGAGTAGGAGATAAAAATTATTTTGAGGATTTAATTTGTTCTAGAACATCATTGCAATATCCTGACCAAATATTAGACAAACACATTAATTTATAAGCAAGTGGTAGCGAATTTTCTTTAACAATCATTTTCTCTAAAAGGCTCGATTCTACAAAGAACCATTATTTTGGGTAAAATAGTTGATTGACTATAACTTTCTTATTTCTTAAGATAAATCAATTCTGAAAACAGTTTTAAGCTTGGCATTGTTATAAAAACCTAAAATATAGACCAATTGCAGACTAAAAATATTGTTACCAGAGTAATTTCATACTTTGTTGACATCTTGTTTTAACAATTTCAATTGAAATCTTCTTAAAACAGGCTAATCAAAATAAACTTTACAGATAATACAGACACTTCTTGTTTCCAAAATTCTGAAATAAATAACAATTTCAAACATTAAAATCCAAATTTAGACAAACAACTCGTCCAAAAAATGTTTGTGAACACCCCAAAACAGTAAGTAAAAATATCTTAAAATAGTCGAACTTATGCTCTACAAATGATTTTTTTTCGAGGTCCGAGTAGGAGATAAAAATTATTTTGAGGATTTAATTTGTTCTAGAACATCATTGCAATATCCTGACCAAATATTAGACAAATACATTAATTTATAAGCAAGTGGTAGCGAATTTACTTTCACAATCATTTTCTCTAAAAGGCTCGATTCTACAAAGAACCATTATTTTGGGTAAAATAGTTGATTGACTATAAATTTCTTATTTCTTAAGATAAATCAATTCTGAAAACAGTTTTAAGCTTGGCATTGTTATAAAAACCTAAAAAATAGACAATTGGCAGAATAAAAAATATTGTTACTAGAATAATTTCATATTTTGTTGACATCTTGTTTTAACAATTTCAAATGAAATCTTCTCAAAACAGGCTAATCAAAATAAACTTTACAGATAATACAGACACTTCTTGTTTCCAAAATTCTGAAATAAATAACAATTTCAAACATTAAAATCCAAATTTAGACAAACAACTCGTCCAAAAAATGTTTGTGAACACCCCAAAACAGTAAGTAAAAATATCTTAAAATAGTTCGAACTACATTAATTGTACAATATGGGTAAAATAGTTGATTGACTATAACCTTCTTATTTCTTAAGATAAATCAATTCTGAAAACAGTTTTAAGCTTGGCATTGTTATAAAAACCTAAAATATAGACCAATTGCAGAATAAAAATATTGTTACCAGAGTAATTTCATACTTTGATGACATCTATTTTTAACAATTTCAATTGAAATCTTCTTAAAACAGGCTAATCAAAATAAACTTTACAGATAATACAGACACTTCTTATTTCCAAAATTCTGAAATAAATAACAATTTCAAACATTAAAATCCAAATTTAGACAAACAACGTGTACAAAAAATGTTTGTGAACACCGCAAAACACTAAGTAAAAATATCTTAAAATAGTCGAACTTATGCTCTACAAATGATTTTTTTTCGAGGTCCGAGTAGGAAATAAAAATTATTTTGAGGATTTAATTTGTTCTAGAACATCATTGCAATATCCTGACCAAATATTAGACAAATACATTAATTTATAAGCAAGTGGTAGCAAATTTACTATAACAATCATTTTCTCTAAAAGGCTCGATTCTACAAAGAACCATTATTTTGGGTAAAATAGTTGATTGACTATAAATTTCTTATTTCTTAAGATAAATCAATTCTGAAAACAGTTTTAAGCTTGGCATTGTTATAAAAACCTAAAAAATAGACAATTGGCAGAATAAAAATATTGTTACCAGAGTAATTTCATACTTTGTTGACATCTTGTCTTAACAATTTCAATTGAAATCTTCTTAAAACAGGCTAATCAAAATAAACTTTACAGATAATACAGACACTTCTTCTTTCCAAAATTCTGAAATAAATAACAATTTCAAACATTAAAATCCAAATTTAACTGATTAGCTTGGCTAAAGTTCCCCTTTATCTCTGAGCTGTAACTAGCATGTAATCTAAAAGCCTCCCTAAGTCAACCTTCAAGAAAACCAGAGGCCAAAGTCACAAACTAGAAAAGTGACTGGAATTGAATAAAACTTTTGAAAAGGGAACATAATACACATAGTTTTGAATGCCCAAATTTCAAAAGTGAGTTGTGAACCATTTAAATGATTGCAGGGTTTTAGATTACATTAATTTGGACACACCCTGTACTTGCAAAGTGGACATGGACATGCTCATGGGAAGCCTACAGTAGCATTTTCACTGATTTAGAACTCTCTGTGTGTTATATAATTTCAACTTTTGGAGGTAGGACTACGGTTATCATCTTTAATTTGGGCCTCCCTAAGTCAACCTTTAAGAAAACTAAGCAACGGTCACAAACTAGAATACTGCCACTTCAGACTGGACATTTGAAAACATTTCTTCTCAACAAGACATCTGGAATTCACTGCCAGAGTATGCTGTTTCATCCGATAACTTAAACCAATTCAAATTGAACCTGGAAAAGCATGGAAGGAGGATGCCATTAAATTCAATCCCTCTACAATTCTGTAAATTAATTATTATTTAACTAGTTACCAACCTTTACTCAATTTTCCACATCATGCGAACTAAACTATAATATCCAAGGTGATGATCACCTGGTGAAGTTCCCCGTTGGCTCTGAAATGGTGAAATAAAATGATTGTTTCAAGAATTGCATCTTTAAATTATGATGATTTATGCAGAAAAAATGGTATAGCAAATGCAAAATTCATAAGAAATAAAGCTAAATAACCAACTGAATTAAAACAGACCTGTTCTGATGGTATTCAGTCCCATCTGACCACCAGACTTGTGTACGATTTGGTTCTGAGCCATTTTGACTTCAATACACACCGCTTCAAGGTTTTTCATGCGCAATTACGGCCAAATATAGACAAGCCAAGGGCTTAAAACTATCTGTACACCTGAGTGAAACTTAAAATCGTGTAATTCAATCCTCTGATTGCCATGACAATGCTTTGATTTAGTTCTATCCCCTCTAAACTGATTTACAGATAAATCTTTGACACTAGTCAGCCATTTTGTTTTATCTCTACGAAACGTTCTTGTTTGATATTCGAGACTAAAGGACAAGAACAATGTTATTGCTTATTGGACAATCGAGGCTATGACCACCTGTCTAAAAAGGGGGACAACTCCATTGAATGATGTCAAAAATCGACTAATTTTTTTCTTTGCACACGATCATAATTCGAGATCGAGGCGCCTTCATTTACACGGAAATTAGCGAATGGTGCCGAATGTATACAATCGGCACCCCAGTAATTTCCGTGAATCGTACCTCGTTCTTCAATGTAGATCGTTCTATAATACCTACAATGCATTGCGACTTCCGCCTAAGTAGCAATGAAAATATGCCGAATTGAACCAAAGTGGGGCCGATTGGGCTGTGTAAAGGAACGAGTGAGGGAGTCGATGGGCCTGTGAGGTCATTATGGCGAAGCCTGACGTTTAATGAAGGATTGGGTTGTCTCTTAACCTGTCAATGGCGGAAATCAAATTTGAAGTGAATGAGAAACGGCTTGAAACAAAAAAACTAATGCCGTTTGAACATTCTGTGAATAGCCATTTTGGTTTTGTGATTCAGTGAGTGAGATATGACTAGAAGAGTAAGCATACCCTGCATGGCGCCACACCATTTAACATCCCTGATCATTTTTTTTCGGATTTAAGTAATGAAGAGGATTATCAGAGCCGATGACTTAGCTACATTTGCCAGTCAATAAATCCAGTACCACAACCTACAGACTTTCTTCTGAAATTCATTTTATCATGCTTTTGTAATTATTTGAATAAATACTATGTTTTTTAGAGAGAATCTTGTTATTTTGATGATTCTACTGAGCACTTAGGCTAATTCTATATTTTATAACTTCCTGGTTTTATTTTAAGTGAACTGATATTCTTTTTGGTGAAACTATTCCTGCCAGCTGAATAAATATAGAACTATAAGCCACATTTCCACTCCCCCCCCCCCTCCCCAGCAATCTTGCTGTGGGAAGCATAGTTAACCAGCATAGGCATATCATCGGACTTGATTGTTCAGGGGATAGTAATACATCCAAAGGGGCCATGCAGTCATGATATCATTGAAATCCTTGTATTTGGAAAGGCATTGCCTCCTACAGATACAGGCCTGAACCAGCAGGGCAACAGTGAGAGTTAATGAATGCCTATGGCTCTGTAACAGACGATTATTTTGTCGGCAAAGCAAATGGATCGTTCTGTGATCAATCTCTCAGAGCCACAGCTCAATGAATTAGATTATTGCTGAGGTTCAAGGATTCAAATCTTCGGATTTGTCAACCCAGCTTCTTCTGTGGGTGATACAGATCGGAGGGGCTGTCATAGAAAAAACATCGTTGTTCTGATGAGACAATAAACCCTTGTGCTATTGACTCTTATTGTCGATTTCCAACTGTCGAAGGATGTTTAACCTACACAGCCTAAAGTAACCAGGGCCTCTGTCTATTGTCCCATCCTAATGATTAGATGCCTTTTCCATGTCAGCCCCTCCAAGGTATTCTTACTGTGTATTATAGCACCAATTTGCACAAGTCTCAACTAAAATAGAGAATTTCCTGACGTCATTCAAGAACAACAGAGCCACAGGTGATGCACAGATAAACTTTATTTACAGTCGGTGTGAAAAAAAAAAAGTTTATCTGTGCATCACCTGTGGCTCTGTTGTTCTTGAATGACGTCAGGAAATTCTCTATTTTAGTTGAGACTTGTGCAAATTGGTGCTATAATACACAGTAAGAATACCTTGGAGGGGCTGACATGGAAAAGGCATCTATAATCATTAGGATGGGGCAATAAACATTTTGAGTTTATCAGTGTGCTGTTGTCAAAGTCATTTCTCATGGCCACAGAGCTCACCGGTTTTGAGACGTTGACTAAATGTTGTAGTGCAGATGACAAAGTGCGCTTACTCCTTCTGTAAACGTGGCTGTGTTATTTTATAAGATCTAGAAGTTCTTGACTGTATCACTATCATAATGGTGGTGAACTGTAAAGCAGACTGGTGAAGAACTTCCTCACATTTAATCATTTATAGACCTCCCAATGCACTGACAACTCTTATTAAAGCAATGGAGACACACTTCAACATATTCCCTTCAAATCAACACAAAAATTGATACATAATAGACTTTAATTCACATTTATTTTATAATTTTAAAAATGTAAACAAAATGTTAAATCACAAGTCCGCCATCTTTGTTTACATTAGAAACATGTTGCTCTCCACTTCCTATGTTTTTCGGTCGATATTAGGATTTTCTATCACGTTCTTGGCCTCCATGTGGTTGTGGTTGTAAGGTGCAATAGCAATCTTCATCATCAGCACAAATATGGAGCATTTAATCAATTATTTTCAAAGGAAAACCTATTTTAAATTTTGTTTCAATAATGTTAGAAACTCCAGTAGGAGTTGTCTGCCCATGACAAAGTCTTGTTTGTCACACTATCAAAGCTCTATAGAGAGTCAAGTCTCGATTGTCACACAACGTGATATTCTTAAAGGTCAAACCGCCACATGGCAATTCGTCCCTAATGAATAAATCTTTCTTAATACTACTCAAAAACAATATTTGGACTGTTTATACAGAGCCAAAAGACAATGTTAGCAATTAGCAATGTCTGAAATGTTGGAAATCAAAGAATTCGTAACTTTTAGTAGTGTTCTTTTCTTGAGAACTTGTCCGAAATGGTAAAGTGGGCGAAATGACATTAACTCTAATTTTAAAGAGCTAGCAACAGGAAAGACAACTCAGTCATTACTAATTCAATGTTAGACTACAGTTAAATAGTTAAATTGAAGACTTTACTAAAAAGAGTGAAAACTAACAAATTTACCACAAAATTAGATTGTTTGACATGAAAATAGATTAAAAAGATGACCATTAACACACTGAAGTAGAGACAAGTCTGCCAAAAACACTGTCAAAGTGCAGATCTTGATTCTTGTGAATAGCAACAACTCAGTCAAACACGGCTGGCAAATATAATCCATCCACATCCCAAAACCACTGTTTTACTGGATGGAGGAGAATAAGGTAGCCCCCATTAAGGCAGGAAGTGGGCTGAATTATTTTTTATTCATTGTAATTCTATGTTTTAGATAACAGAAAAGACCAATATTTTGCTGTTTTTTATTTCTTAAATTTCTTTATTATTATTTTTAGGTGAGTGGAAATGAGAGAAGTGAGTGTGTTTGTAAGGGCTGACTGTAGTGGCTGAGTAGGTGCTGGTCTGAAGACTAGAGGGTCTTTCTATTCTAATCAAAATACAGTGTTTGAAGAATAAGAATTATTAAAAAAAATAAAAGCCTAAATCCCTTGAAAAAAATTAACAATAATTCATAGTAAATAGTTTTCAATATTGCTGATTTTCAATAGGGTTTATCCTTGGGTGATTCTGAACACCCACACCAAGTTTCATCAAAATCCATCAAGAATTGTACCTTCTAGCTAGAGTGTTAACGAGCTAAAAATTTAACGCCTTTTTAACAAACAAGTGTATATTAGTGTATGTCATTTGGAAAGCAGAAAACAAGGCCTATCAGTTGAACAAATATAGAACTTGCTTCAGCAACACCTATAAATATAATGATCAAAATTCTATATGAGATTGTTAACTGTTAAATATATTTTTTCATTTTATTCATTGCAAACTGCCGTAATTGCTGTCCTCATTAGGGGCCTGTTTCTCAAAAAGTCTTACAATTAAAATCTACCGTAAGTAAAAGTATGGAATTTTTCATTGAAAAATGCCAAACTTGCAACAAAATTCATCAAAATCTTTTTTAGAAACAGGACCCTGGTGCAGTAAAGCATGTTTTAGGGATGTAATCTTTCCAACTGGGGCTTCGGATCATTGCATCTATCCCATACATGGAGAAACTACAACATTGAAGATAAGACTTTTAACATTTTGACTGTATCAGTTGAACTGTAGAGTAGACTGGTGACAGCCGTGTAGAACTTCTTCATTTTGAGTCCTTTTCAGACCTTCCAATACACTGAAAACTCCTAATGAAGCAATAGACACCAACCCAACATATTCTCATGAAAATCAAAACAAAATTTGATAAAGAATAGACTTTAATTCAATCATTTTCACCATTTAAAAAATATAAACAATAAATCTCATAACTCTGTCCGCCATATTTGTTTACGTTGGAAACGTATTGCGCTGCGCTTCTAATGTTTTTCAGTTGACTTTAGCACTTTCTATAAAGTCCATGTCCTCCATGTGGCTGTGGTATTTAGGAGCAATAGTAGTCTTCATCATCAGCACAAAGGTGGGGTATTTAATCCATTATTTTTTTTTAAAGGAAAACGTGTTTTAAATATATTTCTGTTGTGTTTGGGTATTCGTTATTGTTAATTTGACCTGACTTTTGACCTTTGTCCCGAACTTTAACCCCTGGTCTCATCCAATGCGGCTATGCACGTGCTGTATTGCGGTGTATATGCCCAACCTGTAATAATTTCCGGTCTTCTGTTTTTGTACGTCTAGAGAGAAAGAAGTGAGTTTCTACAGAGAAAGAAAGACCTGTTTTCGGTTAGCGGACACAACAAATGGTAGTGCGGATGGTTGATTAATTTGTAAATCCATTGTCGATACCCAGGTCTTTTTTGAAACGGGAGGGGGTGTGATGATATATTGGTTGGTTTTGGTTTTGGTTTTCGTTTTCGAAGCACGAGGGTGTATTGGAATGGCGGGCGGCCATTGACCATCGAGATACGACCCATTACACAATCGATATCCATCCTTGTCCTTGTGTAGAAGTAGAGTTTTATTTATTTGATATTTGGTTTGTATGGGGGTTTTACTAGGTGTTTAAAGTGGCACAGGCTTCATTTTCGTGGGCGATTTTTCCAAGTCTCAGAAACGGGGACTTTTTTAGCTCAGCAATTTAGTACTGGTTATCACAACTCGCCATTGAAATTTGAGTCTTCAAATTCATGTGCATCCATAATTATTAGCATTTGAAAGTTATAATGCCCTACTACACATTGGCGATACTATGCAATATATAGAAAAGTCATCTATAGAAATAGAAGGAGAAATGTCTAATTTAAGATATATTTGAAGGAAATATGCAATTTTCGTACATTTCTAGTGCTTCTGAAGGATACTTAAGTATATTCAAGACCCAAATTAACCAATGAAAATGAAGACTGGTCCCCTTTAAACTCTCATCGGAATATTTTTGTGTTTGATTAGCGATATTTTGGTAGTTGAAATCGGTGTGTAATTTTGTTAATATTTTGTTTTATTTTGTGAATGAATGATCCTTTGTTAACCTGTTTAGACTTGATCATGAATTCGGTCGTAGATAAAGATTTGCTTGATTGCGATCAGGAATCTCAAATGCCTGTTAGGGATGCAGATGAGATGGGTGAATTAGTTTTTCCGCCCCCGCCTGAGTACCAAAGCAATAGGAAGTACTCATACCATAATGATTTCTTGGGTGCTTCTACCCCTTCGTACCCATATAATTTTCCGAACGATGTTAGACAAGGTTTTGTAGAAAATGATGATGCTTTGAGAAATTTTACCAGGCAGAAAGATGGTCCTAGTTTTGGTGTTGAGAGACCAATCCCCAGGCCCAGTTATGATTTGTCAGGTCGTTTGCATCAGAGAACTTTGCCTAATACTAGACCTTATTATGTTCAAAGGTTAGATCTTAGAAATATTCCTTATAATTTATGTTTCTCTGGTTATGAAGTTTGGAGATACTTCTGGAAACAGTTTCAGATTTATTGTCGAAATCAGTCTTGGTTTGGAAATGAAAATCTTATGATTCAATGTTTAGATTATTGTCTCACAGGTAAAGCTAGTGATTATTTGCAAAGTTTGTTAGTAAGGTATCCCGGTATATCGTATAGTATGTTAGTTACTAAGTTAAGCAATAGATTTGATAAGTCAGATTCATCCGAAGTTGCTTTGTTGGATTTTAATGCTGCTTGTCAAGGAGATTTTGAAGACTTGGATGAATGGGCCGATAGGGTTTTATATTTGTCATCTAATGCTTATGTTGGGTTACCTGAAGAGTTTGTTTCAAAACAGAATGTCCAAAAGTTAGTTACGGGATACATTGATCCAGTAGCGGCAAGACATGTAGCGAATTCAAGACCAACTAACTTTGAGAAGGCAGTTGAGGCTTTAAGATGGTATGGTCAGGTGTCTCGTTCGATTCCCCTGGATAGAAATGGGTCGCCTGCTAAGTCTGTGCCCAGTCCCGATGATAGACATGTTAGTTTTGATTTGCATAAAGATAACAAAGTTCAGAAAGTTAGGACTAGCCCTAAAGTTGATTATGGTCCTAGATTGGAGAAAGTAGAGACCGATATTGCTGATCTAAGGTGTAAGTTAGATAGTTTGGATTGTAAAGTTGAGTCTCAGAATGTTGAAATTAAATCTGATTTGAAAAAGATTCTAGAAACTTTAAGTTCAAATAAAAAGTATGCCCGTGGTAGATCTCCTGTTAGAGATGGTGTATGTTTTCATTGTGGGGAAAAGGGACATTACCGTCCAGATTGCCCTAAGCTTACAGTTAAGCAAGATGATTCGTTAAACTTGTAGGGGATAGTTTCTTAGACCGGAAGGTATCCCAGGATAGTTTAAAAGGTCAATGTGATTTGAATGTCGAAAAGTTACAGGATAATTCTGTTGCAAAGGATGTTGACGTGAATAATGAGGTGGTTAAGTTGGATCCGGTTAGCTTGGAGTCGGTTATAGGGGAAGAAGGAGCACCAGAGGGTTCGGTGGCTCGAGTGGTTTCTTCCAGATCTTGTAAGGTGACTATAGAAGTTAACGAATGCCAGACTGATGCTCTCATTGATTCAGGGTCAGATGTAACATTATTGTCAAGGGTATTTTTCGATAAGTTGAATTTTAAAAGTGAACTTGAGAATCTTAAAGAGGTTACTTTATTCCTGGCTGGAAAAGGTGCTAAGATGTCTGGTTTACTTGTAGGCCCAATAGAGATTAAAATTGGACCTGTTGTGTATATAGGTGTAGTATATGTTGCAGATATCACAGAGGGTGCTATATTGGGTTTAGATATACTAAGAGCTAGGAGAGCTAAGTTAGATCTAAGTATTGAGTGTCTCATATTAGATGAATATGCAATTCCCTTTGTTGATAGAACTAAGTTTGTAGATTCGGTTGTGTCTAGGATTACAACTCTCGAAGAAATTGAGATTGGTCCAAGATCTGTTGTTCGTATTGAATGTTCAATAGATTTAAAAATAGATCAGTATTTTGTTGAACCTTTGATAGATAAAGAATTACTGATTGCAAGAACTTTGCATTCGGGTTATCAGAATCCTGTAGTTTGTTTAATTAATGTGTCGGATAAGGCGATTGTTCTGCAGGAAAATAAACTCATTGGGTTCGGTCACGAAGTGAGTGATGCCCAGTTTATCCAAGTAGGGCCTGTGGACAATAATAATGGCTCCGATTATGTTGATCCCTCTGTTAGTGATTCTGTCTATAGTTATAATGATAGAAATAAGGAAGTTAATCCTTGTCTTGTTAATTCAGTTAATAAGGATGAAAATTATAATTACGAGGTTCCCAAACATTTAGTTGACCTGTTTAATAGATCTAGTGAGTTTTTGACTGAAGATCAAAAGGTTGTTCTTGTTAAAGTTTTAGATGAGTTTCAAGTTGCTTTTGCAAAAGATGAGTACGATTTAGGTTCATTCGATGCTATTGAACATAAGATAGAGACTGGAGATGCAGTTCCTATTAAGCAGAGAATGAGAAGGACTCCCATGTGTTATAGTAAGGAGGAGGAAAGTGAGATTAAACGTATACTTGAGAAGAAGGTGATTGAGCCCTCGCATTCTGAATGGGCCAGCAGTCCTGTCCTTGTTCGGAAGCCTGATGGTTCTCTAAGATGGTGTATTGACTATCGTGCCCTGAATCAAGTTACTAAAAAAGATACGTATCCCCTTCCTATAATTGGAGATTGTTTAGATATCCCTGATTTAAACACTCCTGACTTGGACATCCCTGATTCGAACACCCCTGACGTGGTTACCCCGGGCGTTGACAGCCCTATTATTCCTGACACGGACATTGGCATTATCCCCGGCACTGACATAGACATTCCTGCATTTAACGTCACAGTTTTCGACCGTCAGACAAAGCGTCAGGCGGTAGAAGTACTAGAGGGACAGCAAAAAAGAATGAAAATTGAGGGTTTCCCCACTACAAGTGAGATACCGGCTCTGATGTCATTGGTGTTAGGTGGGAGTGGGAAAACTGAGGGTCCTAGGGGGCATCGAGGGGGGGCTTCCCCATGTCCTTTCCCAGGCTGTGGCAAGATAACTCGAAGATTGAAAGACCACACATATGCTGTTCATTTACCGTCATTTTGCAGTAACCTAGATAAACCAGAGCTACTGACGGATTCAAGGGTAATCTCCAAGATAGTTTTATTCCTACGTGCCCTAGCAGCCCGAGTACCCAAGGCTTCGGGGTCTTTGTATGGGTTGATGGGGGCAGTGAATAGGAGTTGTTTGATTTCGTCAAGGTGCGAAATCACCCCTAAGGCCCGGGGGGCAATGATGGCAGTTAGTCGTTTCCTGGGGTTAAGGCCCAAAGAAATATCTATTTCCCCTATCAATAGCGTGGCGGGTTTGGCCCATTGGCGCTCACTGTTAGGGGCTATGAGTTTGCTTAACGCCCAAGATTATTCTATGTTGAAAGATATGTCATAAATTGTTTTAGGGAAAGGGGCATTCCGGCCCAATCATTCGAAAAATTATGTAGATTATTGTGTATATATGGATTAGGGTTGATAAGTAATTTGGCCCTGATATAGTTGGGATATCCCTATTGAGCTTAAGTAAAGCTGGATGTATAATTAATTTATAGGACGGGTTCCTTTCGATTGGGGGGTGTGTTGTGTTTGGGTATTCGTTATTGTTAATTTGACCTGACTTTTGACCTTTGTCCCGAACTTTAACCCCTGGTCTCATCCAATGCGGCTATGCACGTGCTGTATTGCGGTGTATATGCCCAACCTGTAATAATTTCCGGTCTTCTGTTTTTGTACGTCTAGAGAGAAAGAAGTGAGTTTCTACAGAGAAAGAAAGACCTGTTTTCGGTTAGCGGACACAACATTTCTATCAAATCTCTATAGGGAGTCAAGTCTCGATTGTCACACAATGTAATATTCTTATAGACAAAACCGCCACATGGCAATTCGCCCATACTGAAAAAGTTTGTCTTAATTCTAGCCAAATGCGATATTTAGCTAGTTTTCAACAAACAAAAGGTCCAATTGGACACGTTGCAATGTCTGTGTTGTTAGAAAATCAAAGAATTCGCGACTTTTAGTAGTTTTTCTTGACAATATGTGCGAAATGGTAAAGTGGGCGAAGTGACATTATAGACCTCTTTTTAACTCTAATTATAAAGAGCTAGAAACAAGGAAAGACAACCCAGTCACTACTAAGTCAATGTCAGACTACAGTTAAATGGTTAAATTAGAGACTTGGTTAAGAACAGAGAAAAATAACAAATTTACAACAAAATAAGATTGTTTGACACCAAAATAGATTAAAAAGATGTCCGTTATAACACTGAGGTAGAACCAAGTCTGTCAAAAACACTGTCAAAGTGCAGACTTTTGCAAAACATCATTTTGAGTAGTCAAACTGGACTGGCCAGTATTATCCATCCACATCCTTTGATTCCTGAAATAAATAACAATTTCAAACATTAAAATCCTAATTTAGACAAACAACTCGTACAAAAAATGTTTGTGAACACCCCAAAACAGTAAGTAAAAATATCTTAAAATAGTTCGAACTACATTAATTCTACATTATGGGTAAAATAGTTGATTGACTATAACTTTCTTATTTCTTAAGATAAATCAATTCTGAAAACAGTTTTAAGCTTGGCATTGTTATAAAAACCTAAAATATAGACCAATTGCAGACTAAAAATATTGTTACCACAAGGCATGAAATAAGCGTCCGGACACGGACATTGTCCGGTACAATTTCGGCTCATGTCCGGTACAATGTCATTTGAGTCGGACATTTTGTCCGATACAAAATTAACGAAATTTAATATTTTCTCTTTGGATGATCGTCAATTTTAGTCAATCCGATCGTTTTTAACAGACTGTAGAAGTTTTATGTCCTTCAAACATGTTTATTTTCATCCATCGCAATGACTTCAAATCGTAAAAAGAACGGCATAGGAATGTCAGATAAAACGGCAACGAGTCAAAACGGTAACGAATTTTAAGTCAAAACGGTAATAAATTTTAATAGTCAAAACGGTAATAAAGTTTAATAGTTAAAACGGTATCAGATCTACTAAAGCGGGAACAATGCATTTGCCAAAACAATAAGTAAAGGTTAATAGATTAATGAAATTTCATGTCTATTTCATTGTAATTTCATTTTCCCATTTTAACATTGACTCAAGGTCGCACGCGTAAGAATCGAGATTGAAAAAAGGTCGAATAAGACTACAGGGAGCGTCTGGATAATCAAGTAAAATAACAATGGGGCGGTGTAGACCCAAATTAGTACAAACATTTTCACGAATTTTGAAGTAGTTTTATTTCTATAATTACCATATAATATCAGAATAAGACACAGTAATCATTTGTATAATATATTATGGCGAAATTCAATCACGTTTTTACTTATATTTTACTTATATTTTAAATATAAGGTAAGGATTTTATACATTGATGTACTCTGACTTCCGACCCGGATTTTTTTTTAGAAGCATCGTGTTAAAGTGGCACCGCCGGATGTTGATAAACTCCGCCAGATTGTCAAAACCGAAAGTAGAAAAAATGAAAGGGCGAAATTCATTGGCTTCTATAAAGAAGTTTCTCTTATTGTCCAATCAGATAATAGAAGACGTTCTGTTCTTAAATTTTTATCGGTACCGATTTCCTTTTTTACGGCTTGACCATTCTTTGAGAAGTAGCCTATCGGGAATATAAATAATGTCTTTTCCAGTGACATAAATTAATATTTGCTAGTTGGTAACCTATATGTACAGGTGAGAGAACGGCGAATTTCTGTCATAACGCCGGTTTTGGCATACACTTTTATAAAGAAAATATGTCCGGTACAAATTATCCGATGTCCGGAACAAATTGATTTGTGCCGGACAAACTGTCCGGCCCGATTTGTAGAGTTATTTCATGCCTTGTGTTACCAGAGTAATTTCATACTTTGTTGACATCTTGTTTTAACAATTTCAAATGAAATCTTTTCAAAACAGGCTAATCAAAATAAACTTTACAGATAATACAGACACTTCTTAATTCCAAAATTCTGAAATAAATAACAATTTCAAACATTAAAATCCAAATTTAAACAAACAACTCGTCCAAAAAATGAGTGTGAACACCCCAAAACAGTAAGTAAAAATATCTTAAAATAGTCAAACTTATGCTCTACAAATGATTTTTTTTCCAGGTCCGAGTAGGAGATAAAAATAGTATTGAGGATTTAATTTGTTCTAGAACATCATTGCAATATCCTGACCAAATATTAGACAAATACATTAATTTATAAGCAAGTGGTAGCGAATTTACTTTAACAATCATTTTCTCTAAAAGGCTCGATTCTACAAAGAACCATTATTTTGGGTAAAATAGTTGATTGACTATAAATTTCTTATTTCTTAAGATAAATCAATTCTGAAAACAGTTTTAAGCTTGGCATTGTTATAAAAACCTAAAAAATAGATCAATTGCAGAATAAAAATATTGTTACCAGAGTAATTTCATATTTTGTTGACATCTTGTTTTAACAATTTCTAATGAAATCTTCTCAAAAAAGGCTAATCAAAATAAACTTTACAGATAATACAGACACTTCTTGTTTCCAAAATTCTGAAATAAATAACAATTTCAAACATTAAAATCTAAATTTAGACAAACAACTCGTACAAAAAATGTTTGTGAACACCCCAAAACAGTAAGATAAAATATCTTAAAATAGTTCGAACTAAATTAATTGTACATTATGGGTAAAATAGTTGATTGACTATAACTTTCTTATTTCTTAAGATAAATCAATTCTAAAAACAGTTTTAAGCTTGGCATTGTTATAAAAACCTAAAAAATAGACCAACTGCAGAATAAAAATATTGTTACCAGAGTAGTTTCATACTTTGTTGACATCTTGTTTTAACAATTTCAAATGAAATCTTCTCAAAACAGGCTAATCAAAATAAACTCTACAGATAATATAGACACTTCTTGTTTCCAAAATTCTGAAATAAATAACAATTTCAAACATTAAAATCCAAATTTAGACAAACAACTCGTACAAAAAATGTTTGAACACCCCAAAACAGTAAGTAAAAATATCTTAAAATAGTCGAACTTATGCTCTACAAATGATTTTTTTTCGAGGTCCGAGTAGGAGATAAAAATTATTTTGAGGATTTAATTTGTTCTAGAACATCATTGCAATATCCTGATTAAATATTAGACAAATACATTAATTTATAAGCAAGTGGTAGCGAATTTACTTTAACAATCATTTTCTCTAAAAGGCTCGATTCTACAAAGAACCATTATTTTGGGTAAAATAGTTGATTGACTATAAATTTCTTATTTCTTAAGATAAATCAATTCTGAAAACAGTTTTAAGCTTGGCATTGTTATAAAAACCTAAAATATAGACCAATTGCAGACTAAAAATATTGTTACCAGAGTAATTTCATACTTTGTTGACATTTTTTTTTTAACAATTTCAATTGAAATCTTCTTAAAACAGGCTAATCAAAATAAACTTTACAGATAATACAGACACTTCTTATTTCCAAAATTCTGAAATAAATAACAATTTCAAACATTAAAATCCAAATTTAGACAAACAACTCGTACAAAAAATGTTTGTGAACACCCCAAAACAGAAAGTAGAAATATCTTAAAATAGTTCGAACTACATTAATTGTACATTATGGGTAAAATAGATGATTGAGTATAACTTTCTTATTTCTTAAGATAAATCAATTCTGAAAACAGTTTTAAGCTTGGCATTGTTATAAAAACCTAAAAAATAGACCAATTGCAGAATAAAAATATTGTTACCAGAGTAATTTCATATTTTGTTGACATCTTGTTTTAACAATTTCAAATGAAATCTTCTCAAAACAGGCTAATCAAAATAAACTTTACAGATAATACACACACTTCTTGTTTCCAAAATTCTGAAATAAATAACAATTTCAAACATTAAAATCCAAATTTAGACAAACAACTCGTCCAAAAAATGTTTGTGAACACCCCAAAACAGTAAGTAAAAATATCTTAAAATAGTTCGAACTACATTAATTGTACATTATGGGTAAAATAGTTGATTGACTATAACTTTCTTATTTCTGAAGATAAATCAATTCTGAAAACAGTTTTAAGCTTGGCATTGTTATAAAAACCTAAAAAATAGACAAATGGCAGAATAAAAAATATTGTTACCAGAGTAATTTCATACTTTGATGACATCTATTTTTAACAATTTCAATTGAAATCTTCTTAAAACAGGCTAATCAAAATAAACTTTACAGATAATACAGACACTTCTTATTTCCAAAATTCTGAAATAAATAACAATTTCAAACATTAAAATCCAAATTTAGACAAACAACTCGTCCAAAAAATGAGTGTGAACACCCCAAAACAGTAAGTAAAAATATCTTAAAATAGTCTAACTTATGCTCTACAAATGATTTTTTTTCCAGGTCCGAGTAGGAGATAAAAATTATTTTGAGGATTTAATTTGTTCTAGAACATCATTGCAATATCCTGACCAAATATTAGACAAATACATTAATTTATAAGCAAGTGGTAGCGAATTTACTTTAACAATCATTTTCTCTAAAAGGCTCAATTTCACAAAGAACCATTATTTTGGGTAAAATAGTTGATTGACTATAAATTTCTTATTTCTTAAGATAAATCAATTCTGAAAACAGTTTTAAGCTTGGCATTGTTATAAAAACCTAAAAAATAGACAATTGGCAGAATAAAAAATATTGTTACCAGAGTAATTTCATACTTTGTTGACATTTTTTTTTAACAATTTCAATTGAAATCTTCTTAAAACAGGCTAATCAAAATAAACTTTACAGATAATACAGACACTTCTTATTACCAAAATTCTGAAATAAATAACAATTTCAAACATTAAAATCCAAATTTAGACAAACAACTCGTCCAAAAAATGAGTGTGAACACCCCAAAACAGTAAGTAAAAATATCTTAAAATAGTTCGAACTACATTAATTGTACATTATGGGTAAAATAGTTGATTGACTATAACTTTCTTATTTCTTAAGATAAATCAATTCTGAAAACAGTTTTAAGTTTGGCATTGTTATAAAAACCTAAAAAATAGACAAATGGCAGAATAAAAAATATTGTTACCAGAGTAATTTCATACTTTGATGACATCTATTTTTAACAATTTCAATTGAAATCTTCTTAAAACAGGCTAATCAAAATAAACTTTACAGATAATACAGACACTTCTTATTTCCAAAATTCTGAAATAAATAACAATTTCAAACATCAAAATCCAAATTTAGACAAACAACTTGTACAAAAAATGTTTGTGAACATCCCAAAACAGTAAGTAAAAATATCTTAAAATAGTCGAACTTATGCTCCACAAATGATTTTTTTTCCAGGTCCGAGTAGGAGATAAAAATTATTTTGAGGATTTAATTTGTTCTAGAACATCATTGCAATATCTTGTTCAAGTATTAGACAAATACATTAATTTATAAGCAAGTGGTAGCGAATTTACTTTAACAATCATTTTCTCTAAAAGGCTCGATTCTACAAAGAACCATTATTTTGGGTAAAATAGTTGATTGACTATAAATTTCTTATTTCTTAAGATAAATCAATTCTGAAAACAGTTTTAAGCTTGGCATTGTTATAAAAACCTAAAATATAGACCAATTGCAGACTAAAAATATTGTTACCAGAGTAATTTCATACTTTGTTGACATCTTGTCTTAACAATTTCAAATGAAATCTTCTCAAAACAGGCTAATCAAAATAAACTTTACAGATAATACAGACACTTCTTATTTCCAAAATTCTGAAATAAATAACAATTTCAAACATTAAAATCCAAATTTAGACAAACAACTCCTCCAAAAAATGAGTGTGAACACCCCAAAACAGTAAGTAAAAATATCTTAAAATAGTCGAACTTATGCTCTACAAATGATTTTTTTTCCAGGTCCGAGTGGGAGATAAAAATTATTTTGAGGATTTAATTTGTTCTAGAACATCATTGCAATATCCTGACCAAATATTAGACAAATACATTAATTTATAAGCAAGTGGTAGCAAATTTACTTTAATAATCATTTTCTCTAAAAGGCTCGATTCTACAAAGAACCATTATTTTGGGTAAAATAGTTGATTGACTATATATTTCTTATTTCTTAAGATACAGTGGAACCGCGTTTATCCGTCCACCGGTACTCCGGAAACCCCGATATCCGCACGCTTTTTACCGGGAACGGAATATTTACTATGTAATAATACCCGTTAAACCGATGATTCGGTTTTCGCTTCCGCACAGCTCTGATTGACTACCAATTAACAAATTCTATAGTAATTTATACTCACTAATCCGATCGCGTGTCACTAATAATTGACTCGGGATTAGCGATAATTTTTTTGTCGTCATCTGTGTTTCATAAAATAAATTCAGAGATTACGTTAATCCATATTCTAGGCCATATACTATAATGTAGTTAATTGACCATGACGAAACTTATAATTAGATCTATGTTCCGAGTTATTGGATACACATTGCAATTCACAATGGAAAATTTCTATCTGGACCTCGCGTTGGTACCGATACCCGCGTGACTTGGTGTTGAGCAGAGCTCTCGTATGCATCCCTGGTAAACGATGTTTTAAAACAAAATTATCGATATAAATAATATATCACACGAAAATGCTAATAAGATGTAATAATGAGAAGTATCGTCTACAATCAATTTCAATAATGGATGGTTGATAGATGACAAGTTGAAATTACTAAATATAGAACGCTGGGGTCATATTTATTCAATACTCAATTTTCATTGGTTAATATTTCCCGCCATAAATGTATATGGGCTAAAATTAGTATCATATCAATGCTGTGTTTCTTTCACCCATTCTCGATGGCATTATATGACCGTACGAATGTTTTAACTTTGTTTAAAACTGTCGTTGTATGTCCTATATCATTTTCCCAAAATTAGTTAAAATCTTATTTATTTACTTCATATAACAAAAATTGTTAAAGTAAGCACCAAAATCACGGGGATCTAGAAAGTCTAAATTGCTATCGTATCAAAGATGTGTTTCTTTCACACATTCTCAATGGCATTACAATATTACATGACCTCAGGAATGTTTTAACTTTGTTTGAAACTGTCGTTGTATGCCCTATATCATTTTCAAAATTAGTTCAAATCTTATTTATTTACTTTATATAACAATAATTGTTAAAGTAAGCACCAAAATCACAGGGTTCTAGAAAACTGAAAAGTCCATCGTATTGTACTTCACGCATGGCTATTATATGTATTATTGTGTACGTGACATTCGACAGGTAGCTATTGACAGCTGGTCAATAAGAAAGGGACATAACTCTAATGAGCAAAATGACATTTTTCAGCTATCCGGAATATCGATAATCCGCACGAATTTATCGGGAACGGAAATGTGCGGATAAACGAGGTTCCACTGTAAATCAATTCTGAAAACAGTTTTAAGCTTGGCATTGTTATAAAAACCTAAAAAAATAGACCAATGGCAGAATAAAAAATATTGTTACCAGAGTAATTTCATATTTTGTTGACATCTTGTTTTAACAATTTCTAATGAAATCTTCTCAAAACAGGCTAATCAAAATAAACTTTACAGATAATACAGACACTTCTTGTTTCCAAAATTCTGAAATAAATAACAATTTCAAACATTAAAATCCAAATTTAGACAAACAACTCGTACAAAAAATGTTTGTGAACACCCCAAAATAGAAAGTAAAAATATCTTAAAATAGTTCGAACTACATTAATTGTACATTATGGGTAAAATAGTTGATTGACTATAACTTTCTTATTTCTTAAGATAAATCAATTCTGAAAACAGTTTTAAGCTTGGCATTGTTATAAAAACCTATAATATAGACCAATTGCAGACTCAAAATATTGTTACCAGAGTAATTTCATACTTTGTTGACATCTTGACTTAACAATTTCAAATGAAATCTTCTCAAAACAGGCTGATCAAAATAAACTTTACAGATAATACAGACACTTCTCATTTCCAAAATTCTGAAATAAATAACAATTTCAAACATTAAAATCCAAATTTAGACAAACAACTCGTACAAAAAATGTTTGTGAACACCCCAAAACAGTAAGTAAAAATATCTTAAAATAGTCGAACTTATGCTCTACAAATGATTTTTTTTCCAGGTCCGAGTAGGAGATAAAAATTATTTTGAGGATTTAATTTGTTCTAGAACATCATTGCAATATCCTGACCAAATATTAGACAAATACATTAATTTATAAGCAAGTGGTAGCGAATTTACTTTAACAATCATTTTCTCTAAAAGGCTCGATTCTACAAAGAACCATTATTTTGGGTAAAATAGTTGATTGACTATAAATTTCTTATTTCTTAAGATAAATCAATTCTGAAAACAGTTTTAAGCTTGGCATTGTTATAAAAACCTAAAAAATAGATCAATTGCAGAATAAAAATATTGTTACCAGAGTAATTTCATATTTTGTTGACATCTTGTTTTAACAATTTCTAATGAAATCTTCTCAAAAAAGGCTAATCAAAATAAACTTTACAGATAATACAGACACTTCTTGTTTCCAAAATTCTGAAATAAATAACAATTTCAAACATTAAAATCTAAATTTAGACAAACAACTCGTACAAAAAATGTTTGTGAACACCCCAAAACAGTAAGATAAAATATCTTAAAATAGTTCGAACTAAATTAATTGTACATTATGGGTAAAATAGTTGATTGACTATAACTTTCTTATTTCTTAAGATAAATCAATTCTAAAAACAGTTTTAAGCTTGGCATTGTTATAAAAACCTAAAAAATAGACCAACTGCAGAATAAAACTATTGTTACCAGAGTAGTTTCATACTTTGTTGACATCTTGTTTTAACAATTTCAAATGAAATCTTCTCAAAACAGGCTAATCAAAATAAACTCTACAGATAATATAGACACTTCTTGTTTCCAAAATTCTGAAATAAATAACAATTTCAAACATTAAAATCCAAATTTAGACAAACAACTCGTACAAAAAATGTTTGAACACCCCAAAACAGTAAGTAAAAATATCTTAAAATAGTCGAACTTATGCTCTACAAATGATTTTTTTTCGAGGTCCGAGTAGGAGATAAAAATTATTTTGAGGATTTAATTTGTTCTAGAACATCATTGCAATATCCTGATTAAATATTAGACAAATACATTAATTTATAAGCAAGTGGTAGCGAATTTACTTTAACAATCATTTTCTCTAAAAGGCTCGATTCTACAAAGAACCATTATTTTGGGTAAAATAGTTGATTGACTATAAATTTCTTATTTCTTAAGATAAATCAATTCTGAAAACAGTTTTAAGCTTGGCATTGTTATAAAAACCTAAAATATAGACCAATTGCAGACTAAAAATATTGTTACCAGAGTAATTTCATACTTTGTTGACATTTTTTTTTTAACAATTTCAATTGAAATCTTCTTAAAACAGGCTAATCAAAATAAACTTTACAGATAATACAGACACTTCTTATTTCCAAAATTCTGAAATAAATAACAATTTCAAACATTAAAATCCAAATTTAGACAAACAACTCGTACAAAAAATGTTTGTGAACACCCCAAAACAGAAAGTAGAAATATCTTAAAATAGTTCGAACTACATTAATTGTACATTATGGGTAAAATAGATGATTGAGTATAACTTTCTTATTTCTTAAGATAAATCAATTCTGAAAACAGTTTTAAGCTTGGCATTGTTATAAAAACCTAAAAAATAGACCAATTGCAGAATAAAAATATTGTTACCAGAGTAATTTCATATTTTGTTGACATCTTGTTTTAACAATTTCAAATGAAATCTTCTCAAAACAGGCTAATCAAAATAAACTTTACAGATAATACACACACTTCTTGTTTCCAAAATTCTGAAATAAATAACAATTTCAAACATTAAAATCCAAATTTAGACAAACAACTCGTCCAAAAAATGTTTGTGAACACCCCAAAACAGTAAGTAAAAATATCTTAAAATAGTTCGAACTACATTAATTGTACATTATGGGTAAAATAGTTGATTGACTATAACTTTCTTATTTCTGAAGATAAATCAATTCTGAAAACAGTTTTAAGCTTGGCATTGTTATAAAAACCTAAAAAATAGACAAATGGCAGAATAAAAAATATTGTTACCAGAGTAATTTCATACTTTGATGACATCTATTTTTAACAATTTCAATTGAAATCTTCTTAAAACAGGCTAATCAAAATAAACTTTACAGATAATACAGACACTTCTTATTTCCAAAATTCTGAAATAAATAACAATTTCAAACATTAAAATCCAAATTTAGACAAACAACTCGTCCAAAAAATGAGTGTGAACACCCCAAAACAGTAAGTAAAAATATCTTAAAATAGTCGAACTTATGCTCTACAAATGATTTTTTTTCCAGGTCCGAGTAGGAGATAAAAATTATTTTGAGGATTTAATTTGTTCTAGAACATCATTGCAATATCCTGACCAAATATTAGACAAATACATTAATTTATAAGCAAGTGGTAGCGAATTTACTTTAACAATCATTTTCTCTAAAAGGCTCAATTTCACAAAGAACCATTATTTTGGGTAAAATAGTTGATTGACTATAAATTTCTTATTTCTTAAGATAAATCAATTCTGAAAACAGTTTTAAGCTTGGCATTGTTATAAAAACCTAAAAAATAGACAATTGGCAGAATAAAAAATATTGTTACCAGAGTAATTTCATACTTTGTTGACATTTTTTTTTAACAATTTCAATTGAAATCTTCTTAAAACAGGCTAATCAAAATAAACTTTACAGATAATACAGACACTTCTTACTACCAAAATTCTGAAATAAATAACAATTTCAAACATTAAAATCCAAATTTAGACAAACAACTCGTCCAAAAAATGAGTGTGAACACCCCAAAACAGTAAGTAAAAATATCTTAAAATAGTTCGAACTACATTAATTGTACATTATGGGTAAAATAGTTGATTGACTATAACTTTCTTATTTCTTAAGATAAATCAATTCTGAAAACAGTTTTAAGTTTGGCATTGTTATAAAAACCTAAAAAATAGACAAATGGCAGAATAAAAAATATTGTTACCAGAGTAATTTCATACTTTGATGACATCTATTTTTAACAATTTCAATTGAAATCTTCTTAAAACAGGCTAATCAAAATAAACTTTACAGATAATACAGACACTTCTTATTTCCAAAATTCTGAAATAAATAACAATTTCAAACATTAAAATCCAAATTTAGACAAACAACTCCTCCAAAAAATGAGTGTGAACACCCCAAAACAGTAAGTAAAAATATCTTAAAATAGTCGAACTTATGCTCTACAAATGATTTTTTTTCCAGGTCCGAGTGGGAGATAAAAATTATTTTGAGGATTTAATTTGTTCTAGAACATCATTGCAATATCCTGACCAAATATTAGACAAATACATTAATTTATAAGCAAGTGGTAGCAAATTTACTTTAATAATCATTTTCTCTAAAAGGCTCGATTCTACAAAGAACCATTATTTTGGGTAAAATAGTTGATTGACTATATATTTCTTATTTCTTAAGATAAATCAATTCTGAAAACAGTTTTAAGCTTGGCATTGTTATAAAAACCTAAAAAAATAGACCAATGGCAGAATAAAAAATATTGTTACCAGAGTAATTTCATATTTTGTTGACATCTTGTTTTAACAATTTCTAATGAAATCTTCTCAAAACAGGCTAATCAAAATAAACTTTACAGATAATACAGACACTTCTTGTTTCCAAAATTCTGAAATAAATAACAATTTCAAACATTAAAATCCAAATTTAGACAAACAACTCGTACAAAAAATGTTTGTGAACACCCCAAAATAGAAAGTAAAAATATCTTAAAATAGTTCGAACTACATTAATTGTACATTATGGGTAAAATAGTTGATTGACTATAACTTTCTTATTTCTTAAGATAAATCAATTCTGAAAACAGTTTTAAGCTTGGCATTGTTATAAAAACCTATAATATAGACCAATTGCAGACTCAAAATATTGTTACCAGAGTAATTTCATACTTTGTTGACATCTTGACTTAACAATTTCAAATGAAATCTTCTCAAAACAGGCTGATCAAAATAAACTTTACAGATAATACAGACACTTCTCATTTCCAAAATTCTGAAATAAATAACAATTTCAAACATTAAAATCCAAATTTAGACAAACAACTCGTACAAAAAATGTTTGTGAACACCCCAAAACAGTAAGTAAAAATATCTTAAAATAGTCGAACTTATGCTCTACAAATGATTTTTTTTCCAGGTCCGAGTAGGAGATAAAAATTATTTTGAGGATTTAATTTGTTCTAGAACATCATTGCAATATCCTGACCAAATATTAGACAAATACATTAATTTATAAGCAAGTGGTAGCGAATTTACTTTAACAATCATTTTCTCTAAAAGGCTCAATTTCACAAAGAACCATTATTTTGGGTAAAATAGTTGATTGACTATAAATTTCTTATTTCTTAAGATAAATCAATTCTGAAAACAGTTTTAAGCTTGGCATTGTTATAAAAACCTAAAAAATAGACAATTGGCAGAATAAAAAATATTGTTACCAGAGTAATTTCATACTTTGTTGACATTTTTTTTTAACAATTTCAATTGAAATCTTCTTAAAACAGGCTAATCAAAATAAACTTTACAGATAATACAGACACTTCTTATTACCAAAATTCTGAAATAAATAACAATTTCAAACATTAAAATCCAAATTTAGACAAACAACTCGTCCAAAAAATGAGTGTGAACACCCCAAAACAGTAAGTAAAAATATCTTAAAATAGTTCGAACTACATTAATTGTACATTATGGGTAAAATAGTTGATTGACTATAACTTTCTTATTTCTTAAGATAAATCAATTCTGAAAACAGTTTTAAGTTTGGCATTGTTATAAAAACCTAAAAAATAGACAAATGGCAGAATAAAAAATATTGTTACCAGAGTAATTTCATACTTTGATGACATCTATTTTTAACAATTTCAATTGAAATCTTCTTAAAACAGGCTAATCAAAATAAACTTTACAGATAATACAGACACTTCTTATTTCCAAAATTCTGAAATAAATAACAATTTCAAACATCAAAATCCAAATTTAGACAAACAACTTGTACAAAAAATGTTTGTGAACATCCCAAAACAGTAAGTAAAAATATCTTAAAATAGTCGAACTTATGCTCCACAAATGATTTTTTTTCCAGGTCCGAGTAGGAGATAAAAATTATTTTGAGGATTTAATTTGTTCTAGAACATCATTGCAATATCTTGACCAAGTATTAGACAAATACATTAATTTATAAGCAAGTGGTAGCGAATTTACTTTAACAATCATTTTCTCTAAAAGGCTCGATTCTACAAAGAACCATTATTTTGGGTAAAATAGTTGATTGACTATAAATTTCTTATTTCTTAAGATAAATCAATTCTGAAAACAGTTTTAAGCTTGGCATTGTTATAAAAACCTAAAATATAGACCAATTGCAGACTAAAAATATTGTTACCAGAGTAATTTCATACTTTGTTGACATCTTGTCTTAACAATTTCAAATGAAATCTTCTCAAAACAGGCTAATCAAAATAAACTTTACAGATAATACAGACACTTCTTATTTCCAAAATTCTGAAATAAATAACAATTTCAAACATTAAAATCCAAATTTAGACAAACAACTCCTCCAAAAAATGAGTGTGAACACCCCAAAACAGTAAGTAAAAATATCTTAAAATAGTCGAACTTATGCTCTACAAATGATTTTTTTTCCAGGTCCGAGTGGGAGATAAAAATTATTTTGAGGATTTAATTTGTTCTAGAACATCATTGCAATATCCTGACCAAATATTAGACAAATACATTAATTTATAAGCAAGTGGTAGCAAATTTACTTTAATAATCATTTTCTCTAAAAGGCTCGATTCTACAAAGAACCATTATTTTGGGTAAAATAGTTGATTGACTATATATTTCTTATTTCTTAAGATAAATCAATTCTGAAAACAGTTTTAAGCTTGGCATTGTTATAAAAACCTAAAAAAATAGACCAATGGCAGAATAAAAAATATTGTTACCAGAGTAATTTCATATTTTGTTGACATCTTGTTTTAACAATTTCTAATGAAATCTTCTCAAAACAGGCTAATCAAAATAAACTTTACAGATAATACAGACACTTCTTGTTTCCAAAATTCTGAAATAAATAACAATTTCAAACATTAAAATCCAAATTTAGACAAACAACTCGTACAAAAAATGTTTGTGAACACCCCAAAATAGAAAGTAAAAATATCTTAAAATAGTTCGAACTACATTAATTGTACATTATGGGTAAAATAGTTGATTGACTATAACTTTCTTATTTCTTAAGATAAATCAATTCTGAAAACAGTTTTAAGCTTGGCATTGTTATAAAAACCTATAATATAGACCAATTGCAGACTCAAAATATTGTTACCAGAGTAATTTCATACTTTGTTGACATCTTGACTTAACAATTTCAAATGAAATCTTCTCAAAACAGGCTGATCAAAATAAACTTTACAGATAATACAGACACTTCTCATTTCCAAAATTCTGAAATAAATAACAATTTCAAACATTAAAATCCAAATTTAGACAAACAACTCGTACAAAAAATGTTTGTGAACACCCCAAAACAGTAAGTAAAAATATCTTAAAATAGTCGAACTTATGCTCTACAAATGATTTTTTTTCCAGGTCCGAGTAGGAGATAAAAATTATTTTGAGGATTTAATTTGTTCTAGAACATCATTGCAATATCCTGACCAAATATTAGACAAATACATTAATTTATAAGCAAGTGGTAGCGAATTTACTTTAACAATCATTTTCTCTAAAAGGCTCAATTTCACAAAGAACCATTATTTTGGGTAAAATAGTTGATTGACTATAAATTTCTTATTTCTTAAGATAAATCAATTCTGAAAACAGTTTTAAGCTTGGCATTGTTATAAAAACCTAAAAAATAGACAATTGGCAGAATAAAAAATATTGTTACCAGAGTAATTTCATACTTTGTTGACATTTTTTTTTAACAATTTCAATTGAAATCTTCTTAAAACAGGCTAATCAAAATAAACTTTACAGATAATACAGACACTTCTTATTACCAAAATTCTGAAATAAATAACAATTTCAAACATTAAAATCCAAATTTAGACAAACAACTCGTCCAAAAAATGAGTGTGAACACCCCAAAACAGTAAGTAAAAATATCTTAAAATAGTTCGAACTACATTAATTGTACATTATGGGTAAAATAGTTGATTGACTATAACTTTCTTATTTCTTAAGATAAATCAATTCTGAAAACAGTTTTAAGTTTGGCATTGTTATAAAAACCTAAAAAATAGACAAATGGCAGAATAAAAAATATTGTTACCAGAGTAATTTCATACTTTGATGACATCTATTTTTAACAATTTCAATTGAAATCTTCTTAAAACAGGCTAATCAAAATAAACTTTACAGATAATACAGACACTTCTTATTTCCAAAATTCTGAAATAAATAACAATTTCAAACATCAAAATCCAAATTTAGACAAACAACTTGTACAAAAAATGTTTGTGAACATCCCAAAACAGTAAGTAAAAATATCTTAAAATAGTCGAACTTATGCTCCACAAATGATTTTTTTTCCAGGTCCGAGTAGGAGATAAAAATTATTTTGAGGATTTAATTTGTTCTAGAACATCATTGCAATATCTTGACCAAGTATTAGACAAATACATTAATTTATAAGCAAGTGGTAGCGAATTTACTTTAACAATCATTTTCTCTAAAAGGCTCGATTCTACAAAGAACCATTATTTTGGGTAAAATAGTTGATTGACTATAAATTTCTTATTTCTTAAGATAAATCAATTCTGAAAACAGTTTTAAGCTTGGCATTGTTATAAAAACCTAAAATATAGACCAATTGCAGACTAAAAATATTGTTACCAGAGTAATTTCATACTTTGTTGACATCTTGTCTTAACAATTTCAAATGAAATCTTCTCAAAACAGGCTAATCAAAATAAACTTTACAGATAATACAGACACTTCTTATTTCCAAAATTCTGAAATAAATAACAATTTCAAACATTAAAATCCAAATTTAGACAAACAACTCCTCCAAAAAATGAGTGTGAACACCCCAAAACAGTAAGTAAAAATATCTTAAAATAGTCGAACTTATGCTCTACAAATGATTTTTTTTCCAGGTCCGAGTGGGAGATAAAAATTATTTTGAGGATTTAATTTGTTCTAGAACATCATTGCAATATCCTGACCAAATATTAGACAAATACATTAATTTATAAGCAAGTGGTAGCAAATTTACTTTAATAATCATTTTCTCTAAAAGGCTCGATTCTACAAAGAACCATTATTTTGGGTAAAATAGTTGATTGACTATATATTTCTTATTTCTTAAGATAAATCAATTCTGAAAACAGTTTTAAGCTTGGCATTGTTATAAAAACCTAAAAAAATAGACCAATGGCAGAATAAAAAATATTGTTACCAGAGTAATTTCATATTTTGTTGACATCTTGTTTTAACAATTTCTAATGAAATCTTCTCAAAACAGGCTAATCAAAATAAACTTTACAGATAATACAGACACTTCTTGTTTCCAAAATTCTGAAATAAATAACAATTTCAAACATTAAAATCCAAATTTAGACAAACAACTCGTACAAAAAATGTTTGTGAACACCCCAAAATAGAAAGTAAAAATATCTTAAAATAGTTCGAACTACATTAATTGTACATTATGGGTAAAATAGTTGATTGACTATAACTTTCTTATTTCTTAAGATAAATCAATTCTGAAAACAGTTTTAAGCTTGGCATTGTTATAAAAACCTATAATATAGACCAATTGCAGACTCAAAATATTGTTACCAGAGTAATTTCATACTTTGTTGACATCTTGACTTAACAATTTCAAATGAAATCTTCTCAAAACAGGCTGATCAAAATAAACTTTACAGATAATACAGACACTTCTCATTTCCAAAATTCTGAAATAAATAACAATTTCAAACATTAAAATCCAAATTTAGACAAACAACTCGTACAAAAAATGTTTGTGAACACCCCAAAACAGTAAGTAAAAATATCTTAAAATAGTCGAACTTATGCTCTACAAATGATTTTTTTTCCAGGTCCGAGTAGGAGATAAAAATTATTTTGAGGATTTAATTTGTTCTAGAACATCATTGCAATATCCTGACCAAATATTAGACAAATACATTAATTTATAAGCAAGTGGTAGCGAATTTACTTTAACAATCATTTTCTCTAAAAGGCTCGATTCTACAAAGAACCATTATTTTGGGTAAAATAGTTGATTGACTATAAATTTCTTATTTCTTAAGATAAATCAATTCTGAAAACAGTTTTCAGCTCGGCATTGTTATAAAAACCTAAAAAATAGACAAATGGCAGAATAAAAAATATTGTTACCAGAGTAATTTCATACTTTGTTGACATTTTTTTTTAACAATTACAATTGAAATCTTCTTAAAACAGGCCAATCAAAATAAACTTTACAGATAATACAGACACTTCTTGTTTCCAAAATTCTGAAATAAATAACAATTTCAAACATTAAAATCCAAATTTAGACAAACAACTCGTACAAAAAATGTTTGTGAACACCCCAAAACAGAAAGTAAAAATATCTTAAAATAGTCGAACTTATGCTCTACAAATGATTTTTTTTCGAGGTCCGAGTAGGAGATAAAAATTATTTTGAGGATTTAATTTGTTCTAGAACATCATTGCAATATCCTGACCAAATATTAGACAAATACATTAATTTATAAGCAAGTGATAGCGAATTTACTTTAACAATCATTTTCTCTAAAAGGCTCGATTCTACAAAGAACCATTATTTTGGGTAAAATAGTTGATTGACTATAAATTTCTTATTTCTTAAGATAAATCAATTCTGAAAACAGTTTTAAGCTTGGCATTGTTATAAAAACCTAAAAAAAAGACAATTGGCAGACTAAAAATATTGTTACCAGAGTAATTTCATACTTTGTTGACATCTTGTTTTAACAATTTCAAATGAAATCTTCTCAAAACAGGCTGATCAAAATAAACTTTACAGATAATACAGACACTTCTTGTTTCAAAAATTCTGAAATAAATAACAATTTCAAACATTAAAATCCAAATTTAGACAAACAACTCGTACAAAAAATGTTTGTGAACACCCCAAAACAGCAAGTAAAAATATCTTAAAATAGTTCGAACTACATTAATTCTACATTATGGGTAAAATAGTTGATTGACTATAACTTTCTTATTTCTTAAGATAAATCAATTCTGAAAACAGTTTTAAGCTTGGCATTGTTATAAAAACCTACAAAATAGACCAATTGCAGAATAAATATATTGTTACCAGAGTAATTTCATACTTTGTTGACATTTTATTTTAACAATTTCTAATGAAATCTTCTCAAAACAGGCTAATCAAAATAAACTTTACAGATAATACAGACACTTCTTGTTTCCAAAATTCTGAAATAAATAACAATTTCAAACATTAAAATCCAAATTTAGACAAACAACTCGTCCAAAAAATGAGTGTGAACATCCCAAAACAGTAAGTAAAAATATCTTAAAATAGTCGAACTTATGCTCTACAAATGATTTTTTTTCGAGGTCCGAGTAGGAGATAAAAATTATTTTGAGGATTTAATTTGTTCTAGAACATCATTGCAATATCCTGACCAAATATTACACAAATACATTAATTTATAAGCAAGTGGTAGCGAATTTACTTTAACAATCATTTTCTCTCAAAAGCTCGATTCTACAAAGAACCATTATTTTGGGTAAAATAGTTGATTGACTATAAATTTCTTATTTCTTAAGATAAATCAATTCTGAAAACAGTTTTAAGCTTGGCATTGTTATAAAAACCTAAAAAATAGACAATTGGCAAAATAAAAATATTGTTACCAGAGTAATTTCATACTTTGTTGACATTTTTTTTTAACAATTTCAATTGAAATCTTCTTAAAACAGGCTAATCAAAATAAACTTTACCAATAATACAGACACTTCTTATTTCCAAAATTCTGAAATAAATAACAATTTCAAACATTAAAATCCAAATTTAGACAAACAACTCGTACAAAAAATGTTTGTGAACACCCCAAAACAGAAAGTAAAAATATCTTAAAATAGTTCGAACTACATTAATTGTACATAATGGGTAAAATAGTTGATTGACTATAACTTTCTTATTTCTTAAGATAAATCAATTCTGAAAACAGTTTTAAGCTTGGCATTGATATAAAAACCTAAAATATAGACCAATTGCAGACTAAAAATATTGTTACCAGAGTAATTTCATACTTTGTTGACATCTTGTTTTTACAATTTCTAATAAGATCTTCTCAAAACAGGCTAATCAAAATAAACTTTACAGATAATACAGACACTTCTTGTTTCCAAAATTCAGAAATAAATAACAATTTAAAACATTAAAATCCAAATTTAGACAAACAACTCGTCCAAAAAATGAGTGTGAACACCCCAAAACAGTAAGTAAAAATATCTTAAAATAGTCGAACTTATGCTCTACAAATGATTTTTTTCGAGGTCCGAGTAGGAGATAAAAATTATTTTGAGGATTTAATTTGTTCTAGAACATCATTGCAATATCCTGACCAAATATTAGACAAACACATTAATTTATAAGCAAGTGGTAGCGAATTTACTTTAACAATCATTTTCTCTAAAAGGCTCGATTCTACAAAAAACATTAAAATCCAAATTTAGACAAACGACTCGTACAAAAAATGAGTGTGAACACTCCAAAACAATAAGTAAAAATATCTTAAAATAGTTCGAACTACATTAATTGTACATTATGGGTAAAATAGTTGATTGACTATAACTTTCTTATTTCTTAAGATAAATCAATTCTGAAAACAGTTTTGAGCTTGGCATTGTTATAAAACCCTAAAAATAGACCAATTGCAGACTAAAAATATTGTTACCAGAGTAATTTCATACTTTGTTGACATCTTGTTTTAACAATTTCAAATGAAATCTTCTCAAAACAGCCTAATCAAAATAAACTTTACAGATAATACAGACTCTTCTTATTTCCAAAATTCTGAAATAAATAACAATTTCAAACATTAAAATCCAAATTGAGAATTTGAAAAATGAAATTTGTTACCTAACTGGCTCTGAGCTGTAACTAGCATGTAATCTAAAAGCCTCCCTACATCAACCTTCAAGAAAACCAGAGGCCAAAGTCACAAACTAGAAAAGTGACTGGAATTGAATAAAACTTTTGGAAAGGGAATATAAGGCTTACAGTAGTTTGTGAAATGTGCACTTTGCGAAACGAAACGAAATAATTAGCACTTTGCGAAATCAGCACTTTGCGAAATATTTGAATTGAATGGTCATACAGGGATGTAAAATATAATTCTAAAAAATGACATCAGGGCAGTGATTTTTATACGCCCACATGAAATGTGGAGCGTATATTGCCGTCACCCATGTCCGTCGGTCCGTCCGTCCGTCCACAATTGCTTGTTAACACTCTACCAGTAACAATCCTTTACGGATTTTGACGAACTTGCTGAAATTGTTCATTATCGCCCAAGGATGAACCCTATTTAAAATCAAAAGAATCGGAAAATATTTAATATGAATTATTGCCCTTGTTCTTTAAAAAACGTTCGATTTTTAGCTTGTTAACACTCTACAAGTCACAATTCTTTACGGGTTTTGACGAAACTTTCTGAAATTGTTTATTATCACCCAAGGATGAACCCTATTGAAAATCAAAAGAATCGGAAAATATTTAATATGAATTATTGCCCTTGTTCTTTAAAAGGCATTGATTTTTAGGTTGCTAACACTCTACAAGTCCCAATTCTTTACGGATTTTGACGAAACTTGCTGAAATTGTTTATTATCACCAAAGGATGAACTCTATTTAAAATCAAAAGAATCGAATAATATTTAATATGAATTATTGCCCTTGTTCTTTAAAACGCGTTCGATTTTTAGCTCGTTAACACTGTACAGGTCACAATTCTTTACGAGTTTTGATGAAACTTTCTGAAATTGTTTATTATCACCCAAGGATGAACCCTATTTAAAATCGCAAGAGTCGGAAACATTTGATATGAATTATTGCCCTTGTTCTTTAAAACGCGTTCGATTTTTAGCTCGTTAACACTCTACAAGTCACAATTCTTTACGGATTTTGACGAAACTTGTTGAAATTGTTTATTATCACCCAATGATGAACCCTATTTAAAACCAAAAGAATCGGAAAATATTTAATATGAATTATTGCCCTTGTACTTTAAACGCGTTCGATTTTATAGCTCGTTAACACTCTACAAGTCACAATTCTTTACAGATTTTGACGAAACTTGCTGAAATTGTTTATCACCTAAGGATAAACCCTATTCAAAATCCAAAGAATCGAAAAATATTTGATCTGAATTATTGCCCTTGTTCTTTAAAACGCGTTCGATTTTTAGCTTGTTAACACTCTACAAGTCACAATTCTTTACAGATTTTGACGAAACGTGCTGAAATTGTTTATTTTCACCCTAGGATGAACCCTATATAAAATCAAAAGAATCGAATAATATATTGTCGTTCTTCTTCCAAATACGTTCATACAAGGCTAAACTTGATGAATGAGTTCTGAATGAAATGTATGTTTATGACTACAGGTTGAATATTTCATGCTTGTGATGGTTGCTGTTTTCTGTCAAATTTACTTTTTCAAACAAAGCCGCCAGTGAGCGTATATTACCTTGCCTGGCAAGCTATCTTAATTCTCCATTTCATGTTTTAGGTTTATACGCCCACATAGAAATGTGGACGTATATATTGCCGTCCGTCCGTCCGTCCGTCAACAATTTCTTGTGTACATCCGATTTGGATGAAACTTGGTATATATGCGTATTTATCTTAATGATATCTCGGATGAGTTCGAAAATGGCGCGATTCCAATAATCGGTTTATGAATTATTGCCCTGGACTTATTGAAAAACATTAAAATCAACTTGTGTAGGCTACGCGATAGAAGCTAGAGTTTTCATCCGATTGGAATGAAATTTGGTATGTGCATTCATTTTGATAATATCTCGGATGAGTTTGTAAATGGCGCGATCTAGTCATCGGTTTATGAATTATTGCCCTTGATTTAGTGAAAAAACGTTAAAATTCACTTGTGTGCGCAATAGAAGCTAGAGTTTTCATTCGATTTAAATAAAACTTGTATGTGCATTCATCTTGATAATATCTCGGATCAGTTTGAAAATTGCCCGATTTGAGTGCAACTTGGAATGTATATTCATCATGTAGGCTAATAACTGGGATGAGATAGAAAATTGTAAAATTTCAGTTGTCGGTTTATGAGTTATTGCCATTGACTTAGTGAAAAAGCTTGAAAATTAACTTGACTTGTGTATGTGATAAATACTAAAGTTTTCATATGCCCACATGAAATTCAACATGGAATATTCAAATTGCTGAAGTGGGCGTATGTTACCTTGCCTGGCAAGCTATGTTTTCTATATAATGTAATAACTCATATCAGTCTATATTTCAATTTTCAAATGCATACAATTATGTTTACAAATGGATTTGATGGCTCATGTCAATACTGAGCTGTAAATGCCATTACTGAATAGCGTTGCTAAACCCTTCACATTTCTACATTTCTTATGATCATTACACAGAAATACTGACTGTTTACCTTAAAACCAGGCTTGTAAATACCGTAGCTCTTAAGTTTCATTATAAATTTTGAACTTGTATTTTTATTTCTTTCATGAACGCAGCCCCACCCCCATAAAAAAAAACAGGGGAAATGATATTATATGCTTTCCTTTCCGTTAATAGCTAAGCTTGTTCAGGCTCGTAGCAAGCCAAGTACTTTTGGGGAGGCAAACGGCCATTCAAGGGGGGCAAGGTATCCACCCCCTTTGTAAGGAAGGCTTCTGCAATGCAATGCTGCGCCATTAGATTAGAGTTATTTCTATCTTTATTGGTGTAATAGGTAGCCTGGAAATGGGACTCGATTCAAAGGGGCACCCGATTTACTGAAACAAACTTTTCCCATTTTTCAGGACTTTCCCTCGAAATTTAGGTTTTAAGGTTATTTGATCAAAGCCTGATATTGAGAAAATTTTGAGAATTCAACACGTCCAAAAGCCCTCCCAAGACCGCCCCCATTCCCCCCCCTCCCCCTCGCCTTGGCTACGGGCCTGAGCTTGGTTGAGGCACAATTTGTCAGGCATTAGAATGTAACTGTTCTCTGATGTTTCGTACATTAAAGAAACTACTCCTCCAAGCCATGCCCGTAGCTTGCTAAATATTCTTAAAGGCGAAGTTTTAATGAAGGGATGGTGGCAGTTTAGGTATCCCCCCTTCTTCTTCGTAAAACTTTAAGAATTGATAAGCTTTGCAGTGGTTCCCTCTATTGTCGTATGTTAAGTTTATTGCTTCAAGGATACCAATCTGAAGTCAGAAAAAGTCTGTGAAATCCTCTTTTCATGGTTTATTTGAATAGGAACTGTAGTGCCACAATAAAAATTTTGGAAAATTAGACGTCTGTAAACCCAAATTCCCCATATTTCCCCGCAAATTTGATGCCCCTGCGGACCAAAAGCAGGCACTGAGTCGTTTGGGTTCCCTGTGTGACCATTCAATTCAAATATTTCGCAAAGTGCTGATTTTGCAAAGTGCTGATTACTGCACTTTGCGAAATATTTATTTCGCAAAGTGCTGATATTTCGTTTCGCAAAGTGCAGATTATTTCGTTTCGTTTCGCAAAGTGCAAATTTCGCAAACTACTGTAAGCCAGAATATAATACACATAGTTTTGAATGCCCAAATTTCAAAAGTGATTTGTGAACCATTTAACTGATTGCAGGGTTTTAGATTACATTAATTTGGACACACCCTGTACTTGCAAAGCGGACATGGACATGCTCATGGGAAGCCTACAGTAGCATTTTCACTGATTTAGAACTCTCTGTGTGTTTTATAATATCATCTTTTGGAGGTAGGACTACGGTTATCATCTTTAATTTGGGCCTCCCTAAGTCAACCTTTAAGAAAACTAAGCAACGGTCACAAACTAGAATACTGCCACTTCAGATTGGACATTTGAAAACACTTCTTCTCAACAAGACATCTGGAATTCACTGCCAGAGTATGCTGTTTCATCCGATAACTTAAACCAATTCAAATTGAACCTGGATAAAGCATGGAAGGAGGCTGCCATTAAATTCAATCCCTCTACAATGCTATAAATTAATTATTATTTAACTAGTTACCAACCTTTACTCGATTTTCCACGTCATGCGCACTAAACTATAATATCCAAGGTGATGATCACCTGGTGATCTAGAAGCTTTTTAGCTTAATATGGATTGAAGATCACGTAAATCAGGTAAGGTTTTGATTAGCTTTGGCCCTGAAATGGTGAAATAAAATGATTGTTTCAAGAATTGCATCTTTAAATTATGATGATTTATGCAGAAAAAATGTATTGCAAATGCAACATTCATAAGAAATAAAGCTAAATAACCGACTGAATTAAAACAGACCTGTTCTGATGGTATTCAGTCCCATCTGACCACCAGACTTGTGTACGATTTGGTTCTGAGCCATTTTGACTTCAATACACACCGCTTCAAGGTTTTTCATGCGCAATTACGGCCAAATATAGACAAGCCAAGGGCTTAAAACTATCTGTACACCTGAGTGAAACTTAAAATCGCGTAATTCAATCCTCTGATTACCATGACAATGCTTTGATTTAGTTCTATCCCCTCTAAACTGATTTACAAATAATTCTTTGACACTAGTCAGCCATTTTGTTTTATCTCTACGAAACTTTCTTGTTTGATATTCGAGACTAAAGAACAAGAACAATTTTATTGCTTATTGGACAATCGAGGCTATGACCACCTGTCTAAGGGGGACAACTCCATTGAATGATGTCAAAAATCGACTAATTTTTTTGTTTGCACACGATCATAATTCGAGATCGAGGCGCCTTCATTTTCACGGAAATTAACGAATGGTGCTGAATGTATACAATCGGCACCCCAGTAATTTCCGTGAATCGTACCTCGTTCTTCAATGTAGATCGTTAAATACCTACAACGCATTGCGACTTCCGCCTAAGTAGCAATGAAAATATGCCGAATTGAACCAAAGTTGGGCCGATTGGGCTGTGTAAAGGAACGATTGAGGGAGTCGATGGGCCTGTGAGGTCATTATGGCGAAGCCTGACGTTTAATGAAGGATTGGGTTGTCTCTTAACCTGTCAATGGCTGAAATCCAATTTGAAGTGAATGAGAAACGGCTTAAAACAAAAAACTAATGCCGTTTGAACATTCTGTGAATAGCCATTTTGGTTTTGTGATTCAGTGAGTGAGACATGACTAGAAGAGTAAGCATACCCTGCCTGGCGCTTCACCATTTAACATCCTTGATATTTTTTTTCCGGATTTAAGTAATGAAGAGGATTATCAGAGCCGATGACTTAGCTACATTTGCCAGTCAATAAATCCAGTACCAGTACCTACAGACTTTCTTCTGAAATTCATTTTAGCGTGCTTTTGTAATTATTTGAATAAATACTATGTTTTTTAGAGAGAATCTTGTTAATTTGATGATTCTACTGAGCACTTAGGCTAATTCTATATTTTATAACTTCCTGGTTTTATTTGAAGTGTACTGATATTCTTTTTGGTGAAACTATTCCTGCCAGCTGGATAAATATAGAACTAGCCACATTACCCACCCCCACCCCCACCCCACCGCAATCGTGCGGTTTTAAGCATAGTTAACCAGCATAGGCATATAATCAGACTTGATTGTTCAGGGGATCAGTCATGATATTATTGAAATCCTTGTATTTGGCAAGGCATTGCCTCCTACAGATACAGGCCTGAACCAGCAGGGCAATAGTGAGAGTTAATGAATACCTATGTCTCTGTAACAGACGATTATTTTGTCGGCAAAGCAAATGGATCTTTCTGTGATCAATCTCTAAGAGCCACAGCTCAATGAATTAGATTATTGCTGAGGTTCAAGGATTCAAATCTTTGGATTTGTCAACCCAGCTTCTTCTGTGGGTGATACAGATCGGAGGGGCTGACATAGAAAAAACATCGTTGTTCTGATGAGACAATAAACCCTTGTGCTATTGACTCTTATTGTCGATTTCCAACTGTCGAAGGATTTTTAACCTACACAGCCTAAAGTAACCAGGGCCTCTGTTAATTGTCCCATCCTAATGATTAGATGCCTTTTCCATGTCAGCCCCTCCAAGGTATTCTTACTGTGTATTATAGCACCAATTTGAACAAGTCTCAACTAAAATAGAGAATTTCCTGACGGCATTCAAGAACAACAGAGCCACAGGTGATGCACATTTTGAGTTTATCAGTGTGCTGTTGTCAAAGTCATTTCTCATAGCCACAGAGCTCACCGGTTTTGAGACGTGGACTAAATGTTGTAGTGCAGATGACAAAGTGCACTTACTCTTTCTGTAAACGTGGCTGTGTTATTTTATAAGATCTAGACGGACTGTATCACTATCATAATGGTGAACTGTAAAGCAGACTGGTGAAGAACTTCCTCACAATTAATCATTTATAGACCTCCCAATGCACTGACAACTCTTATTAAAGCAATGGAAACACACTTCAACATATTCCCTTCAAATCAACACAAAAATTGATACATAATAGACTTTAATTCACATTTATTTTATAATTTTAAAAATGTAAACAAAAAGTTAAATCACAAGTCCGCCATCTTTGTTTACATTAGAAACATGTTGCTCTGTACTTCCGATGTTTTTCGGTCGATATTAGGATTTTCTATCAGGTTCTTGGCCTCCATGTGGTTGTGGCTGTAAGGTGCAATAGCAATCTTCATCATCAGCACAAATATGGAGCATTTAATCAATTATTTTCAAAGGAAAACCTATTTTAAATTTTGTTTCAATAATGTTAGAAACTCCAATAGGAGTTGTCTGCCCATGACAAAGTCTTGTTTGTCACACTATCAAAGCTCTATAGAGAGTCAAGTCTCGATTGTCACACAACGTGATATTCTTAAAAGTCAAACCGCCACATGGCAATTCGTCCTTAATGAATAAATCTTTCTTAATACTACTCAAAAACAATATTTGGACTGTTTATACAGAACCAAAAGACAATGTTAACAATTAGCAATGTCTGAAATGTTGGAAATCAAAGAATTCGTAACTTTTAGTAGTGTTCTTTTCTTGAGAACTTGTCCGAAATGGTAAAGTGGGCGAAATGACATTAACTCTAATTTTAAAGAGCTAGCAACAGGAAAGACAACTCAGTCATTACTAATTCAATGTTAGACTACAGTTAAATAGTTAAATTGAAGATTTTACTAAAAAGAGTGAAAACTAACAAATTTACCACAAAATTAGATTGTTTGACATGAAAATAGATTAAAAAGATGACCATTAACACACTGAAGTAGAGACAAGTCTGCCAAAAACACTGTCAAAGTGCAGATCTTGATTCTTGTGAATAGCAACAACTCAGTCAAATAATCCATCCACATCCCAAAACCACTGTTTTACTGGATGGAGGAGAATAAGGTAGCCCCCATTAAGGCCGGAAGTGGGCTGAATTATTTTTCATTCATTGTAATTCTATGTTTTAGATAACAAAAAAGACCAATATTTTGCTGTTTTTTATTTCTTAAATTTCTTTATTATTATTTTTAGGTGAGTGGAAATGAGAGAAGTGAGTGTGTTTGTAAGGGCTGACTGTAGTGGCTGAGTAGGTGCTGGTCTGAAGACTAGAGGGTCTTTCTATTCCAATCAAAATACAGTGTTTGAAGAATAAGAATTATTAAAAAAAATAAAAGCCTAAATCCCTTGAAAAAAATTAACAATAATTCATAGTAAATAATTTTCAATATTGCTGATTTTCAATAGGGTTTATCCTTGGGTGATTCTGGACACTCACACCAAGTTTCATCAAAATCCATCAAGAATTGTACCTCCTAGAGTGTTAACAAGCTAAAAATTGAATGCGTTTTCACAAACAAGGGCAATAAATCATAGTAAATATTTTTCGATACTGCTGATTTTCAATAGGTTTTATCCTGGAAAGATTATGAACACCCACACCTAGTTTCATCAAAATCCATCAAGAATTGTACCTCCTAGAGTGTTAAGAAGCTAAAAATTTAACGCGTTTTCACAAACAAGTGTTTATTAGTGTATGTCATTTGGAAAGCAGAAAACAAGGCCTATCAGTTGTACAAATATAGAACTTGATTCAGCAACACCTTTAAATATAATAATCAAAATTCTAAATGAGATTTTTAACTGTTAAATATATTTTTGTAATGTAAATAAATCTTATGTTTTGGAATATATTTGATTTATATTAGAGCATTAGTTCTTTACATGACATCATTTGCTTTTTATGTCAAACAAATGGTGTTTGTGGGTGAGGGTTCTAATTTTAATTGGGATGTGAAAATCTGATAACACTGAATAAGTTGTCTTGACTCATAATTCCAGTTGATCCAGCTTAAGATTAAATTTCAAATAAAGCACTTGAAATTTACATTTGAATAAACTACACTTTGATCCATTCTAGGAATTTCACATGAAATTGACCCACATTTAGGACTCAAATTATCTCCATTCCAAATATCTGAAAATGCAATTCAGAACAGAGTGTTGACATTGGGATTAGACTATTAATTAGGGTCCTTCATGCTACAGACTTTGGACGTTTATCATCCGTGGATAGTTGAAAATCATATGTAGGCCAATGATGCTTTCTTCGTATATTTCCCTCATTGCATACTTCCGTAATTGCTGTCCTCATTATGGGCCTGTTTCTCAAAAAGTCTTACAATTAAAATCTACCGTAAGTAAGTATGGAATTTTTAATTGAAAAATGACAAACTTGCGACAAAATTCATCAAAAGATTTTTTTAGAAACAGGACCCTGGTGCAGAAAAGCATGTTTTAGGGATGTAATCTTTCAAACTGGGGCTTCGGATCGTTGCATCTATCCAATAGATGGAGAAACTACAACATAGAAGATAAGACTTTTAACCTTTTGACTGTATCAGTTGAACTGTAGGGTAGCCTAGCTCTGTAACAGACGATTATTTTGTCGGCAAAGCAAATGGGTCTTTCTGTGATCAATCTCTCAGAGCCACAGCTCAATGAATTAGATTATTGCTGAGGTTCAAGGATTCAAATCTTTGGATTTGTCAACCCAGCTTCTTCTGTGGGTGATACAGATCAGAGGGGCTGACATAGAAAAAACATTATTGTTCTGATGAGACAATAAACCCTTGTGCTATTGACTCTTATTGTCGATTTCCAACTGTCGAAGGATGTTTAACCTACACAGCCTAAAGTAACCTGGGCCTCTGTTTATTGTCCCATCCTAATGATTAGATGCCTTTTCCATGTCAGCCCCTCCAAGGTATTCTTACTGTGTATTATAGCACCAATTTGAACAAGTCTCAACTAAAATAGAGAATTTCCTGACGTCATTCAAGTACAACAGAGCCACAGGTGATGCACATTTTGAGTTTATCAGTGTGCTGTTGTCAAAGTCATTTCTCATAGCCACAGAGCTCACCGGTTTTGAGACGTTGACTAAATGTTGTAGTGCAGATGACAAAGTGCACTTATTCTTTCTGTAAACGTGGCTGTGTTATTTTATAAGATCTAGACGGTCTTGACTGTATCACTATCATAATGGTGAACTGTAAAGCAGACTGGTGAAGAACTTCCTCACAATTAATCATTTATAGACCTCCCAATGCACTGAAAACTCTTATTAAAGCAATGGAAACACACTTCAACATATTCCCTTCAAATCAACACAAAAATTGATACATAATAGACTTTAATTCACATTTATTTTATAATTTTAAAAATGTAAACAAAAAGTTAAATCACAAGTCCGCCATCTTTGTTTACATTAGAAACATGTTGCTCTGCACTTCCGATGTTTTTCGGTCGATATTAAGATTTTCTATCAGGTTCTTGGCCTCCATGTGGTTGTGGTTGTAAGGTGCAATAGCAATCTTCATCATCAGCACAAATATGGAGCATTTAATCAATTATTTTCAAAGGAAAACCTATTTTAAATTTTGTTTGAATAATGTTAGAAACTCCAGTAGGAGTTGTCTGCCCATGACAAAGTCTTGTTTGTCACACTATCAAAGCTCTATCGAGAGTCAAGTCTCGATTGTCACACAACGTGATATTCTTAAAAGTCAAACCGCCACATGGCAATTCGACCCTAATGAATAAGTCTTTATTAATACTACTCAAAAACAATATTTGGACTGTTTATACAGAACCAAAAGACAATGTTAACAATTAGCAATGTCTGAAATGTTAGAAATCAAAGAATTCGTAACTTTTAGTAGTGTTCTTTTCTTGAGAACTTGTCCGAAATAGTAAAGTGGGCGAAATGACATTAACTCTAATTTTAAAGAGCTAGCAACAGGAAAGACAACTCTTTCATTACTAATTCAATGTTAGACTACAGTTAAATAGTTAAATTGAAGACTTTGCTAAAAAGAGTGAAAACTAACAAAGTTACCACAAAATAAGATTGTTTGACATGAAAATAGATTAAAAAGATGACCATTAACACACTGAAGTAGAGACAAGTCTACCAAAAACACTGTCAAAGTGCAGACTTTTGCAATACATCATTTTGAGTAGTCAAACTTGACTGGCCAGTATTATCCATCCACATCCTTTGATTCCTGAAATAAATAACAATTTCAAACATTACAATCCAAATTTAGACAAACAACGCGTACAAAAAATGTTTGTGAACACCCCAAAACAGAAAGTAAAAATATCTTTAAATAGTTCGAACTACATTAATTGTACATTACGGGTAAAATAGTTGATTGACTATAACTTTCTTATTTCTTAAGGTAAATCAATTCTGAAAACAGTTTTAAGCTTGGCATTGTTATAAAAACCTAAAAAATAGACCAATTGCAGAATAAAAATATTGTTACCAGAGTAATTTCATATTTTGTTGACATCTTGTTTTAACAATTTCAAATGAAATCTTCTCAAAACAGGCTAATCAAAATAAACTTTACAGATAATACAGACACTTCTTGTTTCCAAAATTCTGAAATAAATAACAATTTCAAACATTAAAATCCAAATTTAGACAAACAACTCGTACAAAAAATGTTTGTGAACACCCCAAAACAGTAAGTAAAAATATCTTAAAATAGTTCGAACTACATTAATTCTACATTATGGGTAAAATAGTTGATTGACTATAACTTTCTTATTTCTTAAGATAAATCAATTCTGAAAACAGTTTTAAGCTTGGCATTGTTATAAAAACCTAAAATATAGACCAATTGCAGACTAAAAATATTGTTACCAGAGTAATTTCATACTTTGTTGACATCTTGTTTTAACAATTTCAATTGAAATCTTCTTAAAACAGGCTATTCAAAATAAACTTTACAGATAATACAGACACTTCTTATTTCCAAAATTCTGAAATAAATAACAATTTCAAACATTAAAATCCAAATTTAGACAAACAACTCGTCCAAAAAATGAGTGTGAACACCCCAAAACAGTAAGTAAAAATATCTTAAAATAGTCGAACTTATGCTCTACAAATGATTTTTTTCCAGGTCCGAGTAGGAGATAAAAATTATTTTGAGGATTTAATTTGTTCTAGAACATCATTGCAATATCCTGACCAAATATTAGACAAATACATTAATTTATAAGCAAGTGGTAGCGAATTTACTTTAACAATCATTTTCTCTAAAAGGCTCAATTTTACAAAGAATTATTATTTTGGGTAAAATAGTTGATTGACTATAAATTTCTTATTTCTTAAGATAAATCAATTCTGAAAACAGTTTTAAGCTTGGCATTGTTATAAAAACCTAAAAAATAGACAATTGGCAGAATAAAAAATATTGTTACCAGAGTAATTTCATACTTTGTTGACATTTTTTTTTAACAATTTCAATTGAAATCTTCTTAAAACAGGCTAATCAAAATAAACTTTACAGATAATACAGACACTTCTTATTACCAAAATTCTGAAATAAATAACAATTTCAAACATTAAAATCCAAATTTAGACAAACAACTCGTCCAAAAAATGAGTGTGAACACCCCAAAACAGTAAGTAAAAATATCTTAAAATAGTTCGAACTACATTAATTGTACATTATGGGTAAAATAGTTGATTGACTATAACTTTCTTATTTCTTAAGATAAATCAATTCTGAAAACAGTTTTAAGTTTGGCATTGTTATAAAAACCTAAAAAATAGACAAATGGCAGAATAAAAAATATTGTTACCAGAGTAATTTCATACTTTGATGACATCTAATTTTAACAATTTCAATTGAAATCTTCTTAAAACAGGCTAATCAAAATAAACTTTACAGATAATACAGACACTTCTTATTTCCAAAATTCTGAAATAAATAACAATTTCAAACATTAAAATCCAAATTTAGACAAACAACTCGTCCAAAAAATGAGTGTGAACACCCCAAAACAGTAAGTAAAAATATCTTAAAATAGTTCGAACTACATTAATTGTACATTATGGGTAAAATAGTTGATTGACTATAACTTTCTTATTTCTTAAGATAAATCAATTCTGAAAACAGTTTTAAGTTTGGCATTGTTATAAAAACCTAAAAAATAGACAAATGGCAGAATAAAAAATATTGTTACCAGAGTAATTTCATACTTTGATGACATCTAATTTTAACAATTTCAATTGAAATCTTCTTAAAACAGGCTAATCAAAATAAACTTTACAGATAATACAGACACTTCTTATTTCCAAAATTCTGAAATAAATAACAATTTCAAACATCAAAATCCAAATTTAGACAAACAATTTGTACAAAAAATGTTTGTGAACACCGCAAAACACTAAGTAAAAATATCTTAAAATAGTTCGAACTACATTAATTGTACATTATGGGTAAAATAGTTGATTGACTATAACTTTCTTATTTCTTAAGATAAATCAGTTCTGAAAACAGTTTTAAGCTTGGCATTGTTATAAAAACCTAAAAAATAGACCAATTGCAGACTAAAAATATTGTTAACAGAGTAATATCATACTTTGTTGACATCTTGTTTTAACAATTTCAAAACAAATCTTCTCAAAACAGGCTAATCAAAATAAACTTTACAGATAGTACAGACACTTCTTATTTCCAAAATTCTGAAATAAATAACAATTTCAAACATTAAAATCCAAATTTAGACGAACAACTCGTCCAAAAAATGTTTGTGAACACCCCAAAACAGTAAGTAAAAATATCTTAAAATAGTTCGAACTACATTAATTCTACATTATGGGTAAAATAGTTGATTGACTATAACTTTCTTATTTCTTAAGATAAATCAATTCTGAAAACAGTTTTAAGCTTGGCATTGTTATAAAAACCTAAAAAATAGACCAATTGCAGAATAAGAATATTGTTACCAGAGTAATTTCATATTTTGTTGACATCTATTTTTAACAATTTCAAAAGAAATCTTCTCAAAACAGGCTAATCAAAATAAACTTTACAGATAATACACACACTTCTTGTTTCCAAAATTCTGAAATAAATAACAATTTCAAACATTAAAATCCAAATTTAGACAAACAACTCGTACAAAAAATGTTTGTGAACACCCCAAAACAGTAAGTAAAAATATCTTAAAATAGTTCGAACTACATTAATTGTACATTATGGGTAAAATAGTTGATTGACTATAACTTTCTTATTTCTTAAGATAAATCAATTCTGAAAACAGTTTTAAGCTTGGCATTGTTATAAAAACCTAATATATAGACCAATTGCAGACTAAAAATATTGTTACCAGAGTAATTTCATACTTTGTTGACATCTTGTTTTAACAATTTCAAACTAGAATCGTGAGACGATACTGGGCAGTGCGCATCCGGTTTCGTCCATGGGTGAAAAATAGCGTTTTCAATCCATACTGCGAAATTTACAGAACATACAAATCGGCATATAAATTCACCGGTATTAGCCTGTTTTTATTTTCTATTTCAAACTGTCGAGGGTCTTTAACGTGCTTAGTCAATAGCACACCGGACCTTTGTTTATTGTCCCATCCGAACGACTAGGCGCTTTTTCCATGTCAGCCCCTCCGATCTGCATCACTGAGAGGCTGAAAAATCCGAAGGTGTCATCTCGACCCATGCCAGGATTGGGCTTTCAGGTTAACAAGTATGCGTCTCACTCACAGAGGCACCCTTCAATATATGATAGAGCCAATTCGTGACATAGTAAATAATGACATCAGAATACTGAGTGCTAACCTACACACACGCAGATTCGCAGTACAACTCGTATATTATCATTTTAACATAAACTTAGCAAAAAATCTATATTATTATTTTTTAGAAAATATTTTAATGGTCAACGTTTGTAGACATCGATTTTAAAACTTGTTTTTTAATAAATGACAGAACCAGATTTTTAGATCGGATTTTCTTCTTTTGGCATTGGATTGTTATATACTACATTTAGATTTCTTTTCATTTTTTTTAAGACATAATTTAAAACGTTAAAAACGCAAGTTACAATATAAGAAAGTTATGTGAAGCATGGAAGTGCAATTGTCAGTTGAAGGGAGAGAACTGTATTTAAACATACAGACAACAAACATTTGTCAGTTGAAGGGAGAAAACTTCATTTAAACATTTTAAAATACTACTCAAAGCATTGACCAGTGAGAAGCGTTAAAAGAAACAATATGGTAAATTGTAACTTTCTAGATGTTAGTATACTGACCATGCCATATGCACGTATGATGTGCTGAGGTAATGATTCGTTGTTACACAACAACGTAGACTCTACATGTTGTCAGACATGGTAGTATAGAATAAACCTCTCGAGGTTAAATCAAGATTAAAGCCTAATAGACCTTGCTGGTCGTTGGAAATAATAGAATTAGAAACATGAGCATTGAACGTTTCAGTCTTTACTAAAATTCTTGTACCAGAAATATAAAGAAATCTAAATTAACCAAACAGTTGCTACAAGGTTGTTGGCCATCGACCAAGGATTTCATAGACACTGATGTTATGCAAATCCGATTATCCCCTAAGGTCCTATTTTGAATTGTATAAAAATAAGTCACAACAACATGGCACCTTACATAGTACTTCCGGGTCGGATTTTATCATTTATATCTTTTATGATGACCATTTCTAACATAATGCAAATAGACATTTTCAAATAATTCGGAAACTCCAGAAGTTAGAATTTTAAGTTTACAAATAAATGACGTCAAAACCGGAAGTGATATCAAAATTTCAGAAATATTTTATTGTTCATTATCAAATTGTCTATCTACTTGTAATTTTTCAGATCGATCAAAATCAAATTTCCCAAAAACACGCACAGTTACAATGAAACTTGGCACAAAATTTGCAATTTTTAAAAAGCGCAATTTTGATTCAAATATTTTGTGTTATATATCATTTGAAAGAGCAGATTAAGCAGAGCAAATATGTCTGAAAATTTGTGACGTATGTTAATTAGGTCACGTGACAAAGCTCTTTAAAGTTAAAAATTGCAATTTTCAAATGGCGATAAAACCGGAAGTAAACATCAGAAATCGGAAATGAATATATCATCTGATAGATCTCGTCAAGGGCAATAATTTTTGTGCAGGTGAGGAGGTCATCAAAGGTCAAGGTCACTAGATATGAGCCTTGAAAGTTTCGGTCATTACTGAAATTCTTGTTCCGGAAATATAAAGAAATTGAAATCGAAATTCAAAAATCTACAACCTACATTTTTTTTGCAATCGACTGCAAAAGTCGTAGATTTCAAAATTAAAAAAATCCGATTAACCCTCGGTTCTGAATTAAAATTTTAAGAAACATAGGTCAGTTCAAGATGGCGGCTGATCCCTTGCACCTGGATAAAATTTCATCATTTTATTTTTTATGTATGACCAAGTCTATGATAACACAAAAAAAATTTTTCAAATATCTTCAATATTCCGGAAGTTGAAATTGAAAGTTTAGAAAGAAATGACGTCAAAACCGGAAGTGATATCGAAACTTTGAAAATTGATTTTCTTTGGAAATTCATATGTCTATGTTATTGAAAGGTTTCAGATCGATCGAAATAAAATTGCAAAAGTTAAAAAAAATCCTTTAAAAAGAGCTCCAAAAGTCAGCTACAAAAGTCAAAATATGAATTTTTCAAAATTGCAATTTGTAGCTATTGGGTTAAACAAATGAACCAAAAAAGACCGATCACAATCTGTTGGAAAAATGAGTTGAAAATGGAAAAACCCTGAAATACGACTTTTTAATATACGTCATTTCCGGTCAGGCAAAAATGCGCCATTTTACATTTAAGCAACAACGAGCAGTTAATCATCGCATGAAATGATGTCAAGTTATGTGTGGTATGTGCAGTTTTGGCTGGGGAGCGTGACCAGAAATAGACAAAAAAAAAAAAAAAAAAAAAAAAAAAATAGTCAATTGCAAAACAATGCAGTGCGTTCGAAGAATCGAACGCACTGCAATGAAATCTTCTTAAAACAGGCTAATCAAAATAAACTTTACAGATAATACAGACACTTCTTGTTTCCAAAATTCTGAAATAAATAACAATTTCAAACATTAAAATCTTAATTTAGACAAACAACTCGTCCAAAAAATGTTTGTGAACACCCCAAAACAATAAGTAAAAATATCTTAAAATAGTTCGAACTAAATTAATTGTACATTATGGGTAAAATAGTTGATTGACTATAACTTTCTTATTTCTTAAGATAAATCAATTCTGAAAACAGTTTTAAGCTTGGCATTGTTATAAAAACCTAAAAAATAGACCAATTGCAGACTAAAAATATTGTTACCAGAGTAATTTCATACTTTGTTGACATCTTGTTTTAACAATTTCAAATGAAATCTTCTTAAAACAGGCTAATCAAAATAAACTTTACAGATAATACAGACACTTCTTGTTTCCAAAATTCTGAAATAAATAACAATTGCAAACATTAAAATCTTAATTTAGACAAACAACTCGTCCAAAAAATGTTTGTGAACACCCCAAAACAGTAAGTAAAAATATCTTAAAATAGTCGAACTTATGCTCTACAAATGATTTTTTTTCGAGGTCCGAGTAGGAGATAAACATTATTTTGAGGATTTAATTTGTTCTAGAACATCATTGCAATATCCTGATCAAATATTAGACAAATACATTAATTTATAAGCAAGTGGTAGCGAATTTACTTTAACAATCATTTTCTCTAAAAGGCTCGATTGTACAAAGAACCATTATTTTGGGTAAAATAGTTGATTGACTATAAATTTCTTATTTCTTAAGATAAATCAATTCTGAAAACAGTTTTAAGCTTGGCATTGTTATAAAAACCTAAAAAATAGACAATTGGTAGAATAAAAAATATTGTTACCAGAGTAATTTCATACTTTGTTGACATTTTTTTTTTAACAATTTCAAATGAAATCTTCTCAAAACAGGCTAATCAAAATAAACTTTACAGATAATACAGACACTTCTTGTTTCCAAAATTCTGAAATAAATAACAATTTCAAACATTAAAATCCAAATTTAGACAAACAACTCGTACAAAAAATGTTTGTGAACACCCCAAAACAGTAAGTAAAAATATCTTAAAATAGTTCGAACTACATTAATTGTACATTATGGGTAAAATAGTTGATTGACTATAACTTTCTTATTTCTTAAGATAAATCAATTCTGAAAACAGTTTTAAGCTTGGCATTGTTATAAAAATCTAAAAAATAGACAATTGGCAGAATAAAAAATATTGTTACCAGAGTAATTTCATACTTTGTTGACATCTTGTTTTAACAATTTCAAATGAAATCTTCTCAAAACAGGCTAATCAAAATAAACTTTACAGATAATACAGACACTTCTTATTTCCAAAATTCTGAAATAAATAACAATTTCAAACATCAAAATCCAAATTTAGACAAACAACTAGTACAAAAAATGTTTGTGAACACCGCAAAACACTAAGTAAAAATATCTTAAAATACGTCGAACTACATTAATTGTACATTATGAGTAAAATAGTTGATTGACTATAACTTTCTTATTTCTTAAGATAAATCAATTCTGAAAACAGTTTTAAGCTTGGCATTGTTATAAAAACCTAAAATATAGACCAATTGCAGACTAAAAATATTGTTACCAGAGTAATTTCATACTTTGTTGACATCTTGTTTTAACAATTTCAAATGAAATCTTCTCAAAACAGGCTAATCAAAATAAACTTTACAGATAATAAAGACACTTCTTATTTCCAAAATTCTGAAATAAATAACAATTTCAAACATTAAAATCCAAATTTAGACAAACAACTCGTCCAAAAAATGAGTGTGAACACCCCAAAACAGTAAGTAAAAATATCTTAAAATAATCGAACTTATGCTCTACAAATGATTTTTTTTCGAGGTCAGAGTAGGAGATAAAAATTATTTTGAGGATTTAATTTGTTCTAGAACATCATTGCAATATCCTGACCAAATATTAGACAAATACATTAATTTATAAGCAAGTAGTAGCGAATTTACTTTGACAATCATTTTCTCTAAAAGGTTCGATTCTACAAAGAACCATTATTTTGGGTGAAATAGTTGATTGACTATAAATTTCTTATTTCTTAAGATAAATCAATTCTGAAAACAGTTTTAAGCTTGGCATTGTTATAAAAACCTAAAACATTGACAAATGGCAGAATAAACAATATTGTTACCAGAGTAATTTCATATTTTGTTGACATCTTTTTTTTAACAAATTCAATTGAAATCTTCTTAAAACAGGCTAATCAAAATAAACTTTACAGATAATACAGACACTTCTTGTTTCCAAAATTCTGAAATAAATAACAATTTCAAACATTAAAATCCAAATTTAAACAAACAACTCGTCCAAAAAATGAGTGTGAACACCCCAAAACAGTAAGTAAAAATATCTTAAAATAGTCGAACTTATGCTCTACAAATGATTTTTTTTCCAGGTCCGAGTAGGAGATAAAAATTATTTTGAGGATTTAATTTGTTCTAGAACATCATTGCAATATCCTGACCAAATATTAGACAAATACATTAATTTATAAGCAAGTGGTAGCGAATTTACTTTAACAATCATTTTCTCTAAAAGGCTCGATTCTACAAAGAACCATTATTTTGGGTAAAATAGTAGATTGACTATAAAATTCTTATTTCTTAAGATAAATCAATTCTGAAAACAGTTTTAAGCTTGGCATTGTTATAAAAACCTAAAAAATAGACAATTGGCAGAATAAAAATATTGTTACCAGAGTAATTTCATATTTTGTTGACATCTTGTTTTAACAATTTCAAATGAAATCTTCTCAAAACAGGCTAATCAAAATAAACTTTACAGATAATACAGACACTTCTTGTTTCCAAAATTCTGAAGTAAATAACAATTTCAAACATTAAAATCCAAAATTAGACAAACAACTCGTACAAAAAATGTTTGTGAACACCCCAAAACAGTAAGTAAAAACATCTTAAAATAGTTCGAACTACATTAATTCTACATTATGGGTAAAATAGTTGATTGACTATAACTTTCTTATTTCTTAAGATAAATCAATTCTGAAAACAGTTTTAAGCTTGGCATTGTTATAAAAACCTAAAATATAGACCAATTGCAGACTAAAAATATTGTTACCAGAGTAATTTCATACTTTGTTGACATCTTATTTTAACAATTTCAAATGAAATCTTCTCAAAACAGACTAATCAAAATAAACTTTACAGATAATACAGACACTTCTTGTTTCCAAAATTCTGAAATAAATAACAATTTCAAACATTAAAATCCAAATTTAGACAAACAACGCGTACAAAAAATGTTTGTAAACACCCCAAAACAATAAGTAAAAATATCTTAAAATAGTTCGAACTACATTAATTGTACATTATGGGTAAAATAGTTGATTGACCATAACTTTCTTATTTCTTAAGTTATAAACCTCTAGTGACGTCATCCCATTGTTCTAGCGGGATTTTAAATCTCATAAAATCCCTGGGAAGACTTTATACAGAATTTCCCCGGGATTTTATATAATATCCCCGGGATTTCATATAAAATACCCGGGATTTTATATAAAATACCTGGGATATTCTGTATAAAATCTTGATATTTTATCAAAATATACCCCTATGAAGCTGGCTGGTTAAATCACTCCGAAATAACAAGAAAAACAGATTAAATGTCTTTTATAAAAACAAAAATTATATATGACAGACGTTTGACACATAAAATCGACACAAAGCGCTGCAGAAGTTATTGCAGTCTGCACAATGGGAACTACATTTTATCTTCTTCAGTGGTTACCGTGTTGATGGATGTTGGTGATGTCCTGTAAAACAAATATCGTGATAATTATAAAAACTGGACATTTAAATCAAACAATGTTTAGCTGAATATTTAAATTTAATCTAATTGAAGTGCTTTTTTCAAACGCACTGTTTTGTTTTGCAAACGAATATTCGTATAATGACGAATTGTTGTCCTACTTTTTTGCGTCTGTTTGGTAGTCCTGGCAAAGTGTGCAATGAGAGACATTTGTCAGAACAGTTCTATAGCCTATTTTTTTTCGATTTCCAAGTGTCGAGGGCTCTTTAACGTGCGTGCACAGCCTGTAGCACACAAGGCCTCTACCACTCAAAGGCAGGTTTATCTGACTAACAAGGCCTCGTGACAAACAGTAATATTTTGAGCTATTCCATCTTTTTACTTAATAATATAATCAAAGCATTCATAAGACATTTTACTTATCTCAATCAATCATCTCACGGTGTTCTCCTGTGTAAAAATTTCGTCTTCGCTGTCCATGGCGTCCTTTCTGAGTACAACTGACTGACCACGTGATTAACTACACTCACATGCACGTGTGAGTTGTGTTCGCGCTATACTCGTTTTGCGACATGGCTTATTTAACATGGTGGATTGAAAATTATTTTTTGGATAAAAATGAAATTAAGGTTCAAAATCGGTTTATAAGTCAGATAAAACACTTCCCCTCGGGTTTTTATGATATTTAAAACCCTTTCCCTCGGTAAATCCCTCGGAGCAAGCTCCTCGTGATTATGTCCCTCGGGATGCGGGTTTTAAATATCATAAAAACCCTCGGCCGTGTTTTATCCTTTACATAAATCAATTCTGAAAACAGTTTTAAGCTTGGCATTGTTATAAAAACCTAAAAAAATAGACCAATTGCAGAATAAAAATATTGCTACCAGAGTAATTTCATATTTTGTTGACATCTTGTTTTAACAATTTCAAATGAAATCTTCTCAAAACAGGCTAATCAAAATAAACTTTACAGATAATACAGACACTTCTTGTTTGCAAAATTCTGAAATAAATAGCAATTTCAAACATTAAAATCCAAATTTAGACAAACAACTCGTCCAAAAAATGAGTGTGAACACCCCAAAACAGTAAGTAAAAATATCTTAAAATAGTCGAACTTATGCTCTACAAATGATTTTTTTTCCAGGTCCGAGTAGGAGATAAAAATTATTTTGAGGATTTAATTTGTTCTAGAACATCATTGCAATATCCTGACCAAATATTAGACAAATACATTAATTTATAAGCAAGTGGTAGCGAATTTACTTTAACAATCATTTTCTCTAAAAGGCTCAATTCTACAAAGAACCATTATTTTGGGTAAAATAGTTGATTGACTATAAATTTCTTATTTCTTAAGATAAATCAATTCTGAAAACAGTTTTAAGCTTGGCATTGTTATAAAAACCTAAAACATAGACAAATGGCAGAATAAAAAATATTGTTACCAGAGTAATTTCATACTTTGTTGACATCTTGTTTTAACAATTTCAAATGAAATCTTCTCAAAACAGGCTAATCAAAATAAACTTTACAGATAATACAGACACTTCTTATTTCCAAAATTCTGAAATAAATAACAATTTCAAACATTAAAATCCTAATTTAGACAAACAACTCGTCCAAAAAATGTTTGTGAACACCCCAAAACAGAAAGTAAAAATATCTTAAAATAGTTCGAAGTTATGCTCTACAAATGACAAAAGTGAGTTGTGAACCATTTAACTGATTGCAGGGTTTTAGATTACATTAATTTGGACACACCCTGTACTTGCAAAGCGGACATGCTCATGGGAAGCCTACAGTAGAGTAGCATTTTCACTGATTTAGAACTCTCTGTGTGTTATATAATTTCATCTTTTGGAGGTAGGACTACGGTTATCATCTTTAATTTGGGCCTCCCTAAGTCAACCTTTAAGAAAACTAAGCAACGGTCACAAACTAGAATACTGCCACTTCAGATTGGACATTTGAAAACACTTTTTCTCAACAAGACATCTGGAATTCACTGCCAGAGTATGCTGTTTCATCCGATAACTTAAACCAATTCAAATTGAACCTGGATAAAGCATGGAAGGAGGATGCCATTAAATTCAATCCCTCTACAATGCTGTAAATTAATTATTATTTAACTAGTTACCAACCTTTACTCGATTTTCCACATCATGCGCACTAAACTATAAAATCCAAGGTGATGATCACCTGGTGATCTAGAAGCTTTTTAGCTTAATATGGATTGAAGATCACGTAAATCAGGTAAGGCCTTCATTAGCTCGGCTTAAGTTCCCTGTTGGCTCTGAAATGGTGAAATAAAATGATTGTTTCAAGAATTGCATCTTTAAATTATGATGATTTATGCAGAAAAAATGGTATAGCAAATGCAACATTCATAAGAAATAAAGCTAAATAACCGACTGAATTAAAACAGACCTGTTCTGATGGTATTCAGTCCCATCTGACCACCAGACTTGTGTACGATTTGGTTCTGAGCCATTTTGACTTCAATACACACCGCTTCAAGGTTTTTCATGCGCAATTACGGCCAAATATAGACAAGCCAAGGGCTTAAAACTATCTGTACACCTGAGTGAAACTTAAAATCGAGTAATTCAATCCTCTGATTGCCATGACAATGCTTTGATTTAGTTCTATCCCCTCTAAACTGATTTACAAATAAATCTTTGACACTAGTCAGCCATTTTGTTTTATCTCTACGAAACTTTCTTGTTTGATATTCGAGACTAAAGAACAAGAACAATTTTATTGCTTATTGGACAATCGAGGCTACGACCACCTGTCTAAGGGGGACAACTCCATTGAATGATGTCAAAAATTGACTAATTTTTTTGTTTGCACACGATCATAATTCGAGATCGAGGCGCCTTCATTTTTACGGAAATTAGCGAATGGTGCCGAATGTATACAATCGGCACCCCAGTAATTTCCGTGAATCGTACCTCGTTCTTCAATATAGATCGTTCTATAATACCTACAATGCATTGCGACTTCCGCCTAAGTAGTAATGAAAATATGCCGAATTGAACCAAAGTGGGGCCGATTGGGCTGTCTAAAGGAACGAGTGAGGGAGTCGATGGGCCTGTGAGGTCATTATGGCGAAGCCTGACGTTTGATGAAGGATTGGGCTGTCTCTTAACCTGTCAATGGCGGAAATCCAATTTGAAGTGGATGAGAAACGGCTTGAAACAAAAAACTAATGCCGTTTGAACATTCATTATTTAGACCCTATACATAACCAAATAGTGAGATCACATTTTAAACGCTTCGAACATTGTGGTGTTATAACACGATATAGATATTATCATTATTATTATTATCCTATTTTAGTTTTGAACAGATTCTGAATGCCCTGATTATGGCTTTGAAGGCACGGAATGGAACCAGGGCCTGTATGCATTAAAAATAACTTATTAATCAAATAAAACTCTAAGTTAAAATAATGATTGATTTATATTGGTTAAATGTGGAAAATAAAACTCTTAAGTTAAAATAATATACAACTTAATATATACATATAATTAGATGTAAATATAAATGTAAATGAGCATATACTCATACGGGACTTATTTATTTCAAATTATGAATTTATGTTTAAATAAAAGAACAGAATAAATAAAATAATTAATGGCAGTAAAACAATTACTTAATCTTGGAACTTTCTGCTGATATTTAGAAATGAATGAACTTTTTCGAAAATATAGATAGATTGTGAAAATGATTCAGTTCCGTATAAAAGGATGTGTGTGTTTATCAGATGAGGTGGTTGAATCAGTAAGATGGATTGGTTTCGTGCATCTGAATGTAAGGGACAGTATAACAGAAAATGTTCAGTATCTTCAAATTGATGGCCACACTGACATGTAGGACTGTCCGAAATATGACGAAGAAATTTATGAGCATTAAGATCACTACAGGAAAGGCGCAGACGGCAATGTAGAATCTGATATTTTCGGCTGCCAAATAAATATGAAAAAGGGACAATACTATCTTGAGAGTGATTTAAAAGATTTTACTGTGTCGACAGTTTTGAAATTTTCGGGCAAGTTGTTCCATTCACGTATTGTTGATGGTAGAAAAGAGTTATAGAAAAGCTGAGGTCTGCATCGATATCCCTGAAGTTATATGGTTTGAATTCAATTTGGACTAATTCAGAAAGATACGTAGGAGTCAAGTTATTAATTATTTTATACAACATGGTTAGTTTATGCCGTCTCCGTCTCTCCTGTAGCGTGATGAATCCAGTTTCCTTGTAAAGAATGTCATGGCTAGTTCCCCTTACAGCACCACATATAGTTCTGAGTGCATCTAATTGTAAATTTTCTAAAGTATTTGTTAGTTCGACAGTGCACCCATCCCAAATGACATCACAGTAATCAAAATGAGGAAGTATGTATGAGGTATAAATGGTATGGAGAGACTTTCTGTTTAAGCGATATTTCATAGATCTCAAACAATTGACCAGTCTACCAGTTTTCGTTAAAATCTCCTTAATATGAATATCCCATTGACATTTTTTTTTGAAAAGATAGACCTAAGTGTATGTGAGAGATGACTTCTTTGATAGGTATATTATCTAAATTAAGAGTTGGCAAGTGTGGGTTTTTCTTAGTATAAAGTGCCAGTGTTTCAGTTATTTAGTTGGTTGAAGGAGACTAGCCATGTTTTGGCCCACTTGTTAATTTTTTCTAAGTCATTATTCAGGACAGTCGCAGATGCTACCGGGTCCTCAATTCTTATGTACAGGCCAGGGTTGGTGATTTTTTTGATTTTTTTAAAAAAATCAAAAAAATCGGATTTATTTGATTTAAATCAGATTTTTTTGATTTAAATCAGATTTTTTTGATTTTTTTTAAAACATACACTTAAAACTAACCCAAATACCCCCAAGTAGCTTAAATAGGCAGAACATTATCTGCAAATCATTAGCATGCATTAGGTTTTAGTAGAAAATTATTTGGGAATTCTCAGAAAGTTGAAAATGAAAGTTCCCTTTTGGATACTCCAGTTAATAATAAGAGCTGCAAAACTGGTGTTTTTATTCAAATCTATGTATATGAAACAATAACTTTAAGAAAAAAAACGTGGTCTTGTTTTGTATTTGTTAAATGGCTGACTGTGAATGCAAAATTTAGAAAAAAAAATTGTTCTTTTTAACTTTTTTTATGTTGGTAACATATGTAGCTGGTTGTATTTAAATGTTGTTGCTGTTTACAGTAGATATGAAGATTTGTTGATTGTTTGTTTGTACAAAGAGAGAGGGAGAGAATTAAAATTGTTAAGTTAACTTGTAAGCATAGCCGTAGGAGACAGGGGGACAGGGGGGCCCCTGCCCCCTCAAATATTATGTTTTCGGGCAAAAAATCACCCAAATTGGGCAAAATATCATTAAAAATTCGGGCAATAAATCGGTCTGCCCCACTGTTTAGTCGTGGGCCCCTACAGCAATGTTTGAAAGAATAAAAAGTTGCCTTGAAAAAATCTTTGTCAATGTTTTCCATGGGTTTCAAAGAAAGTGATTTAAATCAATGATTTTTTTAAAAAAATCATGTGATTTAAATCGCGATTTAAATCATGATTTAAATCAACGTGATTTAAATCAGCCAACCCTGGTACAGGCTCGTATCATCAGCAAAGAGTCGGATATTTGATTTTATATTTTCAACAATGTCGTTAATATATATCAGAAAGAGCAAAGGACCAAGGACAGAACCCTGCTGAACACCAGCAGGCACGGTTTTGACATCAGAGGAGACCCCGTGTACCACTACACGCTGAGTTCTACCAGTAAGATAATTTTTAAACCAACTTAGGAGGTCTCCTCTGATACCAGCAGCATTTAACTTGTGACAGAGTCCATCGTGCCAGACTCTGTCAAAATCCTTGCTGATGTCGCAGAATACTGTCCTTGTATATTGACCCTGATCTATGGCTTGACAAAAAAAGTGCGAGAGATCTATTACAATTACATGTAGTTGGTAAGTTGTTGAATCGCCGTGTAGGAAACCGCTTTGCAGATTAGTAATAATAGTGTTTTTCTTCAAGAAATTAAAGACATGCTTATAAATACACTTTTCAAATATTTTGATGCTAATGCTAAGAAGGGAGACTGGTCGGTAATTTCCACATTCAGAAGGATCACCTTTTTTCAAGATAGCTGTTACATTTGCAGATTTCCAAAGTTTAGGTACATGTTTTAGAGTAAGGGATAAATTGAAGAGGTTGCATAAGGGAATTGCTATTTCATTTGCCAGAGATTTGATTAGTTTACCACTTATTTCGTCCGGACCAATTGCTTTTGAGGTGTCTAAATTTTGAAGCATATCCCTAGATATCCGTGTTAGAATAACGTGGTTGAGAGAGTTTGCATTGTGTTCAAGAAGGGGGAGTTGTGCATTGATAGAGTCTAACTGTGATTGGTTAATAAAGAAATTATTCAAACAGTTTGCCTTGTCCATTGGAGTAAAGGATGAGACACCATTATGAAGTAAGGGTGGAATGTCGTTTTTGGATTGTCCTTGCTTTTTCACATAAGAGTTGAGAAGATTCCACCAATCTTTAGAGACAAAGTTTTCTTTTTCATTAATTTTGTTATCAATATTCTCAAAATATTCTTTTTTGCATTTTCGAATCAGTTTGGTGTACTGGTTTCTAATAGTCCTAAAAATTTTTCCAATCATTTTCAGAATTCGATCAGACTGCTTTTCGATGAATCTTGTTTTTATACATTCTGGCCTAGATCTGTTCTAAATTTACCAATCTATTCCCTTTTATGTCATTTTGCATTTTGTCTTCACCTTTTATTTATCGTATCACTTGGAACACATTCTGACCTCTGTTCCAGGTAGGATACTTGACACACAAACTTCATATTTCTTGTAGAAAATTGTATGTTCTTTACAGAGAACTCTTTGTCAAATACGACAAGGCTGCTTCTTGCATTTTGACAGATCTGTTTATTCAGGCATGAATTGATTTTGTTGCACCTCATGATTTTCACCTTAATGATAGTAACGGGTGCTGTGCGCAGAGCAACCCAAGCTTACTCTTTTCAAACACCTGATTCTAATCATTGTGACACCTGAAATAATTTTTAACACTGTTTCCTCCAGAACTTTCGCTTCAGACTGTGGACGTTGAAAAAAGATGATAATGCATCGTTACTGTCCTTTACAAAATTTGCCTCATTGCTAACTGCATGGTGGTTGTCCATTTCGTTTATTAAAAAAATGTGTGTGGGGCTCTTCTAAATTAAATTGCACTTGAAATGTTCATAACTGTGTTTTCTGTAGGTTATTACTAATTGGGCTACATTTTGATGTTTAGGGAAACCCTTGGCATGAATTTCAGCCAATGAAAACGCAACAGACGACATGAAGAAAAATGGCGAAATACATGAAACTGTAGCTGAAAGGAAAATACAACAAAACTTTCATTAAAAACGCTTGTTTCAACAAAATATTGCCGTGGGAACGAAGAAGATAAGTTTTTCTATCAATTGCATAAGCTCCCACTCTCTGTCTTTTGAGAATTTTGAAGAAAACTGCGTTTTAAAAACTTTTTTTGAGTAGACATTTTATTTTCAGAAAACAACAGATTTTTATATCGTATGAAGGGTTATTGACCCCTGCTGATTTTTTTTTAGAAAATTTTACTATGATGCCTTGGCTTATCTTATCTAGTTTATTCATGGTTCCACAGAATGACGGCTTGTCTGGTCCAGGAAATGAATCGGTTGTCAAAATTCATTAAAATAACTCACAGACTTATAATTCCTCTTTCAGTAGTTTCAGGTTGAAGATTATGTTTTGTGAATTGAATAATAAGTTTATCAAGATCTATTTGGCTACTGTCAGAGTTTTAAAGAAAGAATACTGGTACAGTTAAAAACAGTTTATAGAATTACGTAAGTATGAATGTCATCAACATGATTGTATGTTTCTTAGTTATTATTTCCAATGAATTATGAGTTTGGTACATGTAAAAATGACCAAAGGAGAGATACAGTACAGTAGACCTAGAATGATCAACTTGTCAGTCTAGCTAGAGATATTTGACAGATTGTTTTTAGTATTTGTGAAAGAAAATAAGGGACATATGAACACTAATCTTACGAGGAAACTCTTACTTTTTTAATGATCTGAACCCTAATGCTATATTCAGGCTTCATTAAGGGCCATTCTGCTTTTTTGAAAAAAGTTTCCATAGTCAAAAAAATCACAAATGCTACCTGAGAGTATTTTTAAAGTATTTTTATTGTATCTCTATACCTTCTTGATCAAACTGAATTTGGTTTTAAAGGGTTAATTACAAACAGGAAGTACTTATTGTTAATTAAGCAATTTGACCTAGTTTTGGTGTTTGCCCTTTAAATGGCTCAATATTTCTAGCTGAAACCTTTTATATACACAAGAGGGACATTTTCCTACAATTAGGCGTTTATTTTACTCAAATCCGTTCAGTAGTTTCCTATCAGCGTGCAAAATACATAACACACTTAAAAACCTTACGTAAGGTTTTTAAAAATTTTAGCATGTTTTTGGCGTTTAAAAATTAACGGCTGGATTTTTTTAGTTAAAACTTTCAGATACATTAAAGGGCACGTAGTTACAGATTTTGGTGTAAAGTTTTCACAAATTTGAGCAAAAATATTTTCTGACCTAAAAAAAATTCAGACTGTCCCTTTAATCTTTATTTGATTTTCCATTTCCGTACAAATAAATTTCCTTGATGTCACATGGTAATGGTCTTGAATCTTGATCCTTGGCAGTGAAATAGAATAATTGTAAAAAATATTTGCAAGGTAAGATACTTTAAAAACTAATTTGAAAAATTAAGTAAAATGCATTGTTAATTTTCCTCTGAATTGCAATTCAAAAGAATTATGGCCACATAGTAGGTGCAGTGTGTTTGATATATTCAGTGTAAGAAAAATTCTGATTCCATGGCCATTGCTTTGAAGAGTGGACCCAGTGTCAGCTTTCACCATGTATCACATAACCCGAGAATTATATGATATTGATGTTAACTATCAGTGATATAAAGTCTCTATAATAAACAAGTATAACCTCATGACATCCCCTTGTCTCTCGGCTGTTATTTTGTGGGATACCCCCATCCTCTGAATATCATCAACTTATCCCCTCTCCCATTTTCCTGTTGTCTAGACATTACAAAAATACTTGTTTGTGTATAAATATTTCAGGATCCTGTCCAGTGAAGTAATTGAAGAGAAGTTAAATGATAAAATGAAGTAGGTATTGAAATAGTAGTTATTACCACAGGCATCTGTTTCTATCTCAATACAGGTGACTTATTTAAACCAAATCTTTGGGAAATAAACTGATGCCTGTGGGATTACTACTATTAATTCAGGTAAGATATAAGTCATAGTTTTTATACGCCCACACATTAATGTGGGCGTATATTGTAGTCGCCCCCGTCCATCCGTCGGTCCGTCCGTCTGTCTGTCTGTCTGCCCACAATTGTTGTGGACACGATAGAGAGCTGGTTTCTTGATGGATTTTGATGAAACTTGCTGTGAGTGTTTGTTATCACCCAAGGATGAACCCAATTGAAAATCAGACGAATCGAAAAATATTTCATGGGTAATTGCCCTTGCTTTTGAAAATATGTTGTGGACACCATAGAGAGCTGGTTTCTTGATGGATTTTGATGAAACTTGGTATGAGTGGTTGTATTGACATTGGGATTAACCCTATTGAATATCAGAAACGTCGAAAAAATATTTTTATGAGTTATTGCCCTTGTTCTTTAAAACGCGTTAATTTTTCAGCCGTTACACTCTCAAAGTTGTGGACACGATAGAGAGCTGGTTTCTTGGTGGATTTTTATGAAACTTGCTTTGAGTGTTTGTAATCACCCAAGGATGAAACCCTATTGAAAATCAGACGAATCGAAAAATATTTCCTGGGTTATTGCCCTTGCTTTTGAAAGTATGTTGTGGACCCCATAGAGAGCTTGTTTCTTGATGGATTTTGATGAAACTTGGTATGAGTGTTTGTATTGACATTAGGATAAACCCTATTGAATATCAGAAACATCGAAAAAATATTTTATGAGTTATTGCCCCTTGTTCTTTAAAACACGTTAATTTTTCAGCCGTTACACTCTCAAAGTTGTGGACACGATAGAGAGCTGGTTTCTTGGTGGATTTTTATGAAACTGGCTGTTGGTGTTTGTATTGACCTTCGAATACACCTTATTGAACATCAGAAACATCATCAACTATGTGACTGCTCTTAATTATTTTAAGATGGAACCTAAACGTTGGTTGCCCTTGTTTTATGCATATTTCAGTAACATATTTGTTTTTTCCAGGAAACTTGAACCCATGGTTTTACTCTTGTAAAAAGAGAAAATGTCATTCTCAGAATCTTTCATTTACTGACAACTCTTGTCAACCCCCCGGACGAATTGGCTGCCATTATAAAAGTGGGCGTATTACGATGGCCATCGCTATTTTTATATCAATTAGATACAGACACCCTAGGCTGTAAAACTCTAAATAATTCATAATGTTTATAATTTCGTTATTTATTGTTCTCCTTGGTCTTACATCAGTACATTGTTGTTAGACTTTTATTCCAAAACCTGACTTCATTATGTGAATTCATTCTTTCATCTCTTCCAAATTCTGTCTGTCTATCCAGTGGATGAATGAAATAAGAAGTTTGAAATGGATAAGAAGAGGGTATATTTATAATAGAAGAATTTGAGATACACCAGGATCTTTCCTTCGATTTCCAACATATAACATTGATAAAGATAAATCCTTGATACCAATATATTTAGTTTGTCTTGTAGATTTCAGTTCGTTTGAATTTTAAAATAGGGTTTTTAGTAAGTGAGGTGTATTTTTTCTTAGATTTGTGTATTTAGGATTGGATGGTTTTAGATGTAGTTGACATTTGGCTCCTCACAGAAAGCATTGTTCATTGTGTTGATCTTTTGTTTAGATTATAAATGGCTAAAATTTAAAACTTGATATTGGCTTTTGAAAATTTGAAATGTAGCCAAATCTTATTTGATCATTGATCACTGAAGGGAAGAAAGTAGATTCTGGTTGAGATTAAACCAGGCAGGTGTGTGGACTAGGTCTTAGTCTACGATATCTAGGACAGTCTATAAGGATCATAAAATGATAAAAATACAGCCCAATAGAGGCATAGGAGCTAAGTCAACAAGCTCCAGATCTTGGTAACTAGAGACGGTCAATATAAACAGTCTGAACTGCAATAGTTTGGTATTACATTGGTAGCAGTAGCCTAGACCTCCTAGCCTTGATCTTTGAAGTAAGCAATATCATATATCTATTGCTGGTTAGCAATTGGTTCCACTACCTAGGATGTGGTCCTAAAAGCTGTACACCTCCCTTATGGTTGTCCTACCTTGGACGCAGTCCTGAAAGTTGAGCTACTTCAAATCCCAGTTGATAGCATCTTATCCCTCTTTAGATGTGTCCAAAAAATCTAAATTATACTTGCCATGTTGTTTAAGGAAGATTTTGTCTTGAATAGACTTGAATTTACAACATGGATTATATCTTGAATGTCTTCCCTTCTTACAGAATTGGTTACACTTTACTAAATCAAACTTTGGGTAATTTATGGTTTGTTTTGTCAATCTAAACAATTGTTGAAAAACTAGACAGAAGATAGCACAGTGTCCTTCTGCTTTCTGAAAATATTAAGTTTAGTCACTACACTTGACCATCTGGTTCTTTATGACATGTTTCTTTGCGAAATTCTGCCTCAATTACAGAAAACTTTATTTTAGAATCCAAATTAACTGTTTTCTACAAGACAAACTAAATATATTGGTATCAAGGATTTATCTTTATCATTGTTATATGAAGGAATATCTAAGGACTGATTGTGGTCTGTCACAATTTCTTCTAGTGTAAAGATACTCTCTTCCTTCTTATTTCTAACTTCTTACTTCATTCATTCATAGTTAGATAGACAGAAGGAGGAATAGTTGAATGAATGAATAATCCTAATGTCATTTTTGGCCATATAATATCACTTTCACAAGTCTAGCTTCTATATAAGATCAATGATAATTATTTTAAAAATTCAAATGTTAAAATGAATATATAGAGTTTTACAACCTATTTTCAACGTTTAATAAGTCCAGAAAGATAAAACAAAATCAAAGCAAGTGTTTTATATCTGAGTAGGTGATAGCAAGAAAAATGAGGCCTGATATTAGAAATAATAAGCATTGAGTATAATCATTCAATTGACTTCCAATATCAATGACCAGGGCATGTCGAAGTTGTCTTGAGCAATGACCAGGGCATGTCGAAGTTGTCTTGAGCAATGACCACGGCATGTCGAAGTTGTCTTGAGCAATGACCACGGCATGTCGAAGTTGTCTTGAGCAATGACCAGGACATGTCAAAGTTGTCTTGAGCAATGACGAGGGCATGTCGAAGTTGTCTTGAGCAATGACCAGGACATGTCAAAGTTGTCTTGAGCAATGACCAGGGCATGTCAAAGTTGTCTTGAGCAATGACCAGGGCATGTCGAAGTTGTCTTGAGAAATGACCAGGGCATGTCGAAGTTGTCTTGAGCAATGACGAGGGCATGTCAAAGTTGTCTTGAGCAATGACCAGGGCATGTCGAAGTTGTCTTGAGCAATGACGAGGGCATGTCAAAGTTGTCTTGAGCAATGACCAGAGCATGTCGAAGTTGTCTTGAGAAATGACCAGGGCATGTCAAAGTTGTCTTGAGCAATGACCAGGGCATGTCAAAGTTGTCTTGAGCAATGACCAGGACATGTCAAAGTTGTCTTGAGCAATGACCAGGGCATGTCGAAGTTGTCTTGAGCAATGACCAGGGCATGTCGAAGTTGTGGTGGTGTTTAGAATAAAATCTAGTGTTAGTTTATTTCAGGATCAAATACAGGAAGTGACCAGAAGAAATGTTTAATATAATCTGTTATATATTGGTTATAGAACAGTTTGGGGTCGTTGTGTTTGAGAGTTCGGTCCCTGACCAGGGTGTGAAAGTCCGATGACCTTGAATAAGTCATCTTCACTCATAATTCCAGTCCATCCAGCTGTAAATGGGTACGGATAATCTGGGAAAGATCAATGCCAAGAGGTTTGGCTGGAAGGTTCAGCTGGAAGAAAGGATCCGCACGGAACCTAAGCTGTTATCTTAAAGTTATCTATATTTTACAAGAATGTTTCTTTCTTTTTTCTTTTCTTTCTTTTTTGAAGCAACCTGGCTCATAGTTGGAGCATAGAAATGGAGTTTTGACACTTTCTTTAAAGAGTTGCTGTGAGTGCAATATAAATCTGCAATAAGGATTATAGATATGTTTAATCGCAATCACATAATGTTAAACAGAGTTGTGTCCCTTTATTTGCAATCATATATTGATAATAAGTAAAACAGAGTTGTGGCCCTTTAATCGCAATCACATAATGTTAAACAGAGTTTGTTTTAAACAGAGATGTGTCCCTTTAATTGCATTCAAATAATGATAATGTTAAACAGAGCTGCGGCCCTTTATTCGCAATCGCATGATAATATGTAAAACAGAGTTGTGTCCCTTTAATCGCAATAACATAATGATAATATGTTAAACAGAGTTGTGTCCCCTTAATCTACTAAAAACTAAAAACATAGCAACAGCAACATATATATTATTCTCATAGTTGCTTACTTAGAGTGGAATCATAATTGCACATTTATAGTGGAATCATAATTGCACATTTATAGTCTACTTACAGCAACATATCTATATAAAGTGTAATCCTGATTATTACAATATAAATTTGCAATTATAATTATAGAGATGTTGAGTACACTATAAATATGCAGTCGGAGGGGCTGACATGGAAAAGCGTCTAGTCGTTTGGAGGCCCCGTGTGCTATTGGCTGTGCACGTTAAAGATCCCTCGACAGTTGGAAATCGAAAATAAGAGCAGGCTAATGCCGCTGTCCTGGCAAAATTTCCCTCATTGCACACTGCATGGCGTTTGCCCGTCCTCAATTAGCCCATATAGGTGCAGAAAAGTAGGACGTAAAACTCCATTCATTTCATTTTTTTTATAAATATGCAATTATGATTACACTATAAATGTGCAATTATAATTGCATGTTGCTGTATATACACTATAAATCCGAGTTGTTTCCCTTTAATCACAATTAAATAATAATATCTTAAACAGAGTTGTGTCCCTTTAATCGCAATCTAAAACTAAGTTAAACAGAGATTTTTCCCTTTGATCGAATCACATCTATAATCATAATTGTATATTTATAGTCTAATAACAATTTTCCTCTATAGTACCCTATGTTTAATAACAATTTTCCTCTATAGTACCTTTTCCTCTATAGTACCCTATGTTTAATCACAATTTTCCTCTATAGTACCCTATGTTTAATCACAATTTTCCTCTATAGTACCCTTATATTTTGTTATGCCTTACTATAGCACACTATATTTTCCCCCTTACTATAGTTGACTATATCCCCCCCCCCCCCCCGCTTACTATAGTTTACTATATTTCTCCCCTTACTAAAGTTCACTAGGTTTCCCCTTACTATTGCACCCTACGTTTCCCCACACTCATTATTTTTCCGACTTGCTATATTACACTATGTTTTTCCCCCTTGCTATAGTTCACCATGCTTCCCCCTTACTATAGCACACTATATTCCCCCCCTTACTATAGCACTCTATGTTTTCGCCTTTACTATAGTACACTATATTTTTCCCCTTACTGTAGCATACTATATTTTCCCCCTTATTATATTACGCTATGTTTTCTACTTTACTATAGCCCCCAAAGTTTCCCTCTTACTATAGTTCACTATGTTTCTCCCCTTAATATAGTTCACTTAGTTTGCCCCTTAATATAGTTCACTATGTTTTCCCCCTTACTATAGCACACTATGTTTCTCTCCTTACTATAGCACACTATGTTTCTCCCCTTAATA